>OX336899.1:17211602-17786602 GCA_946959425.1 Argyrosomus regius
CGGCTCGAGAAAGAGAGAGAGAGAGAGAGAGAGTGAGAGAGGGAGAGGAGGAGAGAAGATATGTACTCTCAACAGAAGGATGAGTCACTCTCTCCACCCCTCTAACTCTCTCTGTTCTGTTTCCTTTTCTGTCTCCAGCTCTCGTTCTCCTCTCCTGACTTATCTCCTCCACTATCTTGGTGTGTTAAATATCTGTTGCTTTCTATCTTGGTCCTTCTGGCTGTCACTGTGGCTGTTTTCATCCTCTCTCCGGCTGTCTATTTCTCTCTCTCCAGCCACTTCTGTCTGACAACTGAAGAGTCTCACTGAGTCGACCCGCTGGATTCGTGCTAAAACAGCACATGTGCATTTGACTTGATAGAACCTCAGTCACTGTGTTAGCCCTGAGGGCAAATCTCAAGAGGCACAAATTGATTTTTTTTAATTAAAGACATAGCACATCTGTTGCTGCAGACAATTAATCACACTTGAAATTTATTTAGTGATTTTTTTATGTCCTTAGACAATGCAAAAAAAGTTTCCCATCATATGTTTTTTATCTTCGTCCCATCCATCACTTTGGAAGAGCGTCTCAGTCTCATTCTGCAAACACACTCCCACAATCTTAGTTGCTCTGGTGCTGGACTAAATGTATGTCCTGTCATTAACATGGCTAAATATAGCATTGTGTGTGTGAGTAGGGGAGGAGGAGGCTGCTGGAGCTGTATATTTATATGTGTGTTTATGTGACCATGTGTGTGCCAGGAAGTCATTGGGAAATTTGCTTAGGCAGCTCTGCTTCTCTAACAGGACTCACTGTTGTGCACTTAGGTCAGAGTGAGTTCACTGGTCTGTGTGTGTGTGTGTGTGTCTGTCTGTCCATCTGTCTGTCCACCATGCAGCTTAATGTAAGGCTAAAGGAAGGATGCTTGTTTTTCCATGATACGATCAGTGACTTACATTTAACAGATCTCTGAAATGTTTGACAATGTTAAACAAAGCCACTGTTAGAAATAGACTCACTCGCTGGTGTGCTAGATCAAGGAGTGACATGTGCTTTAAATATTGTTGTACATGGGAACTCTGAGAACATGATTTCAAACAACAACATGACATAAAAAAAAAAATTCTATTTGTTGTGAAATGTGGATTTGGGTGTGGGGGGAGCATTTAGCTCTTAGGTTTCACCACAATGAGTAAAGATGTTTTCTGTGCGAGATAACAGATGATATCACATCTCTATTTGCAATCTGTTTTTGAAAGTAGGCATGCAGTTAACAGAAAGGAATTTCCGATGTACTAAACAAAGCTCTTTTTTTACTATTGTTCCTAAAGGTCCTTTGTCCTGACCTCATTTTGTCTTTTCCCTCACAGGACACAGGTGAGACTAGAAAGCCTCGAGGACTGTCGCGTCCTGGAAGACCCCAACGACGACTCCATGTCAGACACCCACGGCTGCCCCGCCTACGTCAGCCCAGAGATCCTCAGCAGCTCCGCGCCTTACTCCGGCAAGATGGCCGACATGTGGAGCCTGGGGGTCATGCTGTACACCATGCTGGTTGGCCGCTACCCCTTCCACGACCCAGACCCGGCCACGCTGTTTTCCAAAATCCGCAGAGGCCAGTGCTGTTTGCCAGAGGGCTTGTCGCCAAAGGCCAAGTGTCTGCTCCAGAGCCTGTTGAGGAAAGAACCCTGGGAGAGACTCACCGCGAATGAGCTGTTCGCTCACCCATGGTTCCACCAGCCGCCGTCGTCGCAGGAAGTGGCGCTGGGTGAACAGGAAGTGAGCTCGGCGGAACAGATGGTGCCATCGTTTGACGTGGAAGAGGATGACGATCTGTTCTGCTGACAGACTCGATTCAGCTGAGTCTGGCTGAGGGACCAAAACAAAAATCGCTATGAGGGACTCATTGTTTCTTTTTCTTTTTTTCTTTTTTTTTTAAACATTGGCACTTTTAAGAAACCCATTTGTGTACTGTTGAGTGTACATACACCCTCAAGCTTTCTACAAAAACTTACTGTACTGTATTTTGTTGTCGTATGTGTTACTTGCTAAGGGCATTGTTCACAATGATCATTCATTGTGTTTCTATACGTGTGTTTTTTGAAATTATTTGGTGCTAAAAGAAATAACAAGGACTCAGAATTTGCCAGATTATGTTAACAAAATAATCTCTGCAGGCTATTATGAGTACATCACACGGCAAACAGCAAACACCAATGCTTACACAGCTCTCAGCCTGGACTCACGAGGCTTCAGGAGGCATTGGATGAATCCTGAACGGGAGGCGAGGAGAGCGAGATGTTGTTCCTCTCACTCTCTGACCAGGCTGGAGGCTTCACCGGCTGATTCACCGAGCGGCTCGAGGAAGGCCTAGTACAAGCTTGACGTCTCGCAGCAGGCAGTGTCACAGAGTGAGAAAGATGGTTAGCAGAAGACTGATGTGTCACCCTCAGCGGGGACGCTACAAAGGTGTTTCGCTGCCAATCTGGCGACGTCTCAGCATTTACAAATCTCACACCATGCGCAGGAGCTGGAGAAAAGCAGGGTGTGACTGATGTGAAGACTCAGAAAAGCAGAGAGTTTGTCACACACACCCAACATTAAGCAGTGGGCTAACACGAGTCTTTGTATATGGCTAAAAGAGAAAAGTACATCTCAGTAATTTTCTCATTTTTACCCGCTGAAACAAAACCATTTACCTTTTTTACAGTTGAATACATGAGATAAAGGGTGCATCTGTACAGGAAGTGTCTATTACCTTGCAAATTTGACTGTGATCAATCTGTTGTGTGCAATTAGCCACAGCTAAACCTAACACTAAATGCTGGAAGGAACTCTGGTTTTAAAGACTTGGTCACATGCCTTCGCAGCAACAGAGATGGTTGGATAATTCTTAACACCCGGAGGCATGCTACAGTAGAAATTCAGTGGAAAAAGAAAAAAAATACAGATAATTCAAATGGTACTTCTGAGTGACGCAATATAAATTATCTCTCAGCCCAACAATGTTCGTATTTCCTAAGAAATGTGTCAAACATCCAGTTGAAGAACCATCAAATCAGAAAAATGGAGACAGTTGAGCAGCTGAACCTGTTTTGTTCTGTCAGAACATTATGTCAAACTGTGTTGCTTGAACAAAGCTGAGCTGTGCAGAGTGTTGTGCCCGTATCACTGTGTTTCATAAACTTAATGGCTCTGAATCTGTCGCAGTCAGGCAATAGTTGATGTTGTGGTTGTCTGATGATGACTCAACACTTGAGTGTGTCTGTAGAGAATGGTCCTGACCTTGGCTGTAAGAATCTGTTCTGACTGTTTCACCTCTTTAATGGTACTCCCCCCCTTTTCTTTATAATCTTTTTTTGCCGTTGAAAGCTGTGGATCCATGGAGACTAGATATCATAGTTAGTGACATGATGTACCACATACTAAAAGATTTTTTTATCTCGGGTTGTGACAGGCGGATGCAGCGCTTCTGTGACGTTCAGGCTAGTGTGGGTCTGTAGCCAGCTCACTCTGGCACAGTTATTTCAACAATGGTACTAATTCTGGCAAATCTGAGAAGCGCTGTGCATTAAGGTTTGGGTCACGCAGTAGGCTAATAAAACGTCTGTTGCAATTCTTTAATTATTTTCTCTCATCTGTTCGAGAAACCAGATGGGAGCAGACTTGTGACAATCTGAATTGTTCCTCACAGAAAAGTAATTTAAAACAATTTATGGTTTTGTTTCTGGTTCACACATCATTCATGTGACATGTAGAGTAAACTGACACGGGTGCACAAACTTCATATTGCACTGTGAATTATGTATTTGTGACACAACCTAGCGGCTATTATTAGTCCAGACAGGTTACACACAAGAGATATATTCATTGTACAAAAGGTGTAAATATGTATATTTGAAATATGTGTGGAGATGTTGAATAAAGATCACATTTTTTTCATATTCACATGGCTTGTTTTGTTCATTTCTGCTCTGACTTTCGCACACACCCTTGCAAACACCTGCACATTACAGAGATTGACTGAATGCCTCGAAGGTTTTCCTGCAAGAGTTCTCTCCACACAGCTCTTCGTCAATGTGAGGGAAAACAGTACATTTTCTCTTTCTGCTCTGCTGCGAAGGTGCTTTGCACCTTCAATTTCATCCTTGCAAAAGGGAAAAAGCTCTCCCTCTCTCTCCATCTCTGCCTCTAACCGTTTACTCTTCTCTGACCTTTGCGTAATGTAACATTTAACTCCTCAAACACACAAATGTCAATAGCGGGTCAGTGTCTTTTCCTGGAATACGCAAGGGGGAGCATATACACCACTTTCTTTTTTCCTCAGCTTCAGGAGAAACTCAAGGTCAGCTCATCAAACACTGCACACCAGCACTATTTAAACTTAAATACATATATGTACTTCTTCATCTAATCCACTTTTGCTTATGAATCATTGTTTGACCTTAAGAGCTTGGCATGTCTCCACCATCTGTGTGTTATGACTACCGCAGGCATGACTGGCCGGGGCTTGCGTAAGCGTTGTGTGCGTGTTCATGCGCATACCTGCCTGCATGTCTTCGTGTGTGTGTGCGTGTGTGTGTGTGTATGTGTGTGTGCATGTAAGCACAAGAGTCAGATTAGGTATCAACAGGGTAGCTGGAGTGTCTCTGCTGGGAAGCTGCCAAACCAGAGATTGCCCAACACGTCAGAGCTGGGCTCCTCTGGGGATGACAACTCGGCCCTCGAAAAGTGCGCCAGTAGTAGGTCAAGTAATGAGGATCTGTGTGTGGGGAAAGGATGTTTTCGAGAAGGGAGGTGGTTTTGAGGAAATCGGTTTTAAGTACATGAAGAAGTCGGTCATCCCTTGTTTACAAGACGTAATGATAAAGAAATAGACATTCTGGGAAATATGCCTATCCGCTTTCTCTTTTGTTGTACAACAGTTAGCTTAGCTTAGCTTGCATAACAAATGGTAACAGAGAGCCAGCTAGCCCAAATGTAACAAAATCCACATACCAGCACCTCTAAAGCAAAGAGTCTGGCACATAAATCCCCCACAAACCACGACGTGTTGTTTTTACAACCACAGATACTTGACTCACCATGAACAATTGCCTCTTTTGTCGAGCTGTGACATTAAACCCATGGTGGTCTCTGGCTTTTGGGCAACGTTGTTCATTTAAGGCGCTAAGGAGTGAAATATTGAATCAACAGCGACATTTGATCTTTTTTTAATTTACCGTCTTTATCATAAAATGGAGTGAACAACAGGGCATTCTGTTGAGTAAAATGATGACCTAAGAGTGGATTTAAATGGATTTGAGTCATTACAAATGTCAGTAGGATTTTAAAAGGGGTTTTCCTACTAGTCCTGGTTTCACTTCAGCCCTCTGTGATGCGTTAATAAGCACTTTAAAGGTGCTAGTAGGCAAATTTGGTCACTTTCGGACAGAGCCATGCTAGCAGTTTCCCCATTTTAAGTATTTATGACAAGCTAAGCTAAAGTAGTCAGCTAGCAATAGATTCATGTTTACCGTACAGACCTAAAAATGTAGTATCAATTTTATTGCCTAACTCTCAGCAAGGAAGTGAATGAGCACATTTTGAAAACTCTTCATATAGGGTTATGTTATCTGAAGGTTATAGTCAGCATTGAAACAAAAGTGTGTTGTTGTGGTGAGTGGTAAAATGAGGTTAGGTGTTAGGAAATGTGCTCAGGTATATAGTGTGTCTGTGTGATCTCATCCTGTCGCTTGGCCACAAGTGTAAACTTTATCCTTCCTTGTGATCCGGGATCATTAAAGTTTCCCAACCACATAAACCTTTAAATAACAGGCATCGCAAAACTTCCTCATGGATGTCACACACACACGCACCTAAGCGTCACCAGATATTTCCTTGTTACTCCATGACCTCATTTGATTTGAAGTGTTTGTTGGTATTTCAGGGGATGTTTGAAGCTATTTTAAGGTAGATTATAAACAGCAATGCTACAGTCACGTACTGTATAATGACAATATATGATTGAGGAATTTAAATCTTACAGATTATAAACTACGTGGGTTGTTTTTGACTATAGGTGTGGATCATACAGGAAAAGGGTGTAACATAGGTGTCACCCTGCCTTGTTTGTGCCTCGTAGGCCACACAAGGAAGTGAAAAGGCAGATCTGAGATTTGACAGTAAAGCACCTGTTTCAGTCTCTGCTATGAAATGATGTGAAGTATTGTGCTTCTTCCTGGAACTCTTTGGCACAAGCAAGCGCTCCCCTGATGCAATGGAAACCACCTCCACTGTTTAAATGACTCTCTGACCTGATTTATTTCATAATACAAATCCCCGAAGGAATGCGAGGTATTGTGTTGATCATAGTTCTGTGAGTGAGTCTGAATGCTTGTAATGAGGCTGGTATTTTCAACTGTCATCTTAAATCGCAAAGGCATACCTGGAATTCATTTGAATCATGTCAACTTAAGTTCTCTGCTGCGCCCTTGTGGAGGTACGGCGAACTGCAGCTTTGGGGCAGATAATGTACTGAAATCCAGTACATGTCCTTGTAGGGTACAATACTGTGACAATCCTTTTTATTTTTTTTAAAGCAAACGCGCAACTATTTTTAAAAAACGTACGAACATAACAGCTTCTTAATATTACAGTTCCAGACATGATGGATAACTGTAGTGGACGAACCCTTTAATAATGAATTACAGTTGTAACTGACCTTATAAAAAGGTGAGAAACAAGTGGAGAGGAGGTTGTGTGGCTAAGGTACTGCGCAAATTACATTGACGCTATCATTAGTGATTCTCTACATTTCACACCAAATGTTAATGTTGTTTATGAATGGATTTTGGTCAGAATGTTCTACATCTCTTTAGATTGAGAGCTAGCTGCAAAGACAAAGCAGCTATTATGGAGCCAACCTGGAATCTTATGTTGTTCTTACTAAGAACAACATAAGATTCCAGGTTGGCTCCATAATAGCTTTGTAGATGAGTAACTCATCTACAAAACACTGGCTATTAATTAAAATGAAAATTTCACATTTATGACAATTCTTCAATGCTCAAAATCAAGATTCTTAAAATGTAGAGCTAGAATAGAATAGACACTTTACTGATCCTTCAAGGGGAAATTCTTTTTTCACTCAAGTTTTTACGTGCATTTTACCTGAAATACGGCTCATTACTGTCTATGACATGGTGGAGTGAGTCCAGTATTGACTTTGGAGTATTGGAAGTGGCCACCATCGGTTTCCAAGCCAAATCCCTGCAGACTGAGCTACTGCCACCCCACATTAATAAGTCAACAGAAAAAGAATCAGCCACTTAATCAAGAGACATTTTCTGGTTAGAGGTTCCAATATTTAATGAATAGCTGCCTTTATATGTTTTAAATAATATTTAATACAATATATAAAATATTTGCCATACAAAACATCTGGACTTGTCACCTTGGACAAATCTATTTTCCAACATTTAATGGACTAATTAAAAGGGGTCCTTTGGAATTTTATTGCAAACAAGTAAAAATCTATTTTTCACATTCTGTGTTTCTCACCATCATGCGAATCTTTCAAGTGTAACAAGTGTTTTCAATTTCAAGTTTCTAAATCTGCATCATATCTTTGCTTCCTGTTTTTTGGCACCGCCCCCTGTCAATCGATGCAAAAGTGTGAAACCACTGGCAGGAATGAACAAAGTGTATTGTGTCACCAGCATGCTGGTGTGTGCATGAGAACAACCCAAGTGCTCAAAAACTCCACAGGGTACCTTTAAATGAGAAAATAATCATCAGATTAATCATGAATGAAAACAATTGTTAGTTGCAGCCCAAGTAAGATACACTTTCCAACAAAAACATGGAATAACAATCATCTTTCTCTGACAGCACTAGTCTCCACTGGAGGTAAATGGGAGTCTCGAGTGTTGTCTGGGTCAACAGGCTCTTAAGCACAGAGAAGCGCGGAATGAAGAGTGTTTCTCTGATGAGGTTATTTCAAGCAAAGTGGAGCCTTGGGGCTCTGTGTTATCATCATGATTGTTTTCTATTCAGACAAAGTGAAACAGAAAGAAAAAAAAAACATTGTTAAGATATTAAAATATGTTGATGACATGGCCCTAGGTGGCCTGATTTACAGGGTTTGTTTTTCATGACTTCTCTGATGTGAATCCATTTGTTTCCAAAGATTTAAAGAAATATTTAATTCCATTTTTATTCACCAACTGTCATCTGCCCCGCTATAACCCATTTAAAGCCACACTGGGTAAAAATTGATATTTTTGCAACTTAGCATCCCAGATTGCAGTACCAGTCATAAATATGGACAGCTGTACACATGTATTTGTTTATTACTAATAATCAAAAACTAGCAAGTTGACATCGCCAGCTTTGGTTCAGGCACAACACCAACTCCACTCCCTGTCAGCATTTGGCCTGAAAACCTGTTCCTGGTGGTCAAAACACCTGTGGTAAAAACACCGGGCAGCCCAACTAACAAACTGAGCTAACATTAGCCAACAGCAGCTACAGCTCACAGCATTTTATTTTACTGTCCGTCAGGAGACACTGTACATCTGTAAATCTGTAAATGGTGGACCCAGATGCACGGTGAGGAACAGTTCTTGATGTACCTTAATGTTCACTATAGACGGTACAGGCAGGCAAGAATCAGCAGCGGAGAGTAACACAGGTGTCCCAAGCTGCCCCACAAGAACAAAGCAGTACACAGAATCGTGTTCAGAAAGCTGAAGCAAACAAAAGCCAAAAACCCCAGGGCAGAGTCTCAAAGTCGAATTTAAAAGGCAGGTAGATTTAGCAGAATCAAAAACTGGTGGGAAAACACAACAAAGACAGGAAGTAGAAACACACAGAAAGACACAGAGGGGAGAACAACAAAATAAAACAGGAAACACAAACACAACAAACTCAAAGCTAGTGATAAAATCACAGAGAGTTGAGGCGGAGCAGTCAGAGGACATGACCAGTGAAAGAGTCAGCGGTGTGTGACTTAGTGCCATAAAGCGCTACACACATCTCACTAAAGGTCGTCTAAAGGTCACCTGTTTCTGAGCCCTGAGTCCTGCATGGAAATATAAATGACACAGTAGTTTGTTTCTCTCAAGTTCAGAAAACAAGTTTTTATTTAATGCTTATATCCTCTTTAGATTTATCTCAAGGCAGTCATAAGACTGTCACTTTATCTTGTGTTTTATGGATTAACACCGACGACCTGTTAGAATGCGTCATGACAGCAGGAGTCCAGGAGAGGGCAGTGTTTTCATGCACCTGTCTAGGTTATTCTTCATTGTTGTAATTAAAATATCCTCTTTCACACAAGGGCAGGTGTATCAGTAAATAACAGTGCTGAAGACAGGAATTGAGTTTAATATGCACATTATTTGTCTTCTTCACAGATCAACATGCAAGTGGTATGTGAATGGGAACAATGCTTCTGATGAAATCTACATAACTGAAGAACATCTGATCAGGTGAGATTTTCACCATTTGGCTGCGCTGAACAGACATTCCCATTCTCATCTGAGTCAAACAACATGAAACAACCTCAGATTTGGGGTTTTTACAAGGTCTTAAACAGCAGCGAACCAAAAATTGTTTCAATTGTTACGCTGTAAAATCATCCATCTGTCTGTGGAATCAATCACCCTTTCCTGGCCTGAGCTCAGACTGTTAAAGACGTCGCCAAATCAGAGTACAAACACCGCCCGTTAGCTCTTAAAGCATGAAACATTTGAATTAATCTCAGTAAAGGTGTTCCACTGCTGCACAGAAACCTGTAGTGTAAGTCAAGGATGATTTTTATAAGAACATTGTACAGTTTCATGTCTGAGGATTTAATAAGCAGTTCCTCTGCTTGGCTTTGAAGAAGACTTCAGTGCCAGATGAGTTGAAATTCAGGTGATTTGTATGTAATAGCGCACACACATGCACAGACAGCATTATGAGTCATCTTTATTGAGATTTCATCTTAGCTGACTTGATATTCACTCGATTATACTGAGGGTTAGACTTGAACTTCTGACATCTCTGCAACAAGCATCTGCTCTGTAACTACAAACACTCCTAACATACCAGGAATAGTTTCCTCTATTCAATATAAACACATACCTGCTTGGATTGAATGATACAAATGTTAAACATCCATTATTAAGCTTGTTTGATTAAGATAAATGTCTCTTCTGCAGTGATTTAAACATACAGCATATGCTCCACATCCCACATGAGATAACCATAAAATCCATTTATTTCTTCGTATCAGTAGAACAGGAGGTAGGTTGCATCTTATTTCATCCACGAGTTCTACTGCAGCTTCCGAGAAATGTTAATCTACCATCAGCTTTGTGCACTGAGGCTGCAGTGTTAACACTGACATCACTGACTCACGGCTGCTGTCAATGGGGCCAATGGAGTGAACCAGAGCGCTCTCTGAAAGCTTTGTGTCATTCATAAGACCATACGGACATAACAGTTCTGAATGATCTGGAGTTTTAATTCAGACATGCTGCGTTTATGGGGCCAGTCCTAAATATCTCTGGTCAAAGTCGTGCACTCGGCGGAAGGCGAGGGAGCCGTAAACAAGCTGCAAAAGCTGCTCTCAAGAGAAGAGAATCTCACAAACTCTGATCTTGACTAAATCTTTTGGCTGTGAGAAAAAGCCAGATGAAAAAAAAAAGAGCAGAAATAACCAAACTCCCCACAGGAAAAGATCACAGTCTTTTTTAGAGTGAAGTTTACAGCTGTGACACAAGGCCTCCCATATTTACCTGTTAAGGACATAACTCTCTTATGCTCCATCTAAGAAGCAAATATGTTGAATATTACACTTTTATTTGAGTTAAATAAAGACTGAAATTAAGACAGAAAAGAAAAAGATGTTCATCTCCTCTCCTTGAGTACTTTTTTGTATTTATGTCTTCTGGAAAATATTGAAATGAAGCAGTACTCCACTGTCATCCTGTGGAGTCTTTTCACTCAAACAAACAAAAAAAACCCCTCTCTTGCATGTCACTCATGCATCAAGGGGGCACATGGTATTGTGCTTTCAGGGCTGTCTTGTTCAAAAGTCACAGTGTCTACCTACCTAATTCCTGACTTTTTAGTTTCCCCCCGCAGACCCGAGTGCTTGAACACAATCACCGCCAATCTCTCTGCAATAGACCCATGTCTGTGAGGAGAATAGAAATTAGCCGACTTTGTGTTTTTCATCATCCATGGTATGAATTTGAAATTAGCCCAGCCAGGAGTTGATTATTTCTTGTAGGAAGGCAAAAAGATCATCGAAAACATGAAGGTCACGAGGAAGAAAAACAAATACTAAGCCAGTTAGGCAGAGCTGACATGTTAAGTGTGGGCGTATTATATACATGTATAAGCTGCTTAATTCATAACCCTTCTAAAATGATAAATCAGCACTTTTTCTTACTGATGGCAGAAAAAAAATAGTACACCAGCCAGAGAGATTAGCTGAAAATTAAACAAAGAGCACAGTGTAAGGGGATTTGCTCTGCCACACAGGGCCATGTTGACTAAACGTGTATACAGTGGCTATGGCTGCAGCCTTTGTGGTCTTTCATGCCACTGAGCTTTGTAATGACTTTTATTCTCTAGAAATGCTCATTAGCCAAGTTGCTGCTCACTTCAAGCCCCTGGATAAGATGTTGAGTACATAGGTCCCATTGTACGTCGGGGGGAAATATACAGATCAGATGTACCCAGCAGCAGCATTAACCCTTGTCCTGTTTGGGTAATGGCGTCCAAAACTGCACACTGGAGAGGAAAAGAGATGGAGTACCGCAGTGCCCAAGTACCTCACATAAATATATAGAAATTTAAATATTACTTTATATTTCAACTGCGTTTCAGAGGGATATTGTTTCTCCTCCATAGTTTACTAGTTACACTTGATTAGTTACACTCATGATAAACTCTTAAACAATAACTTATTAAACTTCCTTAAAAAGTTACAATTTAGCTTCACATGAATAATGGTTACACATTGATAGATTAATAATAGGGACGGCACAGTGAAGCAGTGAACCTCGGCTGGGGCCTTTCTGTGTGGAGTTTGCATGTTCTCCCCATGTCTGCATGGGTTCTCGTCGAGTACTCCGGCTTCCCTCCACATTCCAAAGACATGCAGTAATTAGTTAATTGGTGACTCTAAATTGGCAATAAGTGTGAATGTGAGTGTGAATGGTTGTTTGTCTCTGTGTGCCCTGTGATTAATTGGCGACTTGTCCTGGGTGTATCCTATCTTTTGTCCCATGCTAGCAGGGATCGGCCCCTGCAACCCTGATAAGGATAAGCGGTTACAGAAAATGAATGGATGGATGGACTAATAATAATTTAAATTCAATATTAATATAACACCATTAGGATAGGAACCATTCTGCATAATGAGTAGTTTATTTGATACGTATTGATATGTATTTTTTGCTGATACTTTGTGGTATTACTAGTTTTACTTGACCGTTTGGAGGCAAACCAACAAGTTGTAAACATAACACCATAACACATATTATCACCTTTTTTAAGACATAGTGAACATGTTAGCAACCAGTTGTGTATTCACACAACCAAAAAATACAGAGCAACATTATCATTGATTCAGAGCTTTGTTTTTGGTCACCTTGGGAATCCTTTTATATCTGTTTTGGTCTTCACCATGGGAAATATCGGTCCCTTGTGTTGCTTATTGCTCCACTATTGCAGCGGTGAGAGTGAACCAAAACAATAAAGTTGCAGCGGTAAAGGCAATACACTGAGCTGCATCTCGTCGAGCAACTCCTTTTCACATAAAACTTAGAAACTTGACCCATTGTTAATATTAAAATGTTGATTAGTGCATCTATAAATGCATTTAGATGAGAATATTTATACTTTAAATTTTGAATACAGGACTTTGTGGTATTACGACTTTTACTTAAGTAAAGAATATGAAGCATATAATTCAAGTCTGCTTCATGCTTATACTTATGACAATATGCTGTGTCTATTTGAACTGAACCTCATTGATCCTCATGGGAGGGATTAAACACACATGTTCCCCTGACATCTTGTCTACACAGGCTTTCACTGCTCATGCTCTATTGGCTCATCACCATGTCACGTCCCTGCTCATTGGCTGATTAGCTTGTCCCCGAGTGGCAGAAACTGTGAGCACTCACTTCCAAGACATCATTTCATTACGTTACAGTACAAGCACACATGTGAATCCATGTACAGCGCCTGAATTATACTAAACATGAAAAGTTGAAGAAAGGATTAAGTCACCAATCCAGAGTTGCACAATGGCCTCCCCCCTTTTTCTCCATTTCCTCAGCGCTCCCCATGGGTGATCCAGGAGGTTATGAACAGGGGATTGGTGAAAGGGGTAATCTTTCACTCTTTTGCATAGCATAATGGCTTAGCCGGAGATAAGCTCACACTCCGCAGCACGCACGGGAAGTAATATTAGATAGACACGGCTCGCTTTAAAAGGAAAGTTGGTCACACATCTGAGAAGTCTGAGAGGATCTAGATGAGTTAATAAATTATACATGCAGAGAAACGCAAGTGTTTACGTTGTATTTGAGCTACATGGCATTTAAGACAAGCACCATACACAAGAGCACTGTAAAATAAAAGCTTCAGGTAAAGTTGATTTAACTCACTCTCTTTTAAGAGTGTGTGTGTGTGCATTTCGCACAGGATTGAGGGATGCTGTGATCCATTTATTCACTGCTTTTGCACATAACAGGTAGTGGCTGCATTCAAGGAGTCAGCGGGTGATGGATGGAGAGGCGAAAAAAAAAGTCATAGTCTGGGGGAATGATGGACAGACGGAGAAAAAAGCAAGACAGGAGTTTAGAGGGAGATAGCCGAGGGCTGGGGAGGAGGGGGTAACCGAAAGAAATGCAGCAGCAGGATGTGAGAGAAAATGAAACAAGAATGGGGAGAGAAAAGGAGAGAGAGGATAATAGAACAGCAAGAAGTCAAGAAGGGGTGTTGTAGCAAGCTGGGAGTGCAGTTTGCATGGCTCCACTCTGCGGGTGACTTTAATTACTTTTCAGCGTCACTGCCTCTCCTGGTCATGAGCTGCATGCTCCGATCACCAGCCTCTGATTATCGGGTCTTTGTGAAGGCCTCTGCCCGCTGTCAGGCCATAATTACGTTTGAGCTGGAGAGCATCTCAGCACGTCAGAAAGCTTACAAAGCCATTATCCAAGTGCTCTCCTTCCCTGAGGGACTTGAACTGCATGGTGTGGTGGAATTCAAAGGTTAAGGCCAAAACATACATAAATTGTGATAAATTATGTTATTAGTGGATTTCGTGTGTAATTATTTGTTTTTCTACCTATTCTCTGGAGGTTAAGGTTAATAGCAAGTCAGTTTTGAAGACTGTCTTGCAGACAGAAAAGTAAAAGAACTGACTGCGAAATTAAGTTTGTTGATTCATGATGACGCAACACGTTTAACCACCCAATCATCCACTCATTGTGAAACACTTAACTATACTTCATGCTTCTTCTAACAAAGGGAAGCACTGCACCACACACCCAACTTCCACTGTGTAAGCAGTGTAGTGGCGCCATAATGAACAACAACCTTGAAGATAAGAATGAAGCACTGGGCAGCTGTCCCCATGGTCACCATGACGTGGCCACATGGACACAAAGTGTTGATCTGTTTCCCAGGCACTACACTTTGACTCCCCATCCTTCCCACCCTAAAGAGGAAATCTGGACTGGCGAATAAAAGCTAAGAGGCTTTCTCTTTTATTCGTCAGTCCAGATTTCCTCCAGGATTTCCTCTTTCCCATCCTCATTTACAGTAAGCTGTCTGTCATTCAACCTTGAACTGTACTTATTGCAATAACTTAAAGTCAATCTCAAAATTGTCATTTTTATCTAAGATCCTGGAGAAAGTTGTCCTCTCACATCATTTTAGGTCACATCAAAATTCTGGGGGCAGGTACTGAGACAGTTCTTTGAAGGGTAACAAATGATTTGCTACTGTCTACTGACCATCCCATACTCATGGATTGTCTCAAATGTGTGGTTGGCATTCAAAGTAAGTGTTTGTGTATTTTCTGCAACATAGTGTAACATTCGGTAATGACTGATCATTTTGATCCTCTTCTGCTACTTGGGTAACTTGTGGTGTACCCCAAGGTTCAATATTAGGCCCTATTGAATTTGCATTACTATGCTTCCACTGGTCTGTTTTCAGAAAATACAACATCCCTATCTGCTGAAGACGCACATTTCCCCTTAAAACTGAATGAAGCACATCATATTCAGTCTCTTTTAAGTTATGTTGAAGAAGTCAAAATGTTCTCCAATTTAATGAGAATAAGACCATAGTCCTCAAAATCAGTCATCCGTCCCTTTCTTATCCAGTTCAAAATGCAACAGTGAGGCTCACTTGTACCAGGAAGAGTGGTTACCAGTCAAATACAGACTTGATTTCAGGATTGTTTTATTTGTTTTCCAAAGCTCTGCATGAACAGATTTCCTTATGTCCAGACCCTTTAGATCTCTTAGATGCCTTAGATGCCAAAGTCCAAAGCTGACTGTTTTCCATCACTGCTCCCAGATTGTAGAACAGTTTATCCTTTTGTAAAACTCTCCACCACTTTGGTCCAAACTGAAATATTGCAGAAACTATTGATTAGGTTGACATGAAATAAAAGCCTTACTGCTTCACTAGCATAGCTGTTGTTGCTTAGTTTACTTGACTGTTTGCAGCCTCAAATCTCAGCTCCTGTCTGTTCTCCAGTCTTTTTTTAGTCTAAGCTTTTTTGCATCTTTTTGTCCATCTGTATCCCTACAATCCCGTGTCTGTGATCTTTGTTGCTCCCATTTTTCCTCATCTCTCTATCTCTGCCATTCTCTCTCCCCTGCAATCACTCTCCACTGAACCAAACAAGAGGGAATGAGATGGCATGAAGAGAGAACTGCAGGTGTCTATTGAAGTGTTATCCAGCCGGGCGGCCCACCTCCAAGCATCCACATCCCACAATTCCACAATTGCCTACGTTTGTCTGAAGGTCGCACCTCTCCGAGTCATCGCACGCAGCTGCTTAGGGCCTCTGAGCCCCATTCTCAGTCTTCACCTTCCTGCTGAGAAAAATCAAAAGAGGTGGGACAGACCTTCAATCGCTCCAAAGTCAAAAGCCTCTCAGCTTCTGTCAAGAGCAGAGCTAAGGAACATCTCTGCAGGGTCTGACCAACCTAATATCTGTCTGTGATGCCTTTTTGTCTTTGTCTTTTTTAGCTGATATATGTCAAGTAAAGTCGAGGAGTGTGATAAATAGCAAGGAAAAGTGGAATAACCTGGCAGAGTTGTGCAAAGTGAGGACCACAGGAGTATACATTATCAGCAGGGTTGCATGCCACACAGAGTTTACTCTATCTGAAAGGAAGGCAGTGAGGAAACTCTCGTAATGTAACAGCTACTGTATCAGATGCTTACAACAAAATATATCATTTGTTTCAAATATCATTGACAACCAACCTTAACTTTTTTTTCTGTTTACATGTATACACAACCGACTATTGTCAGGCCCTGGATATTGTGATTTTGTTTCAAATTTATCTGATTCAGTATCTATTCAGTCTGGCAGCAGACGACTCACTCTGTCTGGGAGACAGCAGGGATGTGATGATAGATATGGACAAGACTTAATTTCATTCCGCCGGCCAGAAACCCCCTGCTATGAGAAAAAGATGAGGCCTGCCTTTAATTAATAGAGTTATGACTTCAAAGTTTTGTACCATAAGATAAAAAGTCTTTGTAAGTCAGTCACTACTACTTTATAAACACAACATGCATTCTTTTAGCAGACCTTTAAAGGCGACAAAGGCATGTGAGTCTCCCTAAGCACCTTGAGGCCATTTTACCACTGAGCAAATACCACTGGGAGGATTAAAAGGTTTAGGACTAAGCAGAGGTCTAGCTGGAAAAGTAAGCCATACAGGTTCGATTATTATTAAAGCAAACAATGTTTTCAAGCAGTTGGAGACCAAACCTTTTCCAGAAGTATGTCTTGTTCTAGGCTCAAAATGTGAGAAAAATATTGCATTACTGCCATTATATATATTATTATAGTTAATATATATAATGGCTTATGTAGTTAGTATCTTTATGCAGCTTTATGCAGCGTTTTTTACCACTGTGAGGCAGCAGAACAAGCTGAAAGCACAACAATGACATTATGACAAACAAATGCATATTTACATATCCAGCAGACTAGTATCACATTATCATTTATTTCACGTTGTGTTTCTGGCCACACGATAAATTCGCCTTCTTTTAGCTCTGTTTTTGTCTCCACCACCTCCTGAAGGAAATACTTTTGTTTGTCTGGGCTAAATGCTCCACTATGTTCACCAGCTAGTTGATATCTATCTGTAGTTGGAGCAGATAGTGTAGAGCGGGTTCATAAAGAAAGAGCTGCCTGAGGAATGAAACAGGGTAGATAAGAGCAGTGAAGTCAGGTATGCAAGTGTAAAACCAAAACAATCAGAATCAGAAAGACCCTAAAAAGCTCTGCAAAGCTGATACAGAGTTGGATGATAATTCTCGAACCTAAAAGAATACTCCACTGATTTATGTGATTTATGTCAGACTCAAGATGGATGAAAAAAGGAAACAATAATATAATGCCTATATGCCTATATTACCCACAATGCGTCTCGACCATTGACAGTTATGTAACCTTGAGCTGCTCACCTCAAGAAGTAGGTCACAGCACTTCTTTGTAACTCCACTTTTTTTTTTTCGTTTCCAAACTTGTAGTCTTTAAGCCGACAATGACAGACTTGGATGTGTGAAATTGGTGCACTTCCCCTTTGAAGAAAGGAATTTGATTGAAAAGGTAACAGGCTTTATAAATGGTGGCATTATCCACACCAAACACTAATCAATACCTTGGCCAAGACCCCAACTTTCCACCACGTTTTATATAAAACTCAGCACATCATGCTAAATGACGAGGAAGCAAACAGACAAAAAAGGGACAGGAAAGCGTTCCAGAGTTAAATCAGGGGAATTAGAAGGAAGGTGGTTAACTAGCTCCCTGATTTTCATTACTTGGCTCAGCTGTCTATTCATAAAGCCTGAGTGGAACCACTCCTTATGTGAAGGTCTGTATCCTGGCAACCATAGAATTGGCCTTGAAATGTGATTGGAAGTTATCCCTGGCCTGGAGCTAAAACATCTCCAGGGGAGATTTCTAAGACACAAATATGTCACATTTCAAACCACCTCTTCAGTCATACATATCCATTGTTAACAGCAATAAAACTCCAGGCCTGGCCTTCCTTTAAACTCTTGTCATTATACCCACAATTTACATTGCAACTGTTGACTTCTCTGGGCACATGGGAGACAGATAAAAGCTCCTTGTATGTAGCGGTTATATCATCTAGAGCAAATATTGTCAGTAGCCTTTGATTGCTGTCGTCCCTGATCGCGGCTGTGTGTCTCTTTCATGTGCTGTCACGTTCACCGTGTGTGTTTGCTTTTTTCCAGCATAGCCAGCCATCAGAGGAGCAGGAGTCTGCGCTCCCCGAACGAACTTCCCTGACACATGGCAAGATTTTTGTCAAGCTTCTCCTAGAAGGCAGCAATTACCTCCGCGGAGCCAGCCAGCCGTCTCGCCAGTTTGACAGATGACTTTGACCTCAGCAAACATGAGGACCTTCTCTTGGCTGACACATACGGCTGCTGTTGAAGGGAGAGGTTGAAGGGTTGAGGTGCGGGTATGGAGGATGCGTGGCTTATTCTCAGATTGCATCCTGTACTGTACAAGCCTCAGGCGAACAAGGACAGGTAAATTACCTTGATGGCATCGTTCTGTGTGACCCCTGCTAATGCACCTCTATGCACACATACACACATAGAAACATTTTCCCCCTAATGATGGAGTTCATAACCTGCTTCCTGCTGGGCCTGAGAGCTCGGCCATACCGAGCTGTGAGCCATGCATGCAGCTTCCTGTGATAAGAGGCACTGAATGTGAGATATGTTGGTTGTGGGGACAATTTATTTATATGGTAGTACTTCAAAACAAACACTGCAAACTGCTTCTCATAAAAATGAACCAAATTACAGGAAAAAACGGCGAATCAACAAAGCAAACAATAACAGGACATTTCCTTTTTCTTCCAAACAATGCAGATGACTGAGATGACTCTGGAACCTTGCAGGCCCCCTTCTGTTTTTTGATGAAGTAGATAGGGCTCCGCTAATGTGCTGCTAGGAGATGGAAAGTGAACATAAAAAAGCAGAACTGTTACACTTTTGCCCTCCTCTAACAGCAAAAAACCCTCAATATATCAGTTTAATATAAACATTCATGTACAATTAGTGCTAAACACAGTGGTGTATGTCACATCTAAGTAAACTCATACGCACTATATGCACACGGCAGTGTAATTGGAGCACACTTTTGTTTTTCAAATTACAGCACTGCGTGACACTTCACGCTGTTATTAACATTCCCTCTGATATTACATGCTGCTAAAACGCCCCTGTGTTAATCAGAAGAACGCTCCCGAGCCTTACACTCCCTATGCAACTGACTTGATCCTTTGTTTTCCGCTGTTATTATCGTAATCAAGCCTCTTGAAGCACTGGAATTTCCTCTGCTTTGGCTGACCCACCAGGCAGAGAGTGATGAAAATGCACCTCATGAGTGTGAGCTCATTATTCTCGGCTTTAAACACACTGTGAATACAGAGAGAACGTGCCTCACCTCTGGTAAATACCAAAGTGAATTATAGTTAATTTGCTGAGTTATAGAGTTTTTTTTTTTTTTTTTTTTTTTTCAACTGTTTTATAATCATCATTTTAAATTCACTGCTGGTACAGGTTTTGCTGCAAACATGCATTCTTTCCAACCTTTTCATATTAAATATTTGAACATGTCAGTTTACATTAATCACCAAATATAGTAACCATGGTGTACTTTCCTTCAGATTTCGTCCCCTGATGTTCACAGCAGCACAGAACTGAGTAAAGAGAAAAATCTCTGTTAAATGCTTCTGATTGTCAGGCGCTTATGGTGCACAGAGGAACTGATTGATAAAATTGACACTACACCATATTATGAAACTGTGTTACGAACAATGCCTCACTAATACTTAACTCTGGCTGTACTTACCTGTCTTTGAGTTTTAGCTCCTGATGTTCTTTCATCAAATAGATTATTATTTCAGCAATGACCTGTAGATATTGATATTTTCTCCAGGTTAAGCGTGATTGTCAGACTTATTTTCTCCATCATACCAGCCTTGGGTGAGCATTGTATTTCAAGGTTACGATTTGAAAAGGGCT
Source organism: Argyrosomus regius (assembly GCA_946959425.1). Taxonomy (NCBI): domain Eukaryota; kingdom Metazoa; phylum Chordata; class Actinopteri; family Sciaenidae; genus Argyrosomus; species Argyrosomus regius. The sequence goes on from OX336899.1 coordinate 17,231,911, forward strand.
CTGCACCTGCCTGGCAGCAACCGCAGTGCAGGAGCTCAAACGCGTGGTAAGCACCAGAGGCATGAATCTAAAACAGTGTCTTTGTCAATTTATCCACAACCCTCTCTCTTAACAAAGTTTGGATGAGGAAATAATGAGGTTCACCCCTCTCATTTCATCAAGTGAAAGAGATTTAAAGCTGCAATAAATGATTTTTTTTGGCCACTTGGGAGTAGAAGAAACTAGCTGTGAACACCATACTGTTGTATTATCATCTTTTGGGTTGAACGGTTAGCATACGGTTGGTTATTTACACATCCAGGAGTCATGTGGAGTCGTGTTTGTGACCGCCTGATGAAAAAAGGTCCATCAGTCACTCTCTTCTAGCTCTGTTTTTAGTCTCTACCATCTCCTGAGGGATATATCTGTTTCTTTAGCTGCTCAATGCTCCGCCATGTTCACCAGATAGCCAGTCGGAAATAAGATTTTTTTGCTGTTGTAAAAATATTGATTATAGCTGCTTTAAGATTTGAATATATGAAAGTTCAGACACAAAAATGAGGCCACAATGGAGGTGAGAGTTCACTCTCACAGGCTGGAGACCTGACCCAGCCAGCTGTTATCCCTATTTGCTACATTCCTGGCATCTGGAAATCACACATTTATGCAAATGAGCAGCAATTAGCACATGGATGCTCATTTGGCAAGATGTGCTCCCCAGACAGGACCAGATCAAGGAAGGCAGATCCAGGGGGTTTAGACAGGAGAGGGTAAAATTTCATGAATACTGATATGTCATATAACACGCTGGCTGACCTCCCTACAGTCACAACTCTGCAGAATTATGTACCATACCAGAGGAGTCAATTCTCTCTTTTGGCAAAGCTGTTAGTGACAGCACCTCGACCGCCCGTGGAATCATTAGCAGAAGAGGTTCAACATACTGACACTCTATCTGAACAAATGGCCTCTCTGAAGAGACAGGTAATGCAAAGCCCTTAACTCTGCGGAGAGAGAGAGAGAGACGAGAAGCTCCTGAAGCTGATTAAGTCACCAGGGGCACCCGAGTCCCAGCTGATTATCAAGCCTAAAATTCAAATTCTCCTCTTCCCGTACACCATCAGTCTTCTGTTTTGGGTCATTTCAGCTTCCTTGAATCCTGACCTCAACTACTGAAGTGAGAAATGAAAAACAAGTCGAGATCAGCTTCCGAGAGTGATCGATTGCCGTCCTGCTCTGATTTCACAATGAAGATGACAGTGACATGCATTTGGAGCAACACCTTGGTCCCCAGATCTCCAGACAGATGGCATGTGCCAGTTAGAGCATGCCCTCAGCTGTCTGCAGCAGCCTGGCAGACAGCGGCTGCTGCTCAACAATCTACCCGTCTACTACACTCCGTCCGCCATCAAAATTATATGACCAATATGCTCCGTTTCAGTGGAGGCTCAGGAGAATATGCCATTATGGCCTATTTGCATCATGTGCTCTTCCAATCTAATAAAACAGAATGTCTAAAAAGTGGGGTAATATCTGGGTAACAACCTTGAAAAACACAAGACCTCACTTGTAGAGGAACAATTTCTCTGTCATGCTATTACGTTTGTTTTTCCTCAAATCAATATTTTAATCAGCGAAGACGGATATCCATCATTGCTTTTGTAAATAGCCAAAAGCCAGCAGATGTAACTAGAAAAGATGTGGTGCACACAAGTGAACTTTGAAAACTAGCTTTTGTCTGAAAATAACTGTGAGCGAGCAGACGACAGTCATTACAAAGTCTTGCATGCATTCATAACTAATATGAAAATTGGCAATGTGGTGCAGTACAATTTTCTGTGCTTTCAAGAGCATCACACTTTGAACAAGTAATTACTCAGGCAGCCTCATGAAACTTGCTGTTAATTTATTTGTTAAGGAGAAATTGTAGCTTCGCGAGGAGGAGAGCCAGAATGCAAATCGATTTTGGAGTACCTCCTTCCTGCTCATTACCCTTTCTTGTAAGCTTTTCTTTCTTTTAAACGGCCTCTGAAGGCTCTAACAAAAAAAAAAAAAAAGGACTGATTATTTTAGACAGTGGAACAACTGTGGCCAGGAGGGATTCAAACAATCTGTGCAGAGGTTGTCACATAATGAGGATGTAAATGCAGGGATGGAGCCAAAGCAGCATAGTTCAGCTGTAATGTCCCCAAGATCTGGCACACATACTCAGATATTGCATATTTATATATAATTCACACATTGACAACTGTTCTGATCTTAGAGATTCTTATGTGTATGCAGGACAGAGACAGCACACTCGATGCACCTTCACTTCACACAGTCTGGAATTTATGCAAAACATGGTTAATGAGTCAGAGCTTCGATTCATTTTAGGTGTTATTCGGCACCGGCAGCATGTAAATATTTCAGTTTAGACCTGCAGCTTATACTGGATGATACTCATACTTATATATTAGACAAATTACCAACTAATCTTTGCCTGGCACAATTTTACACATGACTTGACAAAACTAAAGAGACACTTTGAGTCAGTGAAGGACCCTGCAAACAAGGATAGTTAGAAATAAGGTGAATAAAAGACATCAGTACTCAAAGTACTTGAAACAACTGCAAAGTCATTAAACTATAAATAGAAAATGATTGTCAAATTAAATGATAGAACCATCCAGATGTTCAGACAGAAGCTGCTAATTGAATTGATGAAGGGAAAAGTCTGGTGTCCTTGTACAAAACACGAATGTAATGAAAAAACAATCACATTCGCTCACACCAAAGAGTTTGTCTAATTCGTTGTGGCATTCTCCCCTCTTCCATAGCTGATCTCTGCCTGCATATATGCAGCTGTGTACACAGATAAGGGAGCGATAAGAAGGAATCGTCGGGCGACTGCGTCCTTTAAACTCACACACTCTGCTCTTGTGTCCTCCAATTTAGCAGCTTAATGGTGCGTTAACGCAGGAGAGAAAAGCCTTTACTGTTGGGTTACTGTATGTAAATTTGCTTTTGATTTACATCACACAGCAAAGTGACTTTCAAGTCAAGTGTTCCATAACATGACTGAATATATATAAGCTCTTGGAGACATAACATGTGATACTGATGCAAGATGTGCAGCTTTAACAAACATGTTAGCTAAAAGCTTCATATACATATAGCTTCTGTTTACTTAGCTGATACAAATGACTGAAGCCAACTGGAAACTCAATTAATGTGTGACCTGGGCGCCCCCTTAGCAAACACAAAAGCCCTATCTTCTCAAAATGACCTGTTCAAAGAACTACAGTCAGCCAGCGCTGCCATGGAAAAGACCTGGACAACAGCGGAGATAAACAAAGCCCCTGCAGACAATGAAGCCACCTGCCTCTTCGGCATTTCAAGCCACTCAACAGTGCCACTCGACTGTGGACCTGAAATGAAAGACCACAGCTTCAGGCAACATTTTGGGCAAAATACTCAGGCTGCCTGCTCAATAATGGGAAATGGAAAAGTTTAGAGGAAGACAAATCTAATGCTACAGTCTTGGTGAAAATGTACCGTGAGCACTTTAAAGGGGCAATATGTAAGACTGGGCCAGAACTATAGTTGTGACATGAACTAACATCATCAACATAATGCAACGAGGTAACAGTTATGATGTAATGTCAAAGGCTTTATGCATTGTGCTTATTAGCTTCAGCCTGTACTGTGTTGTAATACCTCAATAGTGAGTTCAGTCTGTCCTCAGTCCGACATGAGAATGAAGAAACAGAGAACCACGCAGAGCTGCTGCTAGCCGACAAACAGCTGCTGAGGTCTCAGCATCCCTGAGCATCTCTGGGAAGAGACGGCAGAGGCAGAGGAGGAGCTCAGAGTTTATTTTGGGGGGATTGAAAGGAAGGTGATTTTAGTTCAAGCATTTTAGAAGCTGTTTTAGAAGTATATAATCAGACCTCACAAGTCAGCATGATAATTGAGTTATTTCCGCATACTTTTGATCAGTTTATTGCAATCAAACCACAGCAAAATCTGTTTATTTTTATTTTGGGTTCATAACGCTGTTATGAGAGTTTGGCTGTACATTTTCAAGGACTTTGCAAGTTTTATTATGTGTGTCTAACTGCAAACAAACTTGATTAGTGTCATCACATTGAAGGTGGGAGAAGACGAAATGCAGGGGTGATTGCCCCTTTAATGAATCCTAAACCTGACGGCTAGAGACACCCAAAGCTCAAAAACAATGCAAGTAAAAACAAAATCAATTGATTTATGAACAGTATTAGGGGGAAAAAATTGTAACCTCTGATATTTGATTTGATGGAGTCTAAAATTCATCTTTTAAGCAAGGTCGTGTAACTTTTAAAAGAAGTATAGACACAATCTTCCTCTTACAAATGAAAAGTTTAAATCATAATCAATAAAATGCAACATTTCTTAACACTTACTTGGTATGGTATGACCATTAACTCAGAATGACTAAAATTAGCTCATGTTAGCAAACTTTAAACACATATTTTTGTTTCTGCTTTCATCCTGTAACCCTCGTGGCCACATTGGCTGATTTTCATCAAAGGCTACATAGTCTTGCTCTCCAAAATGCACTTTGGATCCATTTCAGAATGACCGCCTCACAAATTTCTCATTATTCACCATGTCAGTGATTAATCCTTTTGTTTTGCTTCAATGCATTTCAGTGATTTCTTTTTTGAGCTAATGCAAATAAAACTGCTTAGTCATTCCTCCTTTCTATAGTGTTTTGCATCAACCTTATAGGACAGTATGACATCACGCTATAATAATTGTCTTCGTGGCATTGAAGAACTTTCCTGGCATGACTCAAACACACAAAGAGAGGCTGTGTTGCTATTGTGGGTAACTATTACTCACTCTCAGCGTGGCAGGTGTAATCAGATAACTTTTCCCAGCATCCCCTCTGTTTGTCCAGACATTTCGTGCCACGGAGAGAGCGGGAATTGAATCCCAAAGTGTCTGAGTTTGTGAATGCAGTTTAAACTTTTTAATTAACTTATTCACACTTGATTATTCATTGAAAGGAAAGAAACTCAGGATGGGGCCTCCATGTTGTGCCCGAGATTAGGCCTTTTGTTGTGCTTTCGTGTTTATTTTCTTAGAAGTATGAGCTAGTGTGTGTGTGTGTGTGTGTGTGTGTGTGTGTGTGTGTGTGTGTGTGTGTGTGTGTGTGTGTGTGTGTGTGTGTGTGTGTGTGTGTGCGTGTGTGTGTGTGTGTGTGTGTGTGATTCAAGACACTAATTCCTCCGTTGAACTTAATACTTTTAAAGCTGCATTATGAAATGTACTGGGATGTAGTTGCAACATATCTTTCCTTTCATGGTAACAAAATAAAAACAAAATATAGTTAAACTACAAGAGAGCAAATTTCTTGATCACTGGAGGAATAATTTGGCATTTGTGGGAATATGCTTTCCCACTTTCTTGATCAATACAAATCTCTTATCTTTACTGCAAATATAAAGCCACAGCCAGTTAGCTTAGCTTAGCACGAAGACTAGGAACAGGGGGAAACAGCTAGCCTGGGTATGTCCAAAGGGCATCAAATCCATTTACCTTTGAAGCTCATTAATTAATCAACACGTTATATCTTGTTTGTCTTCAGTACAAAAACCACAACGTAAGAACAACAGTTCATCGCAGGGTAATGTGCCACACTGGAGTCTTGGAAGCAGATGCAAGGCAACCAGTGGTCAGGAGTGTGGTTTCGATCTTCTCACCTAATTCTCTGCAAGAAAACAAATAAATTCCCACATTTTCCTATATGTTGCCTGTAAACAATAACATTAATATATATAAGGTCAGGCCATGTATACAGCTTCGTCTTACACTTGGATAAGGAATATATTGTCTTGCCTCACTATAACGCATGTTAACCATATCAACTTAAATAAACACTGAGCTCAAAATCTCTGGGCCCTTGCATTAAAAGCTTTTTGTGGCTTTGTGTGAAGAAAGAAAACATCTTTTGTATTATGCTTCAGTCTCTAATGGTGTGCAAATTCTTTTGTTGGCGTTTGGAGAAAGGGGTCGACTGAAGATGAGCCTCTCAAACAACTTTAACTTCTATTTTTTGGGAGTAATGTGTTAATGTGCATCCACTTAAGTGCATACAATACACATGTGAAGACAGTAGACACATGGGAAGATCTTTTTCTGCCTGTGAGCATCAATTATGAAAACAAGGCTTGTTAAAATGTTTCCTCGTCCACTATATGTGACCGTATTTCAACCACAGTGGGACATGAATTCCAGCTTCTCTCTCCCTTACAACGCAACTAATCTCATCATTTCATCAGCATCCTATGGAAACAAACCCTACACAGCAGCAGCAGCAGCAGGCTGAGATACCTGTAGGCGAGTGCTGACAGTTGATTATAATTGGGTTGCCTCTGCTATGTCCGAGTTTTCACATCCCATCAAGAGGAATGGCCTGGGAGACAGTTAATACTGGATCACTGCTGCTTCACTGTAAGAGCATAATACACCCTCCCAATATAGTACAAGAGGGTTGGTCTGTATAAAAATAAAATACACTTAGTGATATTAATGTGGAGGTTTTGCAGCCCATAGTAGCAGCAGCCTCAGCATGCAGGAGGAGGAAGGCAAACAGGGGACAAAGATGTCACTCACATATCGACCTGACATACATTTCAGGAAGTTTAAAGGAAGTTATGTTTAGTTCTAAAGCTCCTTTCTATACCAAGTGTCATAAAGTGCTTCCAATCACAATGAAAACACAGCTTAAGACAAAGAAACAAAATCAATAAAAGGCCTGTCTTTGCAGCGAGGCGCTCAGCTGGCATTTCAAACTTTTACGCTGCTGGATGACCTTATATCTTGAAAGGCTGATCTAGAGCCAGAGGCCACGACAGCAACACAAAGTTCTGAGCTTGGCTGATGTATGCACAGGCTACCAGAAAGCTACAGTCACAGTTACAGTGTCTTGTGAGTCCTGTTTGTTAGCAAACAGTTTCTTATTTACACATCCAGCAGTTACAGGGCAACGTTATCATTCATGTGGAGACAAACGTAACTCCAATATTCACTCCCTTTAGCTCTATTTTTGGTCCTCTCCTAACTCCTTAGGGAAATATCTGGTTCTCTAAATGCTCCACTGTGTTCACCAGCTAGCTGCTATCTGTGTCTGTCTGTTGTTTGGTGCTGGGCAGGTAGTGTACGGTGGTTTTTTAGAGCTTTTTTCTTTACAGAAAAACAGCTGCCTGTCGAGTTTAGAAACAATACTATGAGAGCAGTGAGAGGGAAACAGAACAGTAAAGTTGTGGGCCTGACAGCTTAACAATGAGCTGAAACTTCACACATCATTTGATACATTATTATAAAAGTATCAATTATAGCTACTTTAATGTCTTGTGAAAAACATTTCTATTTGTTTCTGGAATAAATCAAATTGTTTCCAGTTTTTTATTAAATTAAGTTTTGTGTTTTTTTATTCTGATGCTCGTTGTCTCTCATGTGGAAACAGAATGAACTTTCAATATAAATTAAGTAATTTTAGGATTTAATTATAGACAGAAGTGCCTTAATAAGATGAAGATGATTTTTTTTTAACAGTGTTGGTGTGAAAGTAAAAAACAGAATTGTTTTTGTCAAATACTGGATACTTTCACCTCCTCGGGCCTTTAAACACCCCAAGAAAGAAAAGCTCACAGCTCATGGCAACACTGAAGACAACCTGTGACAAAGGGGTCACAAGTACACATCACTTCAATTTAAAGGGGTCACAAGGCAAAAGGTTGGGCAACACAACATTATTGTATCCGGAAGCTTGGAAGCGAGCTGAGGAAACAAATAAACTCCACACACCAGGCACTAACCTCGTCCTTCCTGCACTCAAGTTCATCACTCACGAAGTTCAAATTAAACCAAACATCTCAAGAAAAAGCAGGACCTGCAACACGTAGCTCTAATATCTGCACCTCGCCTCACAGACAGGATGTTCTGCTTATACACACCAGAGGATATAACCTCTTTGCAGCTACAGCAGTAACATCTGCACAGCTGCACTCCTGTCTTGTTAAATTACTCTTGCTTCAATATAAAATTGTCTAACAGACTTAGGAAAGGCTGAACATGACAAGACCCTAAGGAGGATTTACCATGTCTTAATTTGATTACAGTGCTGCAAGGAGCATTAAAGCAACTGCTGGGAAAATGTAGCACATTGGAGCTAAAGAAGCCAGTATATCACACTATATAGAGCATATAGCACACTATTCAAGTCTGATTGTTCCCTGTGGTCATTATGAAAGAACATTTAGGGATTTTTAGGACAGAGAGCTGCAGGTTTGAAGCTGTAGCTTCATGCATGCTATGCATGGAACAATTCAGTATTAAAAACTAATCTTTGTGGGGCGGCGTTTAGCTTAGTTGGTGGAGCGGCCGCCCCATGTGCGAAGGCTCAGTCCTTGCTGCGGAAGCCCAGGGTTCGAATCCAATCCGTGGCTCTTTCCTGCATGTCATTCCCCATCTCTCTCTCTCTCCCCACATTCCTGTCACTCTGTCATCAGAAATAAAGCTTGAAAAGGCCAAAAAATAATCTTTCAAAAAATAACTAATCATTGTTTGAAAAATGACTCATGTATTCACGTATGTAGTCCACCACACTACAGCTACACTTGACACTGTCCTCCTGTGACCCCAGTGCTCATTTTCACCCCATCAGACAGTCTGGACACAATAAACTTTTATTTTTATGTCAGTGAAGTGAAAATATTTGCATGATTCTTTTTTAATGCATTAAGTTCTCCATTTCACTTCAACTGACATAACAAGCTCAAGAGTTTGAAATCAAAGTAAGTCTTGAGAGTAACATTTGCATTCTCTCAAAAAGAATAAACTATTAAAATAAATTAATAAGTGAAAAACAAAGTGTAAAAAATGTGAAGAGATTTCAGGAGAATTACTGGTGGAAAACTCAGTCAGCGGAGGCTTCTCTAAATAGAGCTACGTACGCTTATGACTCCCATCATCAGGGCACAATGATCATTCTTTCCATTGATGCAACGTTGTTTCATCACTCTGAGGCTGTAAAAACAGTCCCCCCGTGTTCTTCAGGGCCGCCGTGAAATTATAATACTGTCTGGAAACCCACAAAAAATTATGTGGTGAAATTTATATGCAACAACAAATTTAGTTTACTGTTATCGTGGTCAACTCGCCACCTGGCATTTGTTTCAAATCCTACTTTACTACTAAAGGTTGCAGATGGTCTAAAAATGCTGCAAACATTCATTTGTAGTTCTGATATAAACAATTATGGAGTCTGTCACCTGAACACTCCTTCTGTTAATTCAGCGGGCTGTTGTTCCCTTTATTAGTTGTCACTTTTAACTGAATACAGTAATCCCACCCACATCTGTTGACAGGGCCGCATCTAGGAGCGCATCTGGGTCTATTTTAGGCCCCTTTAATGATTTTAATGCAATTTGTATGTCCCCTCTCCAGCTGTTGTCCCCTGCAATCATAATAATCCATCACCCCACAATAGTGACAGTGCTGTGGAATAAGGTAGGGCTGCAGCTATCGAATATTTACGATTATTTATTTTTTTTTTTAATTGAATAATGTCAATGAAATGTCAAAGAAATATCCCTCAGGGTTTCCCAGAATCCAAGGCGGTGTCTCCAAATAACTTGTTTGGCTGTCTGATATAAAAGCGAGAGCAGAGAAACAGCAAACAGTGAATGTTTTTCACTTCCAGTTTTTGAAAAATGTCAATCATGTCTCTGTCTGTCTTGACTGTACTATAGATCAATCAACCAATTGTTTCATGTCTGGTGTTCTGTCTGAGAGAGCTGACATATGTGGAAGCAGGTGTTCGCCCTGTGGCACAAGTTATAGTGGTGATACTTCAGTTAAAACACCAGAGCTCGCTCACTATAACCCATAAACCTCTCTTTGTGCAACAGAGCAATGGATGGATCTCCAGCCTCGAGGTTAGTCTGAAAAGTAGGTTGGAGGAAGCAGTTTGTGTCTTTGGTAATAGTTGGACAATTTTAAGAGACGACTCTACCCACCATTTACTTCAAATGTCATGGGGACTTTCCAGACGTGTCACCTACTTGTTCCACTGTTAGCAGAATGTGGTCGTGAAAAACAGTTTCAGATAAAGCTAAAAAAAAAACAACAAACTCTGAATTACCATGTTCAAAAAGTTGTCCATAGAGGAAAATAATTTCAATCTCATTTTCAGTTTTGACTGCAATTAAGAAAATGTGTCTTCTGCAGCGGGTCAAACAATTAACCTTTTAAAACACAGAAAAATTACACTAATTTGTGAGAAACACTCTGAGGTCACACGAAGATGACAGGATGAGCATTTTAAATACACAGCATTAATCCACCGAACAGAAAAACGTGCACCGGGAGCTAAATCTCATTCTTGTGCATGTAAAGTAAAAAACAACATGACAGAAAACTAAAAAAAAAAAAAAAAAAAGAAGAAGTGACACAAGGATGGTTTACTAGACCTTTGGGTACAGTTGAGACAGACTTTGATCAGTGTAACACAGACCAGCTCCACAACATTTTCTTTAGATGTGCTGGTGTGAGAATTACCCTTAAAGGCAGAAGGAATCCTTCTTGTATTCAGCGTGCAGCCCTGACACTTTGCTGTCTGGCTGAGCTGAGGGATGAAGTTAAACCACACAAGGATCAGGTAACAGGACACACTATGAATAGAGAAACATTCACTCTACTTACAGAATCGTAAGACAGATGGGTAAAGCTCTTTTTTATATATATATAAAAACTATACATTCTGTGTGGAGGGGCTGTTGGAGTTACAAACAAACCTATCAGCTAATTCAATTTCTCTCAGATAATTGAATTCATAATTGCTAAGGCCATTAAGCATCAGAGGGCGTTGAGGATTGTGGCTTTAAGGCAATAACATTGTTATAGACTGATAATTAAAATAGAAAAAAAAAAGGATGACATGTGTGCTCCAATTCAAAGTAACATGAAGGCTTGCTATAGATTAAAGCAGGGTGCAACAGTTCGTGTTTGGTAAAGGCTACACTACTTGCAAAGCAATTATTGTGAACATCCAAAGGGCAGACATCAGTCAGCTGCTGGCTCACTTTTTATCTCCTCCACGCTGCTGAAGTGAGTGGCCAGCTCCTGCAACACGGCTGTCCTGCCCAGATGATCGTTCCTCCTCTTCTCCATGATCATGTCCTCCAAACTCTGAAACTCCAGCACGTGCGAATGTTTGTCAGACATGAAGATTTTCAACCTGTAGGGCTGTTTGCCTATCCGTATCTCCCCACCCATTTTGAACTCCCTCTTGCCAAACATGCACCAAGCTGCGAAGCACTCGGAGTTTCTCCAGCTCAGCTCTCGGTCCTTTAAACCCACTTGCTCCATCGCGTTTTGCACCACCATGTCCGGACTCAGTGGTTTGAATTTGTAAAAGTCGTTCACGATCCGACACCTCTTCCCTTGACTTGCATCTGTCAGAAAGCTGTTTTTCACCTCGGCTCTGTGCAGGTGCACCACCTGGAAGTCACCTACGTACACAGCCCAGTGCGGGTACTGCCCTGTAGCCACAAACTCCACCAAGTCTCCCGCTTTGCATTTGTTCAGTAGATTCTCCGGGGAGTAAACCTCCAGGCTGGCGGACTTGACGCTCTTCTCGTAGATGCATTCATCTCTGTTGTACACGGCGCACTCCACCTCGTCGCGCTGGTCGTACTGTTTCTCTTCCTGATTCGGGTCTCTCTCTGTGCCATCGACCGCACAGCCGTCCTCCAGCTCGTCGTCGTCGTTGGAAAATATATAAGAGACGCCGATCCGTGGACCTTCCTCCGTGTCCACGCCGTTCGGGTCCACTGTAGGAACTTCTGCGTAACTTAAATGTGACAGCTTGTCCATCTGGTTCCCCATGCCGCTGCTCACCTGGTAGCAGCCTGTGTAATACGATCTGATAGCGAGAGCTGTTACCGGTCGCCAAACATCACCACTATCTGCCTCAAACACCTCTCAGGTTAGAACTTCCTCCTCCCTGCCGGCGGACAGGGGCTCTTATCCAAATTACGCATAAGAATATCTCCGTGATGTGACTGCAGGGTAAGCTCGTCAGTGCCCCATCAACAAGTGGAGTTGAGAGGGGGGCAGAAAACAAACTGGTTTCAAATTCAGGCAGGAGAATTATCCTTCAGGTGTAGCCTCGTAGACTCACCTGATGTTTCCCCTGCGTAAAGTTCCGTCCGCCGGCTGCCAAACAGGAAACGACGAGAGTTAAAATCCAAATCCTCCCTCAGACAGGACTGCTCGTTTGTTTGTCGACACCGCAGATAAACTAGTCCACCGTGCTGACGGCGCATACACTGCGCACTGTGCAGCAGAGATCCGGCCGGCGGTGAAGTGAAGGCAGATCTGTGGCTCGCCACAGCGACTCTCTCCAGCTCCACACACACGCACACACACACACACACGCACACACACACACACACACACACACACACACACACACACACAGCTCTGCTTTTAAAGCGGAAGTGCGCGTAATTTTCATCACCGCACCTTTGATATCCCCTCCTCTCCTCTTAAATGTTTCTCAAATGTTTTATCCGATGACTCTGTCTGACTTTGTCCCTAAACAGTATTCTGTTGGACTACAAGGTCATTCATTTTAGTCAATTTTATTAATATTATTGTAGTTACTCTTATTTTATTTTATTTTATTCTATTGTAATTAGTTAATTATTTTTGTAGGATTTTATTCATTGATTTATTTCAATATTGTTTTCAGTGAGTTATTTTTATTTTATTTTATTTATTTATTTATTTGTTTGTTTTGTTTATTTATTTGTTTATTTGTATATATTGGTTGTTGTTTTTTATTTTATTATATTTTGTTAGTTATTTTTATTGTATTTAATTTTATGTAGCTTGTTATTTTTATTTTTTTTTTATTTATATTGGTTGTGTTTATTTTATTTAGTTATACTTTTAGCAAGTTTAGTTTATTGAATTTATTTTATTGAATGTAGTTTGTTATTTATTTTATTTTGTTATTTTTTTGTTTTATTTAACAAAATGTATGTATATATTCATTTTGTTAGTTGTTTTTGATGATATTATATTATTTGAATATATTTGATGTAAATCAGTGTGTGATCAAAAACTCACTGTACAGCAGAAATGCAGAGTAAGCAGTGACATCAGTCCTGGTTTAGTGGCTGTGGCTCTGTTACAAATTAGTCTTTCTACATTGTGAGGACGATAGTGTCCAACATCTGCGGATATTTTACTGTTTTGACCACCTGTCTGTCCTTGAATGAACTGAAGCTGCGCAGTCATTTGCCTCCTCTCATCTCCTGGTGGGACTATAATGTCTCCATTACGTTTGTAGTGGCTTGTGGCCTGCCTAGACGCACTCTCGGTTATGGGCTATTTTCTCACTACTGTATCCCACAGGCAAGGGGAATGTGCTCAGTATGCCCCAAAAATGGCACACACTGCAGCAGCGTCAGTGTGAAAACACCTGTCCTGGAAATGGTATAGCTGCGAGTGAGAGACTGAGAGAGATGCTAAGGGGTGTGAGCATGTTTGACAGGCTGTAAAGGGAAACAAATGTTCAGCTCTGTAAAGAGGAGAGACTGACAGAGACGCAAACTTTAGCAGAGTGGATGAACTGGAGTTTGACCTCAGCTCTGAGCTGAGTACCCACAGGAGGGGCAGATTACAAACTGACTGCAAAGTCATCCAGTACAGTAGATATGATAGAGGACAAGTCTCCACAGAAAGAAATACACTCTTTTGTATCCATTTATCTAGTTTAAACAGACAGAAGGGCCTTATTGGCCACAATGGGCTCAGCAGATTAGCATTGAGGCCTATGGACAATACTCCTTAAGACTATCAGGTTAATTAAGAGCTGAGCTTTCCTAAAGCTGCACAGGATCACACTGATTGCCAAACCTGTGTAATCCAGATTGAATGTTTTCCCTGCTTAGTAAGATTCAACCTGGGTCACAGGGTTCAAATCAAATTCCTTCGTGCAAGTTTTGGGGTCAAGATGGAACCAACGTTAAAGACTCCATGTTCATGGTCTCCAGAGGATGAATCCTAATGACTTTGTTTATCTTCTGATGTCTCCAGTAGCGCCACAAACATGTCTACTAAAAGTAAATGCAAATGTCAACTTTCAGTTCACATTTTGTATTGCCATTCATGGTCCCCAGAGGATGAATTCTAATGTCTGTTTATCCCCTGATGTCTTCCGTAGAGCAACCAACACATCAAAACTTTAACTTATTTTCTAAAATGTTGCAACTCATCTCATCTACAAGTTGACATAACATCTTGTACAGACGTTCATGGTTCCCAGAAGCTGTATCTTAATGACTTATCCTCTGGCACCAACATAAGGTTGACATTTGTATTGGATGCATTGCTATGAAATTTGGTGCAGACACTCAGGAGTCGTGATAACATGATCCACTGACTTTAGTTGAATAAATACCTACAAAATCACTCACCCTCAGCTGTACTGCTAATGATTCAACATTAGCATGCTAGCATACTAAATTAAGATGTGAACATAGCAAACATACACACCTGAAGACTTGTAGTCTTCAAATATATTTCTGCTTCTGTGCTGTCCTCTTTGGTAATTTCAATAGAAAAGTATGTCTGACAGCCAAGAGTAATAAATTGTAGCATGAACTGATAATGTTCCTCTGAACAATTCAGAGGAACATTATCTAAGGTGTTGTACTTCCACTTTCTCTTGAAAATAGAAATGATAAAGCACAAGACTGCGGTGTGCAAGAGGGCGGTAAAATTTCACCATTGCGCCCGTTGACCTTTCATCAGCTTTGCTCAACTTTAAGCATGCACTGTGTATGTGCACAGCCTCCTTTCTTTCTTCTATTCCCGGCTTTTCTCCCACTTCAGCCTGAAGCCTCGCAGCATCCCCAGTTTGACAACACATATGATGGAAGTCAAAAATAACAAATCTGCAGAATGAATTCAGCAGATGTATTACACCTTTTTCAAGCATCGGTGCAGGGCTGAGGCTGTTAGGGGAGAAATGAACTGTAAGAGCGGTGACATGCAGCCCATTTGACCGCTTCTTGGAGCTTCTTATCCTCGGGTGGCATGACCCAGTTTACGCCCCTGGTGCCCCCCCCTTGTGACACACTGTAATTTGTGGTGCTGGGAAATTACTGGAGCAGGGAGGCCTGGGAGACATAGTCAATTAGGTGGGGCTCCACCTGTCCGGTGGGGCCATAGCCAGCCACAGATTGACACCTTAATCTCCCACCCAAAAATGTGGGTTTTTCAGAGCTTTTCAAAAGGCTTCACATGCATGTATCAGACATTGTTTTTCAGCTCAGCATCCATTTAAATCTACAAGGATAGGTGAACAAGTGTGTACTTGAGGCAGATGGACACAGCATCCGGACCGCTATGTCTTGCGTACCATCTGTTCCACCTGGCTGGGAAAACATCCACCGAGGACGGCTTAATATCATGTAATGTGATTGGCTACAATTCAGAGTCAGTAGGGGCTGAAATCAGTGATACAAAACCACCAAGTATAGACCAGGAAAAACAACACTGGGAGACATTTTCAGGGAGGAAAAAGTTATTACATATTTATTTATATTTTCATATACTTTTTACATATTTATTTGTAATAATAATAATAATAATATGTATCAGGAGCAGAGGGGAGATGGAGAAAGGATGGAGGAAGGGCATGTTGAAGGAATGTCACTTTCTTCTTTTTTTTTAACCCATTTAATTACAAGAGCGTCATCATTATTAACTCAGTTAATGATATTCACAGTCCCATTAAACAAGCTACAACAAAGATTTCCTAAAATATAGGCTGACATACAAAACTAGCATTTTTTTTTAAACACTGTGGTGGATGTATACCTCGGGGAGGATGGGGGGGGATATCTGGGATAACCGAGTACTGCAACTAGATAACAGACAGGCAGGATTAAGAAGGGACTCTTATTGTGAAAGGTAGGCATGTATGAAAACACACCGAGAGTGAGGTGTACAATACACACGCATACACAACACACACACACACACACACACACACAACAGTTTCTACACAGTCGTCATGCTTCAACGGGACCTCATGTTAGTCTTTTTTTTCCTCTATTTCAGCATCACGTTATTAGAAATAACCACAAGTGGGTCAAAAACTGCAGATTCCTTCAAAAAAAAAAGAAGAAGAAGAAGAAACTGAACAAAATGGGTTATCACTAAATGCAATAAAAAGTATTCTTGGAGCCACACTGAAAATTCATGACACACCATCACATCTCTGAGACGCTGGGCAAAGCATTAGCATTTCCATCCCATGGGTCTGTGTCAGCCTTCACAGCGAAAGTTGCCGTCTTCTCTCTAGACTACAAACCCCATTTCTCGAAAACACGGTGTAAACAGAATCCCATGGAGAGTGCGGCGGGCCGGCCAAGTGTGCACCGCACTGCACACAAGCTGGAGTCGATCCAGGGAGAGATACTGGCAGAAGACAGGCCTGGGTCAAACACACAGACCTGACTGTTCCCGTTCTATGATATTAGGTACACTTGGTTAAACTTGTCGAATTCTTGAACACGAGTTGGTAGTTTGTGATCCAATGTTGTTGCTTTAATTGGACGCATACACTTGATGAAATGCACAGAAATCATTTGTAAAATCTAAAAAAAAAAAAAAAAGGCAGAAAAACCAAACATAAGCAAATCAAATCCAGAGATTTGATCAAAGACCTGGTAGTTTTTGATTGGCTGACAGTAATAAGGCAGCGAAATAAAAAGAAAAGACATTAAAAGATTTTTAAAAAATCATTATACAGGAAAAGAAAATGGTCTTTGGTGTTTCTCTTGTACTGAAAAAGAAAGAATGATAGGATTTTTAAAAAAAAGAACAAAACAGCAGCTTCTCTGATGCCTGTCTGAGTTTCTAAGAGGAAAGACTTTCTCGTGATGAACGTGAGCTCTAATATCATGTGCGCACTACAACAGATCCAACGTTTAAAAAAAAATACATGACATTACTTCATCCACAGGTTTGTTTGAAATCCTGCACAGTGCAAACAATAAATGCCCCCAATATTGATTAAGAGTAAAGAGGAAAGTTTTTTTTTTTTTTTTTTAATGGTACGAGTTGTGCAACGGTATCATGCATCAGATCACTTAACATGAGACGACACGGGGAGGCAGCGGGGCTCTGTATTTGGACTCCAGTCCAAAGACTTGGTCCTAGAATATGCATATCGTCAAATGATTCCTGAAGAAGTCTGTTCAACACTTTGTTTATTTTGTGGGTCGTTTTTGGAACATCTATATGATATCAACCACTTTTACACTTCGCTCTCGAGGATCACAAAACATCCACTGATTGAAAGGGTCAGGTCGGGTCGGGTTGGGGGGGCTAGTCAGTGGAGAACAGCCTTTGTGTTTCCAGTTAAATGGCGTTCCAGGTTATATGCTGTTTACCTGCATCACTGTTATATATTGTGATATTAGCACCACTCCAACAGATAACACTGCCTTGCTACGAATACGAGGAATCACAGAGGAGAACAGCGGGGCGGGGGGGTGGGTGGGCAGGGGGACTAGTGTTGGCAACGCTGTCAGAAGGATGATTCCTCATACAGTAGGTTAATGACAAAGTGCTGGCGAGGCTAAATTTCCCATGAGTGG
Organism: Argyrosomus regius; assembly: GCA_946959425.1. Taxonomy (NCBI): domain Eukaryota; kingdom Metazoa; phylum Chordata; class Actinopteri; family Sciaenidae; genus Argyrosomus; species Argyrosomus regius. The sequence goes on from OX336899.1 coordinate 17,249,604, forward strand.
ATACTGACTGACGAGAGGGCGATGCTTCTGAATGAGTTTGTTTCCTTGTGATCAGATATGAAGATGCAGGGTTGGACCTCGAATAAGAATTTTTCCTCAAATCTGGAAGTTATGGGGGGCTTTATGTGGGTTGGTCCTTCTGCAGAGCTGAGATGTCCAGGGGAGGAGGGGCCCGCCCGCTCCACTCCTTCAGCTGCCCGTCCTTGAAGAGGAGGTTGAGGGCGGGCAGGGGGACACCGGACTCCGCCGGGGGCTGACTGAGAGGGTTCGACACACCGCTGTCCAGGTCAGCGGGCTGGATGCCGTCCTGCCAACACAGGGGCGAAAGTCACATATCAGAACACCGGGCAGAGCGGATGATATATGTAGGACAAGGATACATTTCTCTGGGTTAAAAGAAGAAGAAAAAAAAAAAAACTCAGGAAAGGCGAGGTAGTCTGATTTAAAGTCTGTGAGCGATTTCTAAAACATCCAAACACTGAATCATGTGGCTGAGAATTTGTGTATAAATTATACAGACGGGGTCAAGAGGCTTAGTTACATCAGCAAGGTCTGTGATATGGGCAGACAGCACACAAAGGAGGCAGGATGTTTTAAACTGAAACTACATATTTATCGTGCCCTTCCATTATTAATACTTTTTCTCTCAAATCATGTTTTTTCCACCAAAATTTCCATTTGCAAATCAACACAATACCTCATTTTTATCTCAACCCATTTCTCACTGTGTTACTGGGTCACCATAAAAATGGTCGTTTTGTCTCCTCTTTCTTTGGTTGCTCTTGTGACTACAAGTAAAACACACTACTGCATGTTTAGTATGTAATTAATGAATAAAATAAAACACCTGACACCTTTAATTAGAAGTCTATTCTTAGATTAGCTGTGGGTCATCTCGTAACAATATCTTCATTGGTTTGACAAACTGATTAAGATGCCTACTAAATGAGGAGGAACTGAATAATAAAAGAATAATTTATCATCTAATCAATATGCATTAAAAATAAATGGTTTAATGAAATAGCTGCTGGGAGCAGTCATGATCACTGATAATTGTTTTAAGCACGTTATATCAAAATTATGACTCATTCAGAAGAAAAAACACAACTTAGAGCTGCTCATGTTCATTCGTTTAGATTTAATTATACTGTTTCCTCGTGTGGACAAATCTTTCCTCACAGCTTAAATATCTCATTAACTTAAGATAACAAATTCACGAGGTAAACTCAAAATCTACAAAACACAGCACTAAAGACACTGTTGTATCTCAACTAGATAAAACCACAATTCTACCCATCAGTGTTCATGTTAATTCATTCAAACAGACTCCTTCTGTAAAATTAAACTCATATTTTCACTGGATATTGTTGATATTATTTCTTTTCTTTCCTGCGAGTATTCTCTAGTGTCGACGTGTAGAGACAGCAGAGTGTTTTTTTACCTGGAATGACTGAACGAAGCTCAGCACCTTCAGCGATAGCTTTCGGCTCGAATGAAGTAGCTCTTGAAGGCTGAAAAGACAGCAAAGCAAAAGTCTAGCCCGGCTACAGCGCACGTCTTTACACTTGTCTCAATGTTTTAAACAAAAGTGAGATTTTTGAGGATGCCTGGTGTTTTTATGTCTGTTTGTTTTGGGGGTTTTTTTGGGTTTTTTTACCTTTCATTGCTGCACAGTTTGTGCGTGGCGATTTTTCGACACACTTTGCGGTTGAGCTCGGAGCTGAAGAGGGGCATGCCGAAGCACAGTTCAAGAGGGACCCACTCGTCTTCAGATGAAAGGGCTGAAAGAAAGGGATTGTAACACACCTAACAGCATGAGACGCATTAAGACGGACATGCTGTTTTGGAATCCAACATGGGATCACAATTTAACCACCTCTTCTGACTCTCAAAGTTAAGATAAAAAAGTAGACCTACTGTCTGTCTTTGCTTTGCCATCCCCGTTGTTTTCTTCTGTCACAAGCTCAAAGGACTCAGTGCTGCCGTTGGTGTCCAGACCTCCGCCTAGATGAGTGTCCCCTTGAAGAAAAGAAGCAAATCTCCATCAGCTTTAAGGTTGTTACTAGATAACAACTTGAATGCCCTTCACTTAAACAGTTTCCCTTGTGCTGAATAATGATCTGTCAATTTAAATAAACTGTGCATGAATATTTACGTTAAACAAAATCTGCGCTCACTTGCATCAGCAAGATTCGATCAGTAAATCTCAAAGTAAAGGCTAACACTGTTCGATCCACGTCCATTAGCAAAGGCTAGCACGATAAGGGGCACAATTATGCAGACAAACAGCATAATTAAACTGGACTGTGAGCAATCTTTATTTAATTTGCACCACCGGTGCCAACAGCCATCAGAGCCAAGGACATTGTTACTAATTCAACTACAGGTCTTGTCTCTCGATGCTCACATAGACACGTTTGCATTAGCTCTAACTACCTCTGCACTCAGTGCTGTCGCTGGCCCTGCGACGGTGCCTGTTGTTGGAGTTGAGCATGGTGATGTAGCCACACTGGTGCTCCAGGTCCACCTGCTCCTTCAGCTTCTGCAGCGCCTTGTGCGTGCACATGTTGGAGTAGGAGAACTCTGCGCAGAGGCGACACAGACATTCATATAAAGCTTTGACACACAAAGTCGTGAAGAAAAGGATTTCACAGGATTTAAACCCTTTTCGTGATGTTTGACGAGTTAAAGCCCTCGAAGCCAAAAACGGAATATTTGAGTCACCAGAGAAAGGAGCTCAGCTGGACTGAAGTTATGTTTACACACAGCATGGCTGTGATTATTCATCACGAGTACATGTGTTAACATATCTGCTGTAAAATGTCAGCTTCTTTGTGATTTTACAGATTTATCCGCATAAAATAGCTCACCTGTTTTCAGATCTTCCTCATCAAAAGGGAACGGGATGTGAACTGTTTCTCCATGGCCGTGCATGCCATGACCCTGAAGGTTACACACATACATACAGCACAGTTTTACGCATCCACGCAGTGAGACTTGGAAGCCATTAGAGCTCGTGTGTGTGTGTGTGCGCTCACCTGAATAAGTACAGCAGAGTGTGTGAGGGCGTCGTTTAGCATGGTCAGCACGTTGGATGTAGGGACGACTCCAGGGTCGTGACCCCAGGAGGTGATCAACAACCTGTCGTAGACCTGGACAGTGAAAAAAAAACAAAAAAGCAATGTGTCAGCAAAAGGATTCTTCCACTGAAACAATCAGGACTGCGGTGTGATGGTGTACAGCATCATGGGATACCGCATCATGCACCATACTCTTGACACAAGGTAGCGTGGAATAAGAGAAATAAGAACACAATACAAAGAAAATTCATTCATAGGTCTCTACATGTACTCACTAAGTGTATTGTCGGAGATGAAAAACAAAGATTGGAAGCATGGCAACAACTCCGTTCACGTTGACTTGTCAACCTTCCACCTCCCGGCTGCTGTATTATCGTGATAAATGACTTTTGCATTGCTTTTCCGCACAGAATCACAGCTTTCTAAAATAAATTAGGTGTCATTGTTTTCTGTTTTGTTAATTATTGTCAGCTCTGAAAGTGGCGAAGAAGCTGTTACTACAGTTTCCGCCGCGAAGTAAAACAATTCATACGAACGGAATGAGAAGCAGACAACAAGTCGAAAAAATATATGCTGCTGTCTAAGTGACCTATTTGCATGGTATTACCTGTCCCACCTTGAGAATTTACTGCATCAAACTCTCTTTTGTGCCCCGTCTCACATTCCCAGGATAGTTTTTTTTTAAAATACCAAGACACTATGAAGCTTTGGCGGAGGAAAATGCAGGTGCACGGTGTGGTATGTCTGTGATTGTGATGCGCCAGGTGCTTTGTTGAGAAGTGAAGGTTGACGAAAGGGGCAAAGGAGGCCTTGATTTTTACCTCCTGTTCTCTGATTATCTGCTCCTCCAGCTGAAACAGCAAGGTCAAACTTTAAAAAGGGCAGGTGTCAAAGAAGAATGAGTGTCCAATCCCGTCTTTGACGTACTGTTTTACGTGGGGCTTTGACGTATTTACGTGGGGCTTTTCTTATCTGGGTGATACAGAGACGTGTACCTACACTTATTTCACCTTCCTGCCTGATTAATCATTAGTTTGGGCTAACCTGGAATATGTCCGGCAGTTTGCGGAGCCTGGAGCCTTTGGAGAGCAGCAGAGACGGCGGGCCTTGGCCGGTCACATGGTACAGGTACAGCTTGAACCAGATGGAGCTCACCTCGGGGATGGCCGGGCCAATGTGCTGCAGGAAGAAACAAACAGGCACACATACGTAAGTGTACAGGAGCAGAACTAATGCGGACACATGTACACATCCTCAGACATTCTTTCCTGTTTCATTTCTCACATAAACCCTCCAAATGAACAAAAAGGAGAGTTTAGAGTAACAGACAAAGGAGAATAATTGTGTCTGTGTTGTTCTTCTCTCTGAGAAGCGGGAATTGAAGCCGCTATTAGCGATGTGAGCAGAAAACAAAAGAAAAGAATTCACTGAATTCCACTTCGCTGAGTCCCAGCAGTGTGAGAATAAACAGCAGCGTGAATGGAACAACAAGAGTTTTAACTTCTTTCCCTCTGTCTCTCCGAGCTCAGCTAGAAAGCTGGACTGTGGCCAGGCAGAGGAATTACTCATGAGCCTCGCCTCCCCTCCTCTCTCTCCCTCTCCCCTTTGTGTGGTTTTGTTGTTGGGGGCAACTGCAGGATGAGCGCCCACAAAGTATGCACACACACAGTCACAAATCACCGCGGGCACACACAAGTGTGTACACACGGCAAGAGGACAAACACGACCAAACGGGAGCACACACGTACAATCTGTCGGCTGAAACACAAACGCGCAACTCTACGGGCACCGTTTCACGCACAACATCCCGGCGCGCCGCATATCATCCCCTCTGCTCTCCCTCCGTCCAGGTGTCGTACCTGAGGCGTGCAGCTGCTGATGGGTCTGATCTCGTTACTGAGCGGCGCCATCGAGACGAGCAGCTTGTAGTTCTTGTTGAGGACGCGGCTGCAGGTGGCTTGGTCCAGACCCAGCAGGCTCTCACAGCGCAGCATGTCCAAGGGGAAACCTAGTCGGGAGAAAAATCAGGGGCTGTCACAGCTTCTACACCAAATAGGCTGGGAACAAAGTGCAAGTGAACATTTGGCTAGCTGTTTCCCCTATGTGTCCAGTCTTTACACTAAGCTAAGCTACAGCCTTACTGTAAGTTTACCAGACAAATATGGGAGCGGTGTAACTCTGAGCAAGAAAGCAAACCCCCCCCCCCAAAGAAAGAACTTTTTTTTATGTAAAGAAGCGGAGGAAGAAGGGCAAATAAAGCTCCTGGAAGTTCGTCTCCCCAGTGTGGATGGATCACATCCAGAACGCACAATAAAGATTCTTTCTTTCTTTATAGCTGTGGTGTTAAGAAGAGCGCTCTCTCCAAGGTGACTCGTAAAGAACGCCCTCTCAAAAGGACACAGGTGTCAACTTGATATTCTTGTCGATTTAATCGCCTCTTTTACACTAAATATGTAATGAAGACGCAAGAGGTCTACGTCCTGCTGAGAGTGGTGATTAACAGATAAATCAGGAGCAGAGATGACGCTGATGAAGCTGATGTTTAGATTCATTCCACAACATAAAGAGTGAACAATCCCTTACACGAGCCGGGGCAGCTGTCTCGTACTGTAATGTCTGAGGGAGGCTCGGATGGAGATTTTTGCAAGCTGATAATCATTAATTTCCATAATTTACACCACATTCTGCCATCAACACCATGTGGTGCTGCACCGAGGAGTCTAGACTGTTAAGACATTACAATTTGCCACACTTCCTACACGTACAATCATCGGGGTCATCACTAGACTGCCGTATCATTGTGGGCTTCGTTTAGCTTCAGCCTGCAGCCTCTCAGTGCGCTCGCTCCTCGGCAGACGCCTGGAGCAGCAAAGCTGAGGAGGACTGAGAGATAAGACAATCAAAAGTGAGGCACGCAGCCAAACCAAACAAACAGCATCTGGTGGCACTACGGTAGCTACATGGAAACTCAGAGCTTTGCTTTGTCGTCACTGGAGGACTCGCTCTCTGCTGCTCCCCTCTAGAGATTCTAGCAGAACAATACGGCTTTGCTCTCGCAGCACGTTAGTGAGTCTAGAAATCGTGACCACATTCAAGAGGAACTATTCAGGCAGACAGTGAAATTTGCCAAAAGCAGCACAAATAGAAGATCCACTTCCTCTGCGTTGTTTCATTGAGAGTTTCTGGTTTTATCCAAAAGTTTTTTCACATGAAAATAACTTTTAAAAGCTTCATTAATTATTGATTTCCCAAAAAACACAGAACACGTTTAAGTAGTTGCATGGGACTCATTTACAAGTAACTGTTTGCAGCAACTGTGGGAATGATAGCTCAGAATATCTTTTTCAACAACAGTTAAGATGAAACAAAAGTGTTACACCAAAAAATCTGATTTTTGAACATTTTCTATTTACCTGAATGTCACCTGGTTTTTAATACTTACATCAACAGACACATTTCCGTTTTTCACTGAACGTAATGAGCCATTTGTGCTTTGAATCATACACACATTAGCACACACACACAGAGTCCTTCCACCACGTTGACTCTGCACCGCCACCCTCCCAGCTCACCTTAAATTTCAGCCTGATTGATATGTGCCGTTTTGAAATTGATTTTGAAACGACGATTACAAAACGCTGCCTGCATTTTTACCACAGCTGATGTCAGCTGTGTGCAGACAACGGGCAAAAATATGAGTTTCTGTTCTATTAGCTTGCTGCTGAGGCTGGAAAGGAACCGAAAACCAAAATCCAGCTGTGTAGTAATATGCAAAAACACATCTGGACAGCAAGCTGCCTATTTTTATATGCACAGACATGTACAGGTGTCTGATCCAGGTCTTGCTACTGTAGTCCTCTGTGAAAGGAATAACAAAGGGGGTGTATAATTACCTATATTTGGGATATCAGGTCCCTGGTCCTGAGTGAGTTCTTTGTTGTAGCGCAGGAAGAGGATGGTATTTTTCAGGGTCAGAGCGTGGTCAAAGTAACGCTGGGCCTCGCCTTCTGCTGTGCTTTCCACCTGGAGACACAGAAACAAGAAAATAAGTTAAAGTAGGAGTGTCTGCATGCATATTTGTGGTGTGAGCATGTACAAATTAGCACTAGCAATTCTTTATTTTCTTTCCATCGTTGGTCTCACCTTCTCCAACTCGGCCAGGAAGCTGTCCAGAGTCTCATCGGACAGCTTACCCACCTCGAACATGGTCACTGCATGACTCTTCAGGTTCTGATAGATGACGCAGACACAGACGAATCAAGAAACACAGTCGATATGATATGAAGCCTTTTCATATTGAGAATCTGTGTGGTCACATTCGTCACTAACCGGAGACAGGTTGCCCATCATGAGGAAGGCTGTGAGGGTAGAGTCAAATAGGAAGGCGATCCTCTTTGTGGGTGCGGCCGGGATGCTCAGGCTGCTGACGCTGGCTGTGTCTGCTGCAGAGACGTCACACAACGTTAATGCATGTAATAGCACAACTGCATCATTCTTAAACTGAGGATATGAACTTGTGACGAACAAGCCCCTTTGTCAAATTGCTTCATTTTAATTTATTAAGATGATGAACAGCCACTTTGATAACTTCCAGTTTTGTTAGTCTGAGCCAACCCAACAGTGCCACCTTAACGCGCATAACAAAGTTAAAATTAGACCAAAAATGAGACCATTTTAGACAAACACTTATTAATGTGAGAATGACTTTCAGAAGCACGACTGAGCTTTCCTAGGGATTAATTAGCACTCCTGCTTCAAAACTTCCAAAGTAATGTTCAGAAAGTGCTTTGTGAGCATACATCAGGATGTGTATTTATCTGCATACACTGCAGAGTTTGTGTGTGTGTGTGTGTGTGTGCATGTGTGTGACCAGACAGACCTTGGTCTTCCAGACTGGTGGTGTCGGTGTCGGTGGCTGAGGAGCCTCCCTCCATGACAGGACTGCCCTGCTCCCAGGACAGCAGCATCTTCTGAGGGTCCATGGTGCTCCTAACACAGACGACGGAGACACAGTGAATGAAAGAAAAAAAAATCACCATCACCACAAACAACCCAGACAAAGTCATTTAAATATTTTAACATTTAGAAAAAGATTTTTTTTTTCCTGATGAAGAGCATAAATAATTTACAAGGAAATATAATTTCTTCCACATGAGAGCGAGTATCCTAACATAACAGTATGTAAAAGACTGAATCATTCCAAAGAATGTTGCCTGTTTTATCAATTTTGACATTGTAAACTAAAAATGTCTGTTGGAAGAAAATGCTTCTAAAAATATAAAATAATGAAATTTAATGGGACGAATATGGCACCACTGCCACTACAGGATGACGGGTGGTTGATAATGGCTGCCTGCACAGGCGGCACATACTTGAGTCTGTTGACAGACGGGGCGTTCTTCCAGGTGGGGTGGAGCTGGTCTGAGCTGAACACCTGACCTTTCTTTACAGCGAAGCCGAGGCGACAGTACATGGACACTGCATTCTGATTAAAAAAAACACAGTCGATACATTTCTTTTAGTCTTATATTGTTACATTACATTACATACATTATCAACCTGAAACCTGTCTAGTAAAATGTCTGAGAAAAGTTGCTAGGTCTCTTTTTGACAGTTAGCTTCTTCTTGTATGATTGCTAGTGTTATGTCAAGTCAGAATGGTGAGTGTTGTGCTGTTATTCAAAGGAGATGATGCCAAATCTTTACGCCGCAGACTGTTTTTGGTGTTTTTGCTGCAGTGAAAATAACTGGCTCTACATGTAGTTGATATGCAGAGGAATTAAAAAAAAAAAATTAGGTTTGACGTATTTGTGGAAAGATATTTCACGAACTACTACTGTAAAATTTCACACTGCAGTAAACACGCACCACACCGAGTATTTCATATGCTTCTAAGACAAAACCTATAAAATCTAATTAAATATATTTAAAACAAAAGACAAAGATTATCTATACAATGTGAAGGCAGGATGAGTGTGTAGTCCAAAAAACTTCAACTTATTTGCTGGTCGTACCAAGATTGCTTTTGTACCAGAGGGTCAGATTCTACTGACATCATTGTGAAGGTCTAGAAGAGCCTAAAAACTACCTGAATGCTCAGGTAATTTAGGGTGATGCCCCCTTAATGACCAACAGGATCTACATATAATAAAAAGTCATTACTCTGTTCTTTGGTGAGTCAAACCAACTGAAGTAGAAAAAAAACGGTAACACTGTGTGCTTTCCACTAAACTCTTGGCAGGCTTTGTCATTACTTCCTTAATTTATACAGTTATCAACGTGTCTTGATGTTGAATCTTTTATTCAGGCTGAACAGGTCGCCTCAGTCAAGTACGGCACGCCTGATTGCTTTCCACACCTTAATGCCCGGTGGTGCAAGCTGAGGTCAACTCTTAGTCACCCCTCTTATCATATCAAAAGAAGCACAGCGATGAAAATTTTTTTCAAGTGACTCAGGCCATGAGGTAGTCATTACACAGGAGGAAGTTAAACTCGAGTCACGATGGGAAAAGTTTGACACAAAGGAGACCTCTCAGACATCTCAATCATCTCTGAAGTTACAAGCTTTCTCCTGGAGAATCGCTGCAAGTCGCTTCTCTTGAGTGCTGCTTTTCAGCGGCAAGAACGAGATGAGACAGAGAGACAGAGGGAGTTCAGCTCTTCAGACTGGAGGTCATAACACTGAGAGGGCGTTTGACTTCGTGTCGGATAGTGAGGGAATAGGAAACTTGGGGAAACTGGGTCAAACTCGAGCACCAATTCAACTGGAATGGTGCTGCTCAGCTCTCTGGTAGAGTCACAGGGCATGATGGATCTAATCTGAAATGATGTGCATGTTTGTGTGTGTGTGCATGTGTCAGAGTCTACCTCTCAAGTGTGTGTACGTGTGTTGCGTTTGTATCCCGAATGAAACCACCAAAGTGTACAGATATATCTATTTGCTAGGCATCATAATAACCAAGCCTCTCTCACCAATTTGCACACTATTCATTTAAAAAGTCAACAACAACAAAAAATGGCAATGTACTACTGTCAAAAAATTATATACATTTATACAACAAATTGCCAGGATCCAAATTTAATAATAGCGCACCTTTGGAAGGCAAATTCAAAAGGAGTGAAGTGAAAAATGGTTTTAATCTCTCAGATTTGATGCCAAACTTAAATCTCAATATTTGTCTCCAAAAAGCAGAAAAGGTCTGTTATTTCTTTCCAGTGCTACACCGTGTGCCTTCAAGCACACAGAGAGGCAAAAAGCGAGTGTCAAAAATCTCTTCAAAACCACAGTGGAACCAGAGAAAATTACCTCTCCGTTTTGTCAGTGTCAATTTTGAAAGCGGGGCCACATTCCCCACATCTATCCTTCCACTTGTGAAAAACAGTACTTTAGTCTACACATTACAATTGGACTCTCACATTCTGAAGCAAGTGGATACCAACCTTCACTAAACCCAAGTCAATCTCCAACACGTTCGCCAGCTGAGAGACACAGGGGGAGGAAGGATCAGGAGACAGAGAGAGAGAGAGACTCGGTTGAAAAGTTGATCGATCAACACACAATCACACACAAAGATGATATTACATTCAATGAGCACAGCGGGCGAGAACAATAAAATATATTTCTAAAGCCTACCTCCGCTACGTTTGTCTGCTCATCAATAGACACAAAGATTTTGTAGAGAAGCGTTTCGAAGTAATCACCCTGAACGCGGTTCATGACAAAGCCTTCCAGCGGGGGCACTGAGACACACAAACAATGAGTGCAAACATTTCACACAGATATTTTACATTGTTTTACTTTGCAATGCATTGTTTTCTCCCTGCTTAAATACTGTGTGCATCTCTAATGACACCATTATGCAATGCTTCAGATCAGTGCAAGCCCATTACCCATAACAGTCTGTTCTCACAGTTGTAATTTAGGTACATACACTGTTTAGTCAAGGTAATCACTCAAGGGAGGGTAATAGGAGGATGTTTAAACAGACATACACACACACACACACACACAGATGTACCTGAGATGCAGCTGTCATCAGATATGGGAACATCCAAGTAGATGAAGCCCCGGTTGTACAAGCCTGGAGTGAGCACAGGTACAGAATAATTGACATTATGTCCATTAACCTTGTGGAAAAACAAATCTTACAAAACAAATTACTTATTGAACTTCTTCGGTGTAGAACAGAAAATTGTACATGTGAGTATGGTGGAAAGAATTGAGGCCAATCAAATCTCATTTTAACAGCTACTTGTATTCAAATTGCTCGCTGTCTCCTGCATTTAATTGTATTTGTTCCCACTCAGGAACCAGCACTCCAGAGGCTGAGGTTCATCACTGTCAAACTGTTCTCTAATTAACATTTAAACTGCACGGACACAACCATAGCTCCCCGCGCTTCATCTTTGAAATTCACACCAGAGCGCTGATCAAAGACCTTAAACTGCAATTAGTTTCAGCCTCCTTCTTCTTTATATCAAAATCCCATTACTATTACTTTCCTGGAAGTAAAGCATTACTGCTTAGTTCATGCTGCGCTGGTGGGCAGATAAAAATAGTCGAACAAAAGGAGTCAGGCAGAGTTTTCAAATATCTCTTTCTGTCCCCAACTGCTATCGCATGCACTAATATATTATTTAAACGGCTAATATATTAAATATTACAAGATCTCAAGATGTCGTTGCTAAGGGACTGTAAAGCTATGAGAAAACAGTTGTAACTTGTGTCCACAATTCCTGTTAAAACAAGATGCAAAAGCAAAAGTAATTGCAAGAGCACCAGAACAAAAAGATGGAAAAAAGGAGACAGAGACGCAAATTCACTCTGAAGGTCTCTAAATGCAAAAGTCCAGATGCAGTCATGGTATGTTTAAAAAAAATAAAAAATAAATCAGCTTTTAGGTATTGGAGGTTTGAAAAGCAACATTGTGCAGTGTTACCACTCTCGCTTTAGATCATATCTGGCTGCTTTTATCAACAACAAAAAAAACTCCGACATGTGGACAGGAGCTGAGGAACGAAACGCCAACCCTGTCATCAGTGGATGACCCACTTTACCACAGCCACCGCACAACGATGTGAATTCAAAAAGGTATTTTATTCAGCAGTGGTGATTCAAATGATTCTGAGTCCACCTCCATTTACATACACGATGGGGACAGAATATTAGAAATAATATCAAGTCCAATGCAAAAAACACTGCTAGTTTTGGCTTCAATTTTCCCATTGAGTTGAAAAAAAAATGATACAGCTGATTTTTTACCACACTGATGATTTTCTTGAAAATTTGCAGCTTTTTTTTTTTTACAGTTAAATGAATTTTTAAAAAAAAAAACATATTTTGTAGAATTTTGGCAGTTCTTGCTAAAAAGACACAGTGGTAAAATCATAACTGCTGTCTCATTAGGATAATTAGTAAACCAAAGGTGTTAACGTCTGCAGACAAAGTTGATTCCAATGGGAACATAACATGTGACAGATACTCACTTAAGACCACATTGTACTCCATTGATCCAGCCAGCTGAGGACCAGAATCTATCATCTTATCAATGGCTTTCTTCTCTGCTGGAGAGCAGATCTGTAATTACACACATCAACACACACACTACGTTAGAGCGCCGCTGTACATGCGGGTTCGTTTCCATGGATATCAAAACAGTGACAGTGTAGTCTCTGGGAAGGAAGGGAAACATTTGCATATTATAACTATGTGGATTCCTAGACTGTTTTGCAGTGTTTCTTTTTTTTCTTGTGGAAGGGAGAAGAAGTGTTGGGAACTTGGCAGGTATTTATTTTTAGTCAGGTGAGATCTCCAGATGCGCTGCAGGGGCTCATGGGATGAACAATTGTAGCTTGTGGGTTAAAGTGTATGAATTTCAATGATAGCTCAGGGTAAAAATGGCACCAACGCATCATTCTCTCACTTAATTTGTAGATCAATGATACATGAAACGTACATAAAGGGAAGGAAATGAAATACCTAAACTCACGTCCTCCCTCCTCCCACCATATCAGTACATCATCCATCCCAGCCTGCTATCACTACGAATCAAACTGAACTGAAACATGCAAAAGAAAAGAAGCGGAGCTCTTATCTCACCCTGATATCGTCCTCAGTGATGTAGCCTGTCTGCGCCACCCACCACGGCTCCACAGAGATTTCCACTGGTTTGGCGGGCAGCAGGTCCCGCGCCGACTTCCTGCGGAAGAATTTCTGACAAAGTGGACAAACAGGTGGAACAGCTGCGGTGAGATCGAGTCACTAAAATCTAATGAAGATGACTGTTAAGTGCTTATATTGTCATTTTAAAAAGAGGATGGTGGAAAAACATTTAAAAAAATATGCAGAACATTTTTTGTTAATGGTGTTTCAGCTTGAGTGTGCCACATTTTGTGACTATTACAGGTACATTTAGGAGGATGTGTCTGCATACTGAGTACAGCCAGCTAATCAGAGGAGATACAGCTGGATTACAGCAGTCCCTCGAAATGTGGTAATATGAACAAATGAACTAGTTTAATGTATGAGGTTTTATTCTGTAATTGATCATTATAAAAGGCTATATCAGTATCATGTCTTACTTTGGAAGACCTGCACTGATTCATCAGGTCAATGTACTGGTTTCTCCCAATGCCAAGCAACCGCAGACCTGTGGGATGATGAGAAACATTAACGAGTAAAACTCAATCATGCCTCAGTAACTGGCCATGAACTTGTAATCGCTGCACATTAACACCACGGCAAATAAATCTGGCTGCAGTGCAGCTGCAAAAGTGTCTCTGGTATTTTTCTATTAAAGCCTCTGAGGATTTACAAGAAAAAAAAAAGAGACAATTACAGCGAGGAGCAAAGTTTGAGAATTAGTTTTTCTGGAGATTTCCAACTTCATATTGGAGAGCGAGCGTCAGAAGTGGTAACTGTGACTCATCCTAACTGTGCTGAGGGAGCGCGTCCACGTAAATACCCACGCACCTTCTCTGGGACAATCCCCTGACACACATACAAGCAAAAGCACTACTGATCCATCTACCAACGTACACAGGGGGTTCTGTAATAAAAGTGAACATGGGCATGCATTTTTTCCATCTTTATTCAAATGAACAGATATTCTGTGTTTGAGGAAATACTGGGCAACGGTATGCAAATGCAAAGTTGGCCTCCAAATCCCACCTTGTCACCTCCTCTACCCTGTGATGGCCACCTAATGTAGCAGAATCCTACACGCGTATCCTCCCATTTCATATCAGACACAGACACAACACACAAACATCCACCCACGTAAAAAAAAAAACTCTATCTCACACTGCCTCTCCATCCACCCACTTCTGCATGACACACTTCCAGAGCTCCTCCAGGGAGATTAGAGGAGAGAGGCCCCGGCGAGCACGGCAGCCTGTCGACAGCCTTCTGTCTCCGCCGCGTGAAGGTCCTGTACTGCCAGGACTCAGACGCTCACAGGCCAAAGCCAAGGCCTGCTTCACTCGACAGCAGAAAGCTACGACTGCCCATACACTTGACTTTCAGCTTTGATGCAATCTTAATCTGGTTTTGCAAGAATTTCTGAGGAACACTGCACCTCAGTAACATATCAAAAAAAAAAACAATGTTTTGTTTTTGAGCATTTTTGATCACCATGAAATGAGATTTATATAAGTTAATCCAAAAACCACTTGGCTAGTGCTCTTGTTTGGTTATGGAAATACAAAGAAATGTTTTATGCTTATTAGTAATGCTCATCAGCGGGCTTTGAAAGCCATTTCTCTCATAAACCATCAAAACCAGTGTGGGATTTGTTTGCTATTCAACGGGAGTAGTAGAGGGCTTTCCTATCATCCCTCCAGCATTTAAAAACAACAAAAACACTCCGAAAAAAACAGATGCATCTGTCAGGAAAACTAAACAACAGACATATGCTACACCTGCCAACAGGCAGGCACCAGATGCCAAATAACTCGACTTTCTAAAAAATCATTTAGACACATTTGGATTTACGTCGCAAGTTAAGCAAAGCTGTGAATTGCAATTTGTGTTAGAGAAGCAGTTTTACAAAGACAGAGAAAACAAACACTGATTGGCTTAATTAATCTGCCAATTATTTTCCTAATTAATTGGAAAACCTAAAGGTGACGTCTTTAAAGAGTCAAATATTCATTTTTAATGATATAAATAAATCATTTTAATTATTTTTGGCTTATAAACAACTGCCAATTAATTTTCTGTCAATCAAACAATCTATTGTTTCATCTCCAGTTTCATGAAGATCTGATATGAATCATACATGTCAGATATCCGTTAAAGATCTTCAGTTTAAAGAGCCCCTCAGATGACCTCATGACCCCGAGCTTCCTGAAAACTTTGACTGTTCCATCACCGCCCTCATACACTGTCAGCACTTTAAAAACAAGAACTGTGAAAGAATAATAAAAGAGACAGAGAGAGACCAGAGACGCAGAGAAAGCAAGAGTGGTGGGAGGTACACAGAACTCCAGTAAAGGCATTTCAGCATTGTGTGTAGAGAGAGAGAGAGAGAGAGAGAGAGAGAGGGGGGGGGGGGGGGGGGGGGGGGGGAAACTGAGGGAAAAGGTAAAAAAAAAACTCACAGTCAGCAGCAGTGAAGTTGGGCAACGAGTCGTAACTCTTCTCACTGTTCATAATATCCTGTAGGTGCAAAAAAAAAAAGAGAGAGAAGAAAGCAGACAGGGAAAAGAAGAATTAAACTCATTTTTCCTCTCCTCCTTTCTAGGTCCCCTGCCTCTGATTAATAACAGGATTAACAGATCAGGGCAGCCGTGCTAATTTCTACTCCCAGTTTTCATTAAGTGCTTAAGTCGGATTATCAGAATATGACATAGCCTTTGGCAATTTAGTGGCCACAATTAAAGCTCAGTCAAGTTTAGTTTAGCGTGCACAGGAAAGAAGGCGAAGTCTTTTTATGTACGAGCTGAAACCTTTTAAATCGTGTTTATAAGCTAAGTCATGAAACAGAAGACGAGTAAGTCATAACTGTTCTGATGAAACGGGAAGTATGCTAAATGTGGAAAAATCAAATGTGGCAGCTTGCATCTGCACACACACTCTGCGAAACACACAAGGTTGTGAAGTAATGGAAATACATCTGAGGGCATTATGCAAACAAATTACACAATAAATATATCTGTGATCAGCCTCAAGTTCAAAAGAACAAATTACAGGTGCATCACTTTTATTTAGAAATCTGAATTATTATACAGGAATCAACAATTCATCGAAATATTATTGAAATCTGACCAAGTGCAATCATATCCAAATTGCAGAAGTTCAATTTTTTGATGTGTGATGTTTCACATCCCCTTATACTGTTATTAATGAAACATTATGGTTCTACAGGGATTCCTTGCCTACAATCACGTCATCATTTTTATGTTTTTTTACCAATCCCACTAAAATCGTGACTCATGTCACAATATCTTTCCAAAAAAAATCACAATATGTTATTAATTATAATATTTTTTGCATATCATTCAGCCCTCTTATTGTATGTGGTTCGGATTACTTTTCAAAGGCAGCACTCCCAGCCGTGTGAACACATGGCTCAGTAATCAAATAGAGAATGTCAGAAGTCAAGGAGAACCCGGCTGGTCACAGTCTCCGACAGACTGCTTCTCTGTGAGCCCGGTGGTGCCAGCCTCAAACAACACACTGAGCTTTATCAGTGAGAGTGAGCCGTCATGCGGACCGAGCCCAAACTGACTGCAGAGCAAACAGCAAAGATTTTTCTCTGGGTGTGTTTGTCCTGGGATCAGTCTCCCCTGAGCTGGTACACAAAGCTTCACCAGACATTGACTGACACCTAGTGCCTGACTGATGCCAAGTCTATCAACATGGGAAATACATGACACCATTATGCTCCAATATCTCATACACTAACTTAATATACAGTATCTCATGACTAAATGCACTCTATGGCGACGTAATGTTTCCTTACATTTACATGCAAATGCACTCACTCAGCCAGTGACGCACACAGGCTTCTCCTCTATACATACAGACTATATAATTATGATGTGGCTGCACAAATGACACCTTTTCAGTAGATCCATTCAGGTATACGGTAGATTTCAATTATCCGAGTAACAAAGCACATTAGAGATGACAGCAGGGAGTCGTAAAAAGCTCAGATCCTTCTTATTATAATGTTTTTGTGCATTCCATTTGGTCGGAAACTGACATTTCTGCAGCGGTTTCCAGGGATGCTAGCACTGAAGACATTGTTCAGTTTAAATTAAGAGAGACTGGATGTTTCCAAACCAATTAGAGCATCTTTGCTGCTGCACAATAAGAATTCCTGCTCTGTGCCTTTGAGTTTACCCAGCTCATTGTTCTGAACGCACAGATGAAATTGTGAAATCACCATGTTATTGTCTTGGGTTTTCAGACAGAAGCAACGCCGCACCACTGAATCAGCCGGAGCTTTTTTAGATGGATGTTCAGGTGTTCGAGAAGCTGCTTACTGAGATTATGATAAAAGATATGTGGCTGAGGCTTAGCCTTGCCACATCTCTATTCCTTTCTGCACTGCAGCAGCAGCGGTTTCTTACCTCCATGATTCCTATGTAATATGAGAATGGAGTGACCCGCAGCCCTTTGACCATGATGTCAGACAGGTGGTAGGGGTACAGCATCAGGTGTTCCCGGCTGTACTTCAGGAGCTCCTCATAATACTTGCGTTCATCCTTCCTCACATGGCGCACTGCTCATAAAAACACACACACACAGCAGTCAGGTCACAGCTAGAGGTCAGTGTTCATACAGTATACAATCTATACCAGATCAATCCAGGTTAAAACAGGAGCATTGATCCTGAAGAAGCACCACAAGGTCACAATTGATTAGACAAGGTGACTATTACACAGATATTCTGAGACTTTGATTGATATATTACTTAACTGGTAATAGAATCACTTTCTTGGTTATTGAAGACAAGCATAAGGATAAGGATAGTGTTGATGACACTCAATCTGTATAACCTGTTTAGACACAGTGTACCAATCAATATCAATGTTCCTGTGATACAACGTTGACCTAGCCTGGTGCAGCTATAGTTTGCACTAAGCTGTCAGGTTTAAGACACACCTAGCTAAAGATAATATGGTCTAAATAATGAGATTAATCCAACTATCCTGACAGCAGGATTTATTGCAGGGCTGTTGAATTAGAATGCATTCCTTCAATCTAAATGTACCTGACAAACTGGAAACTGAGCGTACCCTTGTACAGAAACGTACTTTATTACTGAGCTATCAAACACAAGAGGATTTGTTCGCCCTTTATCTTTTAATCCCACGCCTCATTGTGATGTATGCCGCTGTACAAGGTGTACGTTAAGCGCTGGTGTGAGGGACAAACTTGCTCACCTAGGTTATTGCGGAATCGCAGCTGGTTGCGGATGCTGTACAGCAGCACGTGCTTCTCATATTCACGCTGTGAGTTCCCCAAACTCTGCAGAGCAACAAAAAAAAACACAGGTGGTACAGGTGAGGACCATGGTGAGATTAACCTGCAAGAGGACAAAATGAGCTACCCCACTTTCCTACCACTGTTAATACAATTGATGGAATATCTCCTAGCCCAAAATCTTGCATCAAACACAATCAAATTGGTAGTATGCGACATATAAACCCAAAAGTAAAACAATGTATATATTTCCAGGAATGCAACAATCAAATACACCAAATATTGGCCTTATTGGGTGAATCGGGTATTGGCCATGATGTGGCTGATCCACCTTAATTCAGTTTCTTCGCAGTGTCGTTATAAAATTCACTGTTAGTGCACATTCATTCATTCACAGCAGGCTACCCTCTCAGGTTTCAGTGCCACAGTAATTTCTGACCTCTGGATCTTAGTGAAGAATACAGAAAATAAAATAATGATGATAACAGATCTGAACCAGGAGAGAAAAAACTTGAAGCCTTCATGCATCTGTACAGTTTTCAATTGTATTAGCACACACTCTCGGGCCCCTGGAGGTCTGGGGCCCCACATTTTCTGGTTGTGTAACCCAGCTTTGGTGAGGATGCTCAGGGATGCAGGCAGCTCATCCAGCAGCACACAAAGCTGCTGTGCTGTACTGTATGTACATACACCCGCCTCCACCTCCAACACGACATGCTGGCGTAATGGCACCACGTTTATGCGGGAGGAGGGATTAATGGCATGACTATTAATAGTAAAAAAAAAAAAAAAACATCCTTCATATTTCTCCACAATGCGTGTTTATCACACAAACAGGTGCGAGTGCAACATTTACAGGTGACATTCACGCGCTAACACGTCATGTGGCGCGCGCCACCTATCAAACAAACGGTCATGTGATGTCAGCGAAGTTAAAGCAGGAGGCAGCCTAGCTCCAATGGCTGTAATGTAATGTAACGGTCAGCTATGGCTCCGGTTGAGTGGTGAAACCCCTGCAGAGGAGGTTAGCGAGTCCCCTGACAGCTGCCCGTCTACAGAGAGAGGGAGCACCGCGGTGACATTGACAGGTTCACCCCCCCCTCAGGACACAGCGGTGCTCCCGGCTCACTCTGTCAGGAGGAAACGTGAACACACCGTACCTGTTTGACATTAGCAGGGAGCTTGTTCCACGGATAATTCTGCCTGATGTGAAATTCCACGTCCGTGTTCATCGCTAGCTAGTTAGCTGGCTACAAGCAAGACTCCCTCGAGACGATCAGAAACGGGCTCTCGGGCAAGTCCACGGTGACTTCACCCTCCCCCCGACACCCAGCAGCCGAGCGAGCAGACCCCCCGATACGAAGAGATGTTTTATCCGGTGATTATTTTCCCTTCACAATAAACGGTCACTTCCTTGTTGTATTTTCGAACAAGCCGTTCGTCACGCTCGTGGCCACCTTCGTCACTTCCGGTCGAGGCGTGACCGTGGATGTGAATGGAGCTGCTCCGAGACCGAGGGGACAAATGAGAGGTGATGGGGGAATCAAACCTGATTATCGGTGCCATGGGAATTAATGCTTCACATCAAAACACTGTGTTTGTTATTAAGACAGACACAGGCAGACATAGACCACTGAGCAGGATGTCAGGTGTGCTGAGATCATGCACGGATTAACCTGCTGGGGGGGCAAAGAGGGCAAACATGAGCTGCTGGGTCTCAAGATTGGGTCTTATTCCATATTTTCGGATCTTATATATATCTTCTTATCAACAAATATCATTCAAAAAATACTATAAGCCACCAATGTGTAAGACCATCTCAGCAACAAGCCCATTCATTCCTGAAGAGCTTAAAAACAGACCATGAATACACATATAAGAAAGCTTGTTAAATTTCCAAATGAACAGTGTAGTTGTAGCAAATATTACTCAAACAGCAGTAAATACTATATTTGTCAGGGACTATTTTCAGCCATGGATTAATACACATTTGGTGCTACACAACAGAGCCTTTGTTCATGTGATCTAGTGCAACAGAGATGTGTTTTTAATAGTTTTATTTTGAGCTCTATAGGCTCAAAGGAATGAAGATACTGTATTGTTATATGTACAGTTAGTCTATGTTGAAATAATATACCTGAACCTGGCCCCCATTTTACTGTGTTGTAATTTAATTAAACACAAAAAACAATTTAGGAATGCAACATAGGTTCCTGGAGTTCTGGGTCCTCAGCGTAGTTGCCTGGTTCGGTGGGTTTAAACAAACTTGGTTTCCAAACTTGGTTGAGATGCATGTGATGAATCAAGGAAGGTTTCTCCATCTCCATTGTGATGTCTAAAATGTTAGACATGCTACCCACACAGTGTGCTAGATGCTTTTATTGAGTTTTCAAGAGCATGGAGATTTTTTCTATTTTGTGTAAAAGTGATAATACTGGAATGATTATTCAAAGCCTCAAGGTCAGGTCTCAAGTTTATCCTCATGTCTTCATTGACAAAACATCATCATCATAGTGCCTAATACAAAACATGATATAACAGTCTTTCAAATCCACTGTTGTAGTACTCGAGATCTCGTCTCCGAAATTGACTGCATTTTTACTCGATCATGTCTCGGTCTTGGACAAAGAGGACTCAGGGTTTTATTTCGAGAGCGATGAAGACCACAACTGCGGAATATCACCAGTGTTCCCATATTATTCACTTAATAATGTTGAGTTTGTCCCACCATGGTTTCATAATTAACTGAAAATACTTAAACACTTTAAAAAGTTGTTCCACAGTCTGTAGTTATTGAGCAAACACCTGCGTGGCACAGAAAACTAAAGAGAGGTCACATCGAGGTTTAACCACAAGACCACGAGCCTACAGCTGCAAAGTTCTTCTAACAAATTAAACTCAGTATTTTATGAAGCAGGTCAGTAAAATAATAAATTAATATGACCTAGGTAAAACTTCATGCTTCAAATGGCACCAATAACTTGACTCATTTAAAATTTTACTTTTTTGTCACTGTTGATGGCTGTTAGCCATCGCTGCCCTCCTTCACACACACTCCTAGAAAGCGACTTCCTAAACGTCAAAGAGGAACTCTGCAACAGCATCCAGAAGAAAACACCCAACAGTCTGTAAATCCTGCAATACCCTAACTGAGAAGGCTACGAGGCCTCACCCAAAGAGACATGGTGAATATTAGCCACATGTTAGCTACATAAGTAGGCTAAATACTGTCTGGTCTTGGTCTTGACTTGGTCTCGACCCCTCAAAGTCTTGGTCTTGTCTTGGTCTTGGTACACTCTGGTCTTGATCTTGACTTGGTCTTGACCCCTCAAAGTCTTGGTCTCAGTCTTGATACACTCTGGTCTTGGTCTTGACTTGGTCTCGGTTTAGCTGGTCTTACAACACTGTTGAAATCACTTTCTGTTTCCAGGAAGGAGCACTCTTTATACTTTCCCACAACATTGTGGGCTGGTCTGCCACTTTAGAATAACACAAAACAGTACATGAGAATGGTGCTTCGTTATGTTCTTAACTGACCTATATTTATCATGCATTCTTACCATCATAAAGCTTCACGTTCTAAATAAGATTTAATGTATATATCGATATATACCCTTAAAGAAATGCTTTTGCAGAATTTGGAAATTCCTTCCAGTAAATCTGATTTTAGTGCGAAATTAAAGTTTGCAACAGGAATGTCACTGAATTAAAAATAGTGAGGTTTTTAATCCAGTGATTAAAAGAGCCAGTAAGTGAAAGTGGAAAATTCTAATCCTCATCTTGCACCTCGACCTGCATTTATTTAAAGAAACTGGTCTCTGTCAGATTTTCAGCTTCACCCCTGAAGAAGTCTGTCATGCACGCCATGACCTATGAGCAAGAAGCTGTCACTTGGTAACTGGTAACAGAGTGTAGGATTTCACTGTGTGACAAAGTCCACCAAAGCTACGTGTGCTCGCATGTCATGATGTCTGACTTGCTGACAGCTCACTTTCTTGTAGCTATGTCATTCAATATGTCCCGATGTAACTCCAGTTCCTCGTCACGTGCTGTTAAACAAACATGACAATATTTCATCTCACTGCCTCAGGTGTTGCAAGAACAAGTACGAGATAAGGCGCCCTCATGAGATAAAAAAAATGACCTCTCTTAGAGATATCAACTTTGAGGAAGGCGAGGCTTTAATGCATCAGAACCACGTCTGTCGCTGGAGAGTAAGAGTGGAAACATGAGGTCATGACATAAAAGGAGAATACATTTCATTTCTCTTTTAATCGTGCCCATCAGTGACTTCAAATAATGTTACAAGAGATTCTGTCCAGATTCATTTTTATCTTGCAGCAAAGTATGAGAATCTACTGCTCATTCCTCTGTATCACTGTTTTTCCAGTCTTTGGCTTGTGACCCCTTAAAATGAGGTGATATCTGCTGGTGACCTGGTTCTGTTTCAATGTGGATATGAGCTATGAGCAGTTTTCCTTCTCAGACTGGTTAATTTTTGACCAAAAAGAAAAAGTGTGAAGCCAAAAGTCAACGTTGACTTACTATTTTCACCCAAAACATGATCTTTTCCTAAACCCAACCAAGTTGTTGTGTTGTCTAAGCCAAACCAAACTGTGAAAAGTTTATACCTATAATAATAAGTCAACCAAGTGTAAAAATAAAAAAAATCTTCATTAACTTTTGGCTTTACTTGGGACACAAACCCCCAGTGTCCTGGGTGAAAGTCCTCTTCCATGAAGTCTGCCATGTTGTGCCGCCATGTTCTTACAGTAACTCAGAATGGACAAACCAAACACTGGCTCTAGATATGGCCTTTCATGTGGGCCTCACCACTAGATGTCACTAAATCCAACACACTGGACCTTTAAATTTGATACTATGCCCACTGCGCTGGCAAATTTTCTTCACTTGTTTTAAGAGCAGAAGAGTTTAAAGTTATATTTTTACCCCAGTTTTTTTATACTAGCTACAACCATTCACTGTATTCACATTCTGTAATGTAATATTTTTCATTGTTACTGACAGGGTCTGCCATTCCTACCCTGGATTCAAATACACAAAATGATGAAAGTCTTACTGTTTGTAATTTTATCTAATTGATACTAACAGTTACTATAACACCTTATTAGAGGTGTACTGCTTTACCCATTAATAATTACTGATGCCACTGAATATTTCTGGTTTTACCGCCGGTAACCACATTTGGGGTGGTGCTGACCAGCAGGTTGGAAACCATTACTCTATATCAGCCAAGGAGTTCTCTACACTGTATTATTCCACTGTATTGGGATAGTATATTTTGAATGGTGTAATATAAAAAATAAAAAAAACATCACTAAACACTCAAATTTCATCAGGTCAAATGCCACTGAGAGACCACAGTCTCTGCATGACAACCAGGGTTGAGGGTCATGAATGCTAGATGGCACTGTGACACACACATTGCTACATGGTAACTGACACCTGAGACAGGTGTGCAGTAGTAGTAGTGGTAACAGGAGTCATGTCCATCTGTGCATACTCACAGACAACACACAGAACCAGCACCACACCTTGAAGCAGACTGAGCCCACTTCTTACAGCTGTTTCCCCTGATCAAGCTGGCCCATCAGCGCTGCTCTATATTTACCTTCATCCTGGGTTACACACATAAAGGAGGAGGAGGAGGAGGACTTAAACAGCACAGGGAGATGGGCAAGGGTTAGCAGCTCAGGGACACTTTGATTAAACACCAGCCCGGGTGGGCTCGATGGCTGAGTCAGGACCCTGTGATGATTCTTCGTCCCCTGGCTATTGTAAACACTTGCTCCACTGGACCCTGGCAGAGCTGTTAAGCCGGCAACTGGGTACCAAACAGCTCTGTGTCACATGAGAGGCCTGGCTGGAGTCACAGTGGCCCAGGATACTATTCTTAGCTGCAGGAATGTATACAGTGGCCTCATGGCGAGCTCCACAGCGCCTAACTGGAGAGCCTCGCTGTTTCTCGTTGTCATGCTCCTTTTCTCTCCTTGACTACACCACCCACTTTCTCTCTGGATAATGTTTTGATTCTCTCTCGATTGGAACTGATATTTCTCCTGAGCAGACATTTTGGATATTATTGAATTTCTGAGGGCAGGAGGTAAGGATTCACTCAGCCAGAGATGTTGTTGATGAACTGGCAGAAGGTTCATCAGCCAGACATTGGAAACAAATATGATATTTAAGAGCTTCAATACAGAGTTTTTATTGTGTATAAGCAGAATTGTTTGATTTGCTCAGCAATAGCCTCAGTATCTTCTTCAATTGTATCCTCTTCTTATTCATTTTGACAATCAGTGCTCTCTAGCAGGTTTAAGGGAGTCAGACACTGCTGATATAATCCAGCTGTGCCACATTTACAATGTTGTATTGATAATATATTTATACATCTGTTTTGGTGTTTGGCTATAGTGTTAAGAGTTTTTAAAAATCTATAATTGGTCACACAAAGCCATACTAGTTACATGATAAAAAATTAGAGGTATTACTGATGATATATATATATATATATATATATATATATAGTATGTATAAAGTATGATATTTATACGTGACTGCGACTCAAGTTTATCATAAGGTATAAGCTATGGTAAGATGTGAGG
This sequence comes from Argyrosomus regius, assembly GCA_946959425.1. Classification (NCBI taxonomy): domain Eukaryota; kingdom Metazoa; phylum Chordata; class Actinopteri; family Sciaenidae; genus Argyrosomus; species Argyrosomus regius. The sequence continues at coordinate 17,274,743 of OX336899.1, forward strand.
GAAAACACTGAAAATCATTGGCATTTCATAACGTACAATAATTATCAGAGGTCCAAATATATCAGACAGGCTGGGCCCCGTAAGTGGGAGTAAATCAGTAGCTGTCGCAGGGGTGATTAGAAGACTTAGTGTTGCTAATAGCCCAATGAAATTCCTGCTCTTTAAACGGCAGGATCATCACAAACCCTCCAGCCAGCAAGAGACAGACAGAGACTATGAGAGAAGAGGAATATGGTGGAGAAAAAAACATGTTGTACAGAAAATAGCGACAGAGATGGAGAGGTCCAGAGAGAGAAAATCAGAGGGATGAAGAGACGAACACAGATGGTCTGTTGACACAGTTCAGTTAATGTTAGCAGAGATGGACTGCCTGATAAGGGAGATGTGGTCTAATGCTACGTGGATGCATCAAGATAATTTAGAAGGGGTAAAAATAGAAATATGTGAGTCAGTATAATACTCACATTAAGGACAGCTGCTCAGCAGAAGTTTTAAGAGTTTGAGAGTGGGCTAATAAATGAAAGAGCTTTCTATCAGAGGGATCTACATAGTTAGTCTGAGGGCAAAGGTGTAAGCCAGATAAAAAAGAGCCTGTATTATCAAGTCATTTTACAGTGCATGCTGTGTTGTTGTCAAATGGAACACCAGCTTTAGCCATGGAAATGTGTGCTGAAGCACAAACTGCCAGGACGTGTGCCACCAGACTTTAGCAAGCAAGTTTGCAATATGGTGGGTTATTGATAGATGCAAGTCTTTCTTTAGAGGCATCAGCATCTACTTTTGGACCATAAAGGAAAAGTTTGAAATTTTGGGAAGTGCATGGTGACTTCCTGAAGTCTCTGCTGTCTGCCTGGAAACCTCACAGTGAGACCGCAGGAAGTCGCTTTACCATGCCAAGAAAGAGTCAGCACATAACTTCCTGTAAAACCACATGTTGTTTTTGTACTGAGTAATAAGTTTTACATGTGTGGCTCTACAGATTTATTACCTTTGGACAGAGCCAGACGAACCGATTCCCCCCAGTTTCAGTCTTTATGCTAAGCTAAGCTAAGCTAACTCCTAGCAGTAGCTTCATATTTAACATACAGAAATAAAGATCTTCTCACAAGAAAGTGATTTTTCCTAAAACATCAAAATATTCCTTTAATAGATCTATGGTAACTCAACTTCAACAATGTACCTCCTGTTATAACACTCTTGATCACAACATCCAAGTCAAATAGCTAATGTGATACCATGTTTTTGTTAACCATCTCTTCACAGTGGACAATAGAAATGCAACACTCTGATCATGGAGTGTCTCTTTACTTTCTTTATCCTTTCCACAGAATGGCCTGTAAACCACGAGAAGTTTTCTCTTTCAAAGACTCAGAACTTCCCTCCCACCTACTTTCCCAGCTCAACATCCTCCGGCAGGAGCGTATCCTGACAGACGTCCTGCTCTGCACGGAGCACCAGGAGATCCCCTGCCACAGGAACGTCCTGGTGTCCAGCAGCCCGTACTTCCGCGCCATGTTCTGCAGCAACTTTCTGGAGAGCAATCAAGCCCGAGTGAATCTAAAGGGAATCTCTTCAAATGTCCTCAGCGGCATCGTGGATTATGTCTACACAGGCTGCATCACTATCACCATGGAGATTGTGCTCCCACTTATGCAGGCAGCATCCATGCTTCATTATGGAGGTCTCTTTGAGGCCTGTTCCATGTTCCTCCAGGGGCAGCTGAGCCCAGAAAACTGTCTGAGCATGATACGACTCTCTGAGATCCTTCACTGTGAGAGCTTGAGGGAGAGGGCAAAGGAGATGGCCGTGAGGTGTTTCTCTGATGTAGCTGCTACAGAGGACTTCTGCGAGTTGTCTCTTCCAGAGCTCATGTGTTACCTAGAAGACGACCGACTTTGTGCTGAGGAGGAGCAAGTGTTTGAGACCCTCCTAGCATGGATCCACCATGACCCCTTCTCACGACGCGGGGCAATCCACGATCTCTTCAAGAAAGTCCGTCTTCGCTACATCCATCCAACTTACCTCTTCCAGTTTATTGCCAATGACCCCTTAGTGCAGTCTTCGACCCTCTGTACTGAGATAATCGAGTCAGTGAGGCGCCTCATGCTAACAGTCAGCACCAAGTGTAGCCGAGAGCTCAAGCCACTTTGGACCACACCACGTCGTTACACCTGCAGAGAAACACTGGTGGTGGTTGGAGGACGCAAAAACAATGAACAGACCTCAAGAGAAGCATTGCTATACGATGAGAGGACTCACCGTTGGCAGTGGTTGGCTAAACTTCCCTTGCGCCTCTACAAAGCTGCATATGTGTGTATTCATAGCATCCTCTATGTGCTTGGAGGGCTCAGCCTTTGCATGACATCAGGTGACAGCTCAGTCAGCGCGACAGTTTACACACTCTCCCTTAAGACCAACCAGTGGCGCACTGCTGAGCCCATGTTGGAGCCACGATACGCCCACCAAAGTGTATCCTATCTGCACTTTATTTTCGTGTTAGGAGGCATTGGGGTAGATAAGAGAATCTCTCAGTCAGTAGAGAGATATAACAGTATGTTTAATCAGTGGGAGGCCATGGCACCAATGCCGACAGCGGTGCTGCATCCAGCTGTGGCAGCCAGTGATCAGAGGATCTATGTTTTTGGAGGGGAAGACGCCATGCAGAACCCAGTCAGGCTGATTCAGGTAGAGAAGATCTCTTCTTTTACCAGTATTAAATTAACATTGACATGAATTTGCAGGAAGAAAGCTCTGCAGAAATACTAGGATGTCACGAAAGCAGACTACAATCTTTGATGCTGAATGAATAGACTGAATGTTGGTTTTGTTTTGTGGTATATTCAACAGGTGTATCACATCTCTCGCAACTTGTGGTCAAGGCTAGAGACAAGGACCGTGAAAAACGTTTGTGCTCCTGCTGCTGTCATTGAAGACAAGATCTACATCATAGGAGGTGAGATCCAAGAATGGTTTCTCAGCTGTAACATATAATTTTACATTACAAATAAAGTCATGAACATCTTTTCAATAGCCATGAATTTTAATAGATCATGTAGGAGATCATGTAGGAGATTTAAGGCCGGCATTGTTGTATATTTTTCTTATTGTCAACAAATTCAAAAAAACATTAATTCCTACTGAAGCTGTATATCTTTTAAGACCCAGTCTCTTTTTTAGGCCTTGCTTGAAAATGACATACCCAAAATGAATAAGGTAGAGAGGGTTAGGGTTAGGGTTCCCCAATTGGGGGACCGTAGAGCTTGAGATAGATAATAGACATTATGTCTAGCTGCTTGTTAAAGATTAAAAACACTTCAAAAATATATAGTTTCATATTTAAAAGTCATTTCCTTAAACAGCTGGGCACTGTAGTTTTTAGCAACATTACTCAAACAGGGATAAATGGAGATTTTATGTGGGACTATTTTTGGCTGTGGATTAATACACATTTGGTGCACTAGTAAGTATTTCCAGCAGCAGGACGATGTATGTGGTTGTGACTTAAAATAAACTACAGTGCCCAAGTTCACTGTAATGCTAGTGCAACAGTGTGGCTCAGTGATGTAGTTTTAGAAGTGTCCGAACAACAATGGAGCACTATGACACATAGGAATGAGCTACACCAAGCTTTGGATACACAGACAATACTTATTGTCAATTCATTGTTGTTTTTGGGTCTTTTCATTGGATCCGTTGATAATAAGATAAATATATCATCAGACTTATTCTTCAATGTTGGCTCAATGAAAATCTAATCTCCAGGATACACCAGACGAATGATCGCCTACGACACCAAAGCCAACAAATTTGTCAAGTGTGAGAACCTAAAGGAGCGGCGGATGCATCACAGCGCTACAGTGATCAACAACAAGCTCTATGTCACCGGTGGACGCATCCTCAACGGCCACGATGTCATCGAGGACTCGGACTGCTTCGAGTGTTATGACCCAAAGACAGACGTTTGGACCTCGAAAGGTTCTTTGCCATACAAGCTATTCGACCACGGCTCCCTGCCACTGGTCTGTGTCTCCAACAGACCCAACCCACCATGACCTGCCATTCAACTAGCCACTTGGGCCATTGCTTTGCTATGTGTTCATCACCTCCCCTTTGCCATGATTTATTGGCCTCTAACTACACAAATGGGAAACCATTTCAAACTGACTGCATTCCTTCACGCAGCTCAGTCTCTGCCACAACTTAGCGGCATGTTAGGCCACGCTGACTTTCATTTGAATCGAGGGAGAGCTCAGCTGACGAGAAGAGGTGTCATGTCTGAGGCACCTGGGGTGGAATTGAACTAGGAACCCAAGAGATGACGAGAGGCAGAACATGCTTACACAACAAGCAGCTGTTCAGACACATATGTAATCCAAAAAGCTCTTTCCAAAGATGACTGCACTTGTTTGATGGTAACTAAAAGTGTTAATGCTTTAATTTCTCTGACACTTATGCGCAGCATATCACTGCCTGGCAGCTGTAGTTGATTTTCCTGTAACAATTAAATACATAGGGAATTACATGTCTAGCTGCTTGTTAAATCTTCTTGTCTTGTAGAACTGAAAATGACAGAACAGACAGCTAATAAATTTGCACTTTATAGAAAATACATTCCTCCTTGACCCAAGGTGTTTCTACCGGAGGGCACTTGCTGATGAGAACAATTGTGACAGAATGTGGACAAACTGCCCCTGCTAAGTACAGTAGTCTATCAAGTGTTGATGAGAAGCACAATTTTACTTAAATTAAATTATTCTGGCCAACTTTATTCCAGTTTAGTTGGCTTGAATCACAACTCCGAGACCTGTTCCTGCAACCCCCTACAAAGCATGTTCCATACTAATTCATCCACTGTGTGTCCACTTGTGTATGCAATGTGAAGTAGAATAAAAAGACGTGATGTTTTAGGTTAGTCAAAGCACTGAAAACACCAAGATTTGAGTGGTTCAGTGGTGGTTTACTTTTAATTTCAAGAAAATGGCTTCACAGGCAGCTATGTTGATGTAAGGACTTGTGACAATGCTGCCTTTGAGGGAAAGCGCGTGGTTGGGATGCAGTGTCCTACCAAGGGCAACTATGACTGGAAATGATGATGGGTAGGGTTTGCAGCATACAACAGGCTCATGTACGTGTGTAACCTGCAGGTGGTTTCTCACACGCATGTCCACTGATCTGAAATCTGTTCATCTGAGAATAAGAGAGCAAAAACTGTATCGGAGGAAGATGTAAGCCAACGAGACTGTAGAGCCTCTCTTCTGACCACTGTTGTTGCTTCTGTCTTGGCTCTGTAACCCTCTTGACCCTTAAGTAGCATACAGTCACTGTTGTGCTGCAGCTCCTGGTAACAATTGCCATGGCAACCCAATTATCACCCCACTGGATCATCTATGGCATGCATCCCTATAGTGAGTCTTTCTATTTAAGACTGCATCACTGATCAACTGCATGATGTAAAATGTGTTGCTGCTACTTGCACAATAGACTTTGTCTATTTTTCTTTAAAATGTTTGAGTTCTTACTGTTCAATATGCTTATATTTTGGATATTGATTTCCCTGTTTCTGACTTATCAAGGAACATTGTTATTTATGTGTATGTATATGTATGTGGTGGTACTGCAAAGAATATCCACTGTTTAATTTATTGCTTTGAATTTCTCTGCACACCAGAACAAATAATTGAATCTTTTTTGGACAGATTTTGTTATTGTTTCACTGGACTGTCTTTGGTTGAACGTGGTGCAGATTTAAATGGTTCTCCATTTGTCTGCGGACTGGCTGAGTCATGCTCCCTTCATACTCAAGGGAACATTGTTGACACGGACACAGGAGCATGTTCACTGACTATCAGGTGACACATTTGTTCTCCATACATCATTAAGCACCACTGCAACGTCCACGGAAATACTGCATTATATTTAACGTTGGTGTAGTATTCTCGGAAGAGAAAGTTAAACGTTTATCTGGCATGAAATTAACACATTGCTTTATGTTACAGTATGACTGACATGTGCCAACCTCTTGACCTGTCAGACCACATTCTCATCATAAAGAGCGTCTGGCAGGAGGAGCTCTTACATGTAGGCTAAATATCTAGTTACCAGTTTCCCCCCTGAGAGGCTGACTGTTTGTATGGTATACGCAGCCCTCCACTGAAGTTGACCTTAGGGGAAGAGATGCTGGATCAGATTTCACTCTTACATTTTAATCCCTGCCCATTAGTGGGGAAACATTGAAACTTGCCCAGGAGCAGCGACCAAAAGGGAATTTCATCACACTTCACATTAGCAAGCCCAGGCTGCCATTGAGTTAAATGACTCCTTGTTAGCCTGCACTCTGAATGCCTCACAATAACGCTGTGTGTGTGTGTGTGTGTGTGTGTGTGTGTGTGTGTGTGTGTGTGTGTGTGTGTGTGTGTGTGTGTGTGTGTGTGTGTGGATTCAATACCTGATGCCCAACTTAATTATTATCAGGACACCCAGCAGATTGTCTAAAGTCAAACCTAAAACCATATCAGCAAAGTCTATGACCATTCTGAATAACCGGCCGTCAGATGAGTCAGATGTCATATGCTCGACTCAGTTAGCCAGAGCAGCATTTGAAAACAACACCCTGAGACTTTTTATTGAGCTGCTGCTAAATACACAGTCTATTCAGACTGTTTATTCGCTGTGTGTTTGCTTGCTGTCTTTCCATAGAAACCAGTGTGTGAGGGTCACCCTTCAGGGAGGCTGTGGCCTGGCAGGTTATTTTCAGTGTCTGTTACTAACCCATCAAGGGATAGCATTTCATTGCTAGCCCATTCTGTCTGTGCATGTGTGTGTGTGTGCGTGTGTGCATGCACAGATGCATACACACATACAGCAATTGTGGTTAGACTAACTATATGCATACATGGGAACTGTTTTTAGCCAAATCTGAGCCCCTCAGTTCATGTTTAAACTAAACTAACTCAAATAGTTTCTTTCTTTCCTGCTTTCTAAACTACAACATCCAGGTACACTTGCTTTTAGTAGTTTTAAACACTAATTGAGGGGTTTCCCTGCTGTCATGTGAGAGGACCTAATGCCAGTCTGTAACTTTACCCTACTGTGTTAATGTGATGGATAGGCAGATTAAGAAGGTTTACACCTCTACAGTCACAGCTGGAGTGAATGCTGAGAGATTCTCCCGTTTTCTTTGGCGCTTCTAAGTGCTTCTAAGATGAAATACATCACCCTCTTCAGACATAGTGTGTGATTTGAAAATGAGGTGCAAGCTATGATTGCTAAGGTTTCCTTTGATAGTTTAGGCAATGATGCAAAACCTCATACAATATGTACAACTTTCAGTGCTCAACTCACTTACTTCTTAAAGCTTCAAAGCTGGATGAAACGCACAGTGGCATTTTAGTGAAGATAAGAAACTTTTAACATTGTGCATGGTTTCTTTTTCATTTATTTAATACTGGCCAAATATTCAATCGATAAAAACAAAGGAACCAAGGAAAGATGAAGTGAAAGAATATTTAAAGAAGCTAGGAATGCTTGAAAGTGAAGGCCTGCAAGGAAAGATTAAATGCATGTTGTCATCATTTCTAACATAACTATTGAAGCTGATCAGTTGTAAAGAGTGTTTGCATGACAAGACTTTATGTTGTTAGCGTAAACATGACTTGCAATACACACCTTCCACCACCTGATGTCCCCAAGACCACAGAGTAATATGAAGTGCAACAGAAAGATTTTTCATTGTGACTCTACCGCCCTCTGCTGTCATCTAACAAGTCTAACAGCATTCTGCTAAGAGGATAACAGTCAGATGTTAAGAATCATGATGATTTTATTATAATTTCTTTGATAAAAACAGAACAGATCACAGTACAGCATGCATACATTCCTTACAGAGGTCTAAATAAAACTGGTCAGATGTATGTTTCACTGGAACATGGCATCGGTATTGAAACAGGCTGGTTAGGCTTCGTGTTCATTTGGTAACAACTGTCACAAAACACGCTATATGAACCTGTGTGTGTGTGTGTGTGTGTGAGTGTTTTCAAAGGGAATAAATGTTCATAAAGCATATTCAATGACAGTTCTACACTTATAAATGCCTACATTCAATTCAATGGAGTGTTTTCTTTCTCTTTTCGCCATTATTCCGTCCTTACAAACAACCTGCAGCCATTCACACAAACTTTCATTCATGAGGAACCCTGGGAAATGGCACTATGAACCCTCCCCAAGACTTTAATAATTATTATTAAGACAAAAAAAAACCCAACATAAACAATAAATTGGTCCAATAAAAGTGCGATTTGCGATTTAGAGGAGTATCTTAACACTGAGGAGTTTATAAACTATACAATAGAAATGAAATCTTATTACACTGACAAACATAATAACACTAACAATAATAAAGGTTTCAGAAAAGAATTTCAAATAAAGAAACTCCAGAGGCAGAAATCTTAAAATATGGTAAAATTATACTTCTAGTAGCAGTTAAGTTTTTTTATATTAAATTTGGAACAATTAAGATATACAGCATGTACACATTCATAACCCAACCTCTCTGTGCTTCTGTTGCCCAGTTTCGAACATGGAAGGGCAAGCAAACTAAACCTTGGATTACCCTAAAACGTCTCCCGTTGAGTTTATCACACATATGTACAGTAGGTCCGTGACTACAAAGGCATTCAAAGAAAGAAATTACATTTTGGCACCAGGCACAGAATTGAATATACATAAAAACTAAAAGCTAAAACCCACCCAGACAAAATAACGTGACTCGATGCGGTCGTCCCTACAACATGAGAACAGGAAATATGCATTTAAACTGGCTAAAAAAAACGAAAACATGAATGATGTAACATTTGGCATAATTGTTGCTGGAAGAATAAGAGAGGAGGGGCAGGGGAGGGGCAGAGATCCACCCCATCAGACCTGACAGCAGGATCTACAGTGCATTTCTGTCAAAAGACAATCTGTTGTTCTTCCTGAGTGCTAGAAGTAAACAGGAACTGGAAAACTTATTTGTAGCTAAGATTAGGGATGGGCCTTCGTACTTGCACTTGATCATCATCAACTTTTGGCTTTCTGTGTCATGTGATCCCGCTCTTATGTCTAATATACATTCTCTTACTTGGTTCACATCAGCAACATCAGCAGCTCAATTTATCCGTCATACCCACCGTTTCCTGAATTATCTCTTATAGAAACATGGCTCTCCTTTGTTAACTGGCAGCTACTCTCAAGTCCTGACCTGTCATGACCAATCATAGCGTGCCAACATTTCCTGAGACAGGGTAAGGTATAAGAACCTCTAACTTTGGGGTGGCATGGACTGGCTTCATCGTCACAGTGAACCAGTCTGTGTCGAGACTAAACTAAGAGGGGATTTTTTTTTCTCTTAATTAAACGACTAAGCTCTGGGAGAGGCGTGAACAAAAGCGCGCAAGGCGACCCGGCTGCCTACACCTCGTTGATGGTGCGTTCAGAGGGCCTGAAGTTGACAGAGTTAGACGACGACATGTAGAAGGATTGGGTTTTGCGATTGAGGCGGGCGCGTTTAGTGGCCACGCACAGGCTGCGCTTGCTGGAGGAGATGATCTCCGTGATGAACTTTTTGCAGTCGACGCAGATCTCCATGGTGACCCAGTCCTCAGTGAGCTCCTTGGGCAGCTCCGGCTCGTCCTGTGACCGGCCGTCTTTGCTGCCGCTACTGCCGTGCTTAGACAACCTGAGGACAGAAATGAATAATGAACAACTGATCCTTCAAAGCATGAAATGTTGATCACATTTCCTCAGTATATAAAAAGAAACCGGAGTTCTGCAGTAACATACTTGTAAACACTTCTGCGTAGGCTGTGTCGACTATGTCCGGACCCGAATGGGTTCTTTTCTGGATCAGCAGGGGCAGACGCTTCACTTGCCTCTTCTTTAGCCGCGGCGCCAGGGCCTAGAGAATAGATGGGTAACGTGGAGTAGGGCTTTGATGGCAGCCGCATCTGAGGGAAAAAACATACACGAAATGGTAAAAAATACAGTTTATGGAGCAGCAGACAGGTGACAAGAGTGTCAATTAAAAAGTGCTCAAAAGTGAGTTAAACCTACCTTTTTAGAGCACTGGGAACACACAGGCCTGGGTAAAAAAAAAAAAAAGATAAAAATGAACTGTTAGATTGAACATTACTGAAAAGATGCTCCATCAAGAACTTGATCAATTTAGAATTGCACTCTTGTAACATTGTTGTACAATTAAAAACAAAAAAGGATAAAAATCAATGCAGCAGCAGCAAATGTATTGATTATTTATCCAATGTATTCGTCTTCCTTGTCAAAACCTGGCGCTTAAATTACCCACAATGCAACAACTCGACCATAGATAGGTGGGTCGAAGATTTGGGTTTCTTATGAGTCACTAGCCTCAAGCAGAGATGAGGTGTAAACTCATTTCTTTCTAACTCCAGTCTTGCTGATTTATTTATTTTCTTCAAACTTGTGGTCTTTAGACCCAACTGATGCTGACTCAAATGACATCACTTGAGTAAATGAATCAGATTTCACACTTGTAGCACTTGTAAACAGACTAATGTGTAAAATTGTAATAGTGATTGAATTTACCTTTTGCAGAACTGGCAGGTGTAGGACCAGGTAAAGAGAGAGAACCTCTTTGTCCGACATGAAAAACAAAGCTAGAGAGGAAAGCACAAAGTGAGGTGAAGAAGATACATACATCATATCTCTTACATTCAAAGGATGAAAAACATCATAATGGTATCTACCTTTCCTTTCTTGAGGGCGGTGTAAATGTCTTTGTACTGTTGAAACTTCTCCAGCTCTGCTTTGACCAGAACCTGTCTGATGTGCATCACCTCCTCCACAGTCAGAGCCAGACACTCGACCGGGTAACAGAACTCCTCCTGCAGGAAACACGCACAGCACAGACTCCTTCAACAAAGTCACCCATGCAGATCAGGAAATCGATAACCCAAAACAACAGTGCAACAGCAAGAAGTGATGGGATCTGCTGCCAATGAGACCAACACCATGTGAATGTGGCTATCCGAGCAATACAGTCATACTGATGTCACCAAAATAAAAACAAGCACTGCACAACACCAAAAGACCAAGCATGTGACGACGTGGTGAAGGTGAAACAGTATGTATGTACTGTATTTTCTGTGAAGATGCCTCTACATGACAATGAACAGTAATACAGTGGAACCTGGTGATGTAGCACACCCGTCATGATGGTGGTCCACAGCTTTTTTGGCTCAGTGAACTTCATTTAATTATTCCATTGGCTTTATTACTGCTTAATAGACAACTGTGCTTCTAATTTTAATTCCAAGAAACCAATATGGAAGTGGACCCTCATCATGGTGCAAGCTGTGGTCGCCAGGAGATTTGTGACATACTTGGGAGGCTATTTGACACCTTCAAGAGATTCATCTTTAATAGTTTAATGCCCCGCAGAAGTGAAAATTGCTCGGGGAACTTCTTCAATCATTTAAAAGTAAAAATTTGCTGTAAATGTTTACAGGTAATTTCTCAACTCTTGCTCATTTTCTTTTTAACCTTCCCCGAGCTATTTTCAGTATGCCGCAGATCTCCTATTTATCTGAAACAAGACTATTGAATTATACAGTTTTCTGGATGGTTTCCCCGCACAGTGTCATGTTCTCTTTGATGAAAAGCAGTAACAGTAACATACCGTGCCCTGAGCACCACTGGCAGCTTCAACCTGACCAGCAGACAGAGGGAACAAGACATTCAAACAGAGGCAGCTAATCACATACAGAATGCTTGATATCATTTAATTCAAGAACTACATGAATCTATTAGGATATAACGAGAGGCTGCCAGTTACATTATTTACAGCCAACTTTGTTATAAACAACAAAAAGAAAAGACAAACATTTACTGCAGTTTTGAAGAGTCCCATGTGTTGCATACATTATTCTTACAAGCTCTCTCCTTGCACGAGATCATACCATTAATTAAACTGTTATTTTATCTCATGCGAAGCATGAAATTTGATTGCATAACAGCACAACTTCAAAACAGCAAGTCCCATGACAGAAAAATCATCTGACAGCATCTTTTACAAAAGGAGGAGATTTCTCTGAGATGGCAGCAGTCTCCGTCTTGTGATTTGATTCTATCTGCTCCATCATAGACACAAAGGATCACAGCTGGTGTCCTCTGATGGTGCAGACCTACATCCAACACCTCCCCGCTTCCCGTGTCTCCTCTAATCTGTCTCACTCTCAGGTTTTCTACTGTTCTAATACAGAAAAAATGCTATTGTGAAGTAAAATAAAAATGGGCTGATGGTGATGGATAGACTGAAGTTTGATCAGGTTACCTTGGCGCTGGGATCCGCCATCATCTGCAGCATTTATACAAAAATAGGAAACGTCTTTGAGATAAGATAGCTGAGCAGTGTAAACACCTTAATGAGATATAACATGAGTACCAGAAAGGGAGGGGAACTTCAACAAGGATCGTACTGTTTTATCTACTAGAGAAGATCAGCTTAGTATCTCTGTGAAAGGGAAAGTTGTTTGAGCATGTGCTTGTATCTGAAAAGGAAAGAAACACGGCCTCTGGTAAAAGAAATTACTCTTTGAAGAAATCAGAAGCAACACATGTTCGGTTTTCTAGTCCTCGTTTTCAGGATAAAATCAATCGGACACAAAAAGTTTAATTATTCTTGTTTCTAAGAGGTGCGACAGAATGTAATCACCAATATGAAAGTTATAAATGAAGTTAATATTAAATTAACTTTGGTCTTTAACATGGCAGCATAAGAGTAATGGTCACTAATTTTCTGAAGGAGAAACTGTGAACGCATACTGTAAAACTTTAATTTTAAAACTATCCCCAGGAGAGCCGTCTCCTCCAGGCTTTTTAGCGCACTTCCTCTGATTTGATGATCTTCGGGGTGATTGAAACTACGGCTTCTGGTTTGGCGCCAGAGGTCTGCCATTAAAACTAGCGAGTGGTGAGAATGAAGCAATTCCATCTAACTCCCCCTTCATACAGCGGCCTGTCCTGTGGTTTCAATTACGTCTATCAACCTCACTGGAATCATACGACCGACAGAGTCACTCAGACAATCTATGACCTCATGGCAGACAAATGACCAGTCACAGGACGGGAGTAAATTCAACAGATATATTATTGTATGTCCAGAGTTGTTGGTGGATTCAGCAAGAGTTCATTCAGATTGCAAAGTCCCTGTGTATGATTTCATGTCATCCTATTTTATTAGGAGAATGATCAGGTGGCAGGTTAAAGATTGGTCATCAACTTTAAAGGCTTTATTAATGCCTTTATACAGGGATTCATAAATAATAAACAGAAATAGCTTCAATAGTTGACGTACCAAAGATTTGGAGGTCTGTCTGGATGGAGGTGCAAAGGGGCGGACACTGGTGGGGGCTTCCTTCTCGATAGAGTGCCGTCTCTGTGAAGACTGACGCTTGTCTGGCTGTGGGGTGGCAGAGACTGGCAGGAACTTTGGAGGAGCTGGAGACACAGGACACAAAGTTTTGTGTGAACAACTTGGATATGTTTGTAACAGATAAAAAGCAGAACGCAACATATGAAAATATGTTTTTGTTTGTTTGTTTTTACCCTTTTTTCCTATGGCCGCCTCAGGTGACGTGTCCTCCATCAAAGACGTGGACCTACTGGAGCTGCTCCGTGTGCCTTCCTCCTGTCAACCAGAACACATAATGTTGTTGTTGTGAATATGTTGGTTATAAATAAGGTCATTTAACTTGTTAAAATCAAGTCCAATTCATCTTAGAAATATTGCTTTTGGCAATGTCTATCAATATGGCCATTGCATGGAAGATATGGTAAATCATTTTTGGATTAATTGTAGCACTGAAAGATTTGTGTTTTTAGAAATAAAGAAAACACACACATGATTTATAAACTGATCAGTTATTGCAACGTTTTCAAAATTAAATACAGATGGGCAAAAACATTAAGGTGTTACTTTGACTCAAACATGGATACGAAGTTTGCAAATTACTGCATCGACATTCTTCAAGCTGCTAAACTGGAATTGGATTATTTGGATGATCGTCTTATGAGCACAGCCGAGAAGAGTCCGATATCTTACATCAGATTCAGAGCTGTCCAGCTCAGCCAGCGTGGGTGCTCTGAGTAGCCTCTTCCTCTGGCTAAGGGGCAGCACTCCACCTTGATTGGGTCCCGCGGTGCCACTGGCCAGAGACTGGGTGCTGACCGCCAACTTCCTGGGTGCATCAGGAGTATCTGCGGGTGAAAGGTACGATTTTGGTTATGAACAGTGCATTGTATTGCAAAGGAACCATAAATTCGTATCATGACCTGTCTCCTTATCTTAACAGCTGGCCATCATGCCTCCTTCTGTGTAAATTATTCGCGTCTTTGTGGTATCATATAGAAACAATACAGAGCGAGTATACGCCGACCACATGGTGACCAAGATAAACCTCAACCATATGCTTATGTTACAGATTTGAGAAGGTTTACCTGAGCTGCGGAACAAGTCCTGAGGCGTGCTGATGCTTTTCCCTGCACCTGTAAAGGAATATAACGTTCAGTAGGATCACACAAACATTCATTTTTCCATCTCTAATGCAATACTGGTACTACAGGGAGGACTTGACAGCAACAAGCATCAGTTAGAACAGGTGTGACTGAATTTAGGGGATGCTGCGTAATAGTGGGTTACATTCAAACATAAATCAGGGACAGGTAAGTGAAGGGAAGTGCCAGGGAAGCAGGGACAGACAATGAGTGCAGCCACAGTGCAAAAGGTTATTTCTGTGCGTTCACCTGGATTATGGTCGTCCTGTGAGAATGCAGTGAGACCGTCATCTGCCATTCATCTATTTATCTGAGGCAGCTGATGCCAGATTTACGTAATTTTTCATATTCCACAGTGAGAGCGGATTAGGGTTGTGAGCAGGGCGGGCTGACTGCAGAGGCAGAGTGATGATCTGTAATCTCACCCTACCCTATTATATCCAAGGCATGCTGTCAGACTTATATCATTCATAAAATGTAGACTTCCTGCTCTGAAGCTGGTTTTATTTTACTTCCCAGCAAAAGACCTTGCAAAGTGGAATAAACACCAAGGGGAACATTTTCACACAGTCTGAGATGAGGTTGCACTGTGTTGACCCATCTCTCTCTCTCTCTCTCTTTCTCTCGGGTACAGTAGGTGTCTGCATCACAGCCAGTAAGTGACAGTAGTGTGTCACAAGCACAAAATAAAACCGGGTGAAAGAGGGGGTGTGTGTGTGTGTTTAAATCCGGAGCTAACCCTAAAATAGCCTGGAATGAAAACACAAGGAACAACAACAGGAACACAAAAGGTGACGTAAAGGTTTACCTGATGAGTCAAAACTGTAAGACATGCTAAGAGGTCGCATGACTGACAGATATGCCCATGTTTGGGGAAAAAAAGAGTAAGAAGGAAATGGAAGCAAATAGTTAAAATGGACGGTGAAGTCGAGTCATCCAAGTATATAAAACATATTGTGTATGAACAGCTTCAGAGAACCAGTATGGCCTCCCATGTGTGTGGTTATGCAACAACTGCTTCAACTGCTACCCCCTTAAATCCACCAACAAAAGGCGTCCTGTGTAAATAGCATAGTAGCACTGCATGGTATAGACTCAAATATTTGCTGTTTTGATCTGAATTAAAGCCTTAAATTGCTTTAAACATTATATCCAATCAGGCAATTACGCGACTACACAACAAAAGGCTTATCTAACTACTTGTTATCAGAGTATTCAGGAAGGGTAGCATTACATACCGGAATTCTATCAACAGAAACTGTCAATTAAGTTCAAATCGAAGAACATTTGTCAGCAACCACAGCTGTTACCTCGAGCAAACAACTGAAGGCTCACAGCAGCAGTAAAAGTGATCCCTCTTTAAACACTATGACGCCTCTGATTAAGTGAACAGATCAATGTAGGAAGAGGGCTGTTAGAGTAATCATGATGGATGTGGTTCAGTCATGGTTAATGGTTTTTGTCTTGAGTGGACGGTTAGGCTCGTAAAGAGCAGCCATGCAGTAAGTTAACAGTCAGGATTTTCTCTAAACAAGAAGGTTTAGTTTGATAGTTTTTGAAATTGCATGAGCTCTGCCCAGGAGGGTGTTGTATGACTGTATGCAACTGTCAGCGTCTTACCCAAGCGGCTTCTGCGGATCATGTCCGGTGAGACCGGCCTGAGCTTCCTTTCAGCTTTGATGTCCTCCAGCAGTCTCTCGTGGAGGCTCCGTGGACGCGGAGGGTGTGGTTTCAGTTTGCGAGCTGAGACCTGACATGACAGCAGCACAAGTGAGCACTCAACTGCTGCCATTACCATGGAGACCAAAGTGAAAATTTCCCCTGCTAAGAACTATTCTGTTCCTGTTCACATGCTGGTGGTGTGTGTGTGTGTGTGCGTGCATGTGACATGTTTCCCATCATTCACACCCAGTCATTTGGCATGTGCTGTGAATGCCACTGTACTCGTATGACAACAAAAATGTGTTTTTCACAGCCGGGTTAAATATGGGTGATCTATCGTATCAGTAGGCAAATTTCCATTCTAATGGACATGCAATGTACGTACAATATTCAGCATACAGTGCTGTTGACTAATGTAAGGTTACTTCTTTACAAACTTAAAATTGAAGCCTTGATTGTGCAACAGTGGAGAATGTATCCTCATGTTGTGTGCTACTCACAGGGTTGAGAGGCGGTCTTGACCTGATGAATTCAAGAATGATCTCATGGGCGCTCTTCTTTAACCTTGGTGGGATGTCTCCATTCACCTGGAATGACCAAGTAAGTTAGGGTTAGTGGGACACAGACCATGAAACAGTCATCTGCAAAATGTAGGAACATATGTGTTGGACTTGTTTTATTCCAAACATATTGGATGTATGTACCATGACTTTTCGCAGCTTGTAGCGTTTGGAACGGATGTCGTCCATGAGCATTTCGTACGGTGTGAGCTGGTATTCAATGGGCAGTGGGTTGTACTGACGCTCCTGAACCTTCTTCAACTTAACACCATCCCGTAGATCTCGCATAACCTGCACCCAGAACCGTGCCTGGTGGGGACAAAAAGAGATGTGATTTAATATTAAATGCGGTTATGATCAGAAAAACAAACAGAAGTCATGTAATCACCAACACACGGTGACAGTGTTAGATACTAGTGGTGTAGCATATAGATATTCTTCTTACCCAATCTGAATTTTGCAGCTCATCGAGGTCTTTAACAGGTTCCCGAGTATCACCTTCCATTTTTCGAAGGTTCTAGCCAAGAAAAAAGAAAAGCACACAGACATAGCATCAGTAGGTGTACAACTACATTCACAGCACTGGCTGAAATTAAGTTAAGGTCAATGGCATATTGTCAAAGCAGTCTGGTTAATTAATCGATGGATGTTGTTTCACATGACTATGTCGATATACGCCTCTTCCTATATTGACAGCGTTCCAGAGGGAGATAAAGAAGCCAATAGTCAACTAATGACTGCAATTACTGTCTGTCTGCTGAACCCTCACTGCACAAGATAGTCAGTGAAAGTTAAGGATCACCCTTGACACATTGAGTATCTGTTTTTGTATAGTTTATCGTTAGCCAGCTGCTGCAAATATTCTGCTCACAATAAAAACAAATCTGAGAGGTTCAAGCAGAGTTCTGATTTATGAAAAGTTGTTTCAGGGCAGATGAATGGATATCACTCAGATCAGAGACAGAAAGCCTCAAGGCTCCACTGCTGACAGCTGCAGCTGCTTTTCCTTTTTATCATCTCCATATCTATTCACGCACACCTGTGTTTACCGCTCAAACACATTCTCTCTTCCTCATATTTTTACTGCCTGTTTGATCTTTCTCTTCTAATATTCAATATAATATCCATCTCCTGCTAATTCATCCCATTTGTTACCCTGAACTTCTTTATTTCTAAACCATGACAACATTTAACCTGTCGCTCACTGGTCGGTTTATTTCTAGACTGAGGGGAATCCAACGAGAAGAAGCTGATAGAGGCAAACAGAGAACAGAGAAACACAAAAACACTGAAAGAATCTGGAAAAAAAAAAAAGACTGATTGACAAACCTCCTAATTTGTAAGCATGTGTGATGTGTGGTACTGTGTATGGCTACTCATTAGCAATTATCCAGTAGCATTCACTGCTACAGGAAGTGCAAAGCGGCCCCTATAGCCTGCCGGTACCCTCCTTTAAGCTGCTTAAATTGTTGTAATAAGGTTAAACTTGATTCTATAACCATGTATTACATAAGACTGTTTGCATGAATCACGCCTCCTGCAGAAGTCGCAGCAGGCACGTATCGCATGAGTGTACATACTGTACGGTAAAGCTACGCTGTCTGACAAGCTGTGGAAGTCATGTGGCTGCATCAACCTCAACTCAATCAGGGAACACAAAGGGTACCAAAATAGTACAAGAATTTCATCTGAGGTCGATCTTGAGAATGGTTGAGTGAGGTGAGGTGAATGTTTTCCCACCAGCTCTAGACACTTTATAAAAAGGTTAGCCATTCAAATTTAAGCTTTTAATTATTACTGTCAGTTGCGACAGGATGTTTCTTATCAGAGATGATGCTACTGTTAATAATAGAGCATTGCATTTGTGCCAATAATTGCAAAAACAAATTATGATAACATCATGTTCTAGTATGCATTATCCAGGTCTGATCAAGCTGCTTATGACATCTTCCATGCTGTATTTCTTTAATGGTATTTAACATTTTTTAATTAATGATTTTAATTAAAGAGCAAATTCCAGCACATCTTGGTTAACAGTTGGTTAATAGTCTGAAAAATTATGCCCCTAAGAAGCACAAGCTCTACAGGGAATCCCTCACTAATCATACTCAATTACTCCAGTACCAATAGTCCGCTTACACATGCAGACAGCAGAAAAAAAGACGCCAGATCACGTCCACGCAGACTTAAGTCGTGGCACGTAGTGTAAGCCATGCCGAGTTCTCAACTGGCTTGACAAGAGGGTGAGACAGGGACATCCACACAGTCTGAATCCTTCTGGTCCACTACCACTCTGTGGGCTGTTTTGTTGTCATTGTGCAGTTTCTGGGCACCACTCCGGTATTTTCTTTCCCCAGCATTAGAAAGAGCCTGTTGGCCTAACAGATCCTAAATTCAACCAACACACCAAAGCAGAGTGGTAAAACCCAGGGACAAGACAGTTTGGTACTTTCTCATGTTCTTTTATCTGTTCTAGGCCAAGCATGATTTTCCCCCCATCACTTTCAGTTTCTTTTATAGTTTGATACGTTTCTTATGTGCAAATGAAACAGATTATTTGAGTGTGACTCAGACAAAATTACCCGACTTTGGGAATATGGATGAGTGACATTTATTGAAAGTGCGTGTAGAAGTTACTCATTATTTCTGAAATGGGTTTCACTTCGTAGGAAAGTGTTTCACCTCCTTGGCACTCTTGATCTTCTCCAGAAAGGTGTGTAGTTCCCTGGTCTCGGCATAGAGAGCACGACATACAGCCTGGTAATGGTTGGGGGCGTCTGATGGGCTGGGCAGGTGGGAAGAACAGAACTGTAGAGGGGAAAGGGAAGGAATAAATTATATATTGTGGCACTTCTGGAAAAATCATTAATTAAACATCAGCAACATGAAGTAATATATTAGTATTTGGTGAGTCCTCCAACATAAACCTCCTTTATAGCTGCAGTAGGAGTTGTGATGACTACACTACTGAGCCATTTTTTTAAGCTGCTGCCAAACATAAAGTAAGTACAGTATAATGTTTACCATGTTCACCATCTTAGTTTAGTGCGTTAGCATGCTAACATTAGCCTTAATCATGAAGTATAGCTGACGTTTATGGAAATGTCATTGACATTTGGTCAAATCAAAAATTTAAATTGGAAAAAAAAAGAAAGTTTAAATGAAAAACCCAAGGTATTACAACTCATCCTGGAAGGTATATGAATGTCTGTACAAAATATCATGACATTAAATTAAAAAGCAAAACGTCAGCCTATCGGTGGTGCTAGACAAAACAAAGAAGCACCTGAAGTCTGTACTCTAGGATTCACCCTCTGGGGATTATCTGCATAAGATTCCATGTCAGTCCATCAAACACTTAACAGATTTTGGTCTGCAGCGGTCCAACAGCCTAAAAACAGTCGCTTAAAAAAGAAACTTTCAGCAGCATGAACCGGACTGTCCAGTTCAAGCAACATTGCCTGCCAAGCATGACCTCTGTACTTAAATGCATTTAAAGCTCTGACCCTTATGGTATTTTACTTTCATTGTAATGATAATAAAAGGCTGTCAGCGTAATGGATGAGCTGATATATTATCTCAAGTGACACAAAGGAGAAAACCAGACCAATGACATATTTTCATGTTGTTGATGGGCTTGGCCAAGCACTGGTATGTCTGACACAGCATAAAGTGTCTTCTTCCTCATCCACTGTAGGAAAATTCACAGGTAAAATGACACCTGATCAGTGAGAGTCTTTACTACCGTGATTAAAATACCGCTGCATCTGTGGTTTCCACTGTTTCGGCTAAAAACAATGATCAGTATCAAGCACAGGAAGCTTGTCTACCGCAAAAAGTGAAGAAAAGCTGGAGGTTGACTATTGGCAAATTACAACAGCAACTCCACAATAGCTTTAGTAAGAGGATGACAGCTCATGTAGTCATGAAGAAAACTATTCAGCGTCTAGCTATTCCTGTCTTCTTCTTCCTGTCCTATTGCTGTCATGCTTCACGAACATGTCCTGTCATCTTGTGTCAGCTTCCCCTCCCGCTGAACCCTAACCGACCCAACCTACCTCCGCCTGACAGAGCAACAAAGTACAAGTAAAGGACGGAGGCCAGTCAGGAATGCGCAGTTATCCAATCCTGCCATGTCGTACCAACATATTGCAGTTTACACTCAAGAGAATGATTGTTGGAGGAATCAGGGGCCAGGGCTCGACACGCACTGGCAGCAAACAGACCCGACGTTTGTGTTCTACATCGGGTTCATTATATGGAAGGAACGGGATGTGAAAGTTTTTAAGCCTATTCCCCAAATACCAGTGTGTTTACACAGCTATAATTACCACTCTCATATTCAGAGGCTGTTTGGGGAATTTACAGCGTGACGGCCCCCATCAGGGGAATTTGTTTGGAGCAGGAGTGATGATGAAGTGTGGATGCACAGTTAACAGACCTGATGTAAAAAAAAAAACGTGGGGAAAAGACAAACTGTGAAAACATAACGCAGGATAAAAAGGAGCAAATACTTATGGCAAAGGAACAGTCTGCACATTTAATACGCCTATAATAACTTTAAAATTTGGCTAGCCACTTCAATCAGTCGTGGTTCTTCATCAGGCTGATCCCTTCAACCATGATTGATGGAAACAATGGATTTATTATGGGAGCATCTTCACTGATCATCTGCATCTTTAACAAGCTCCGCAATCCCCTCAAACGACCTACCGTAATGACGTCCCGATAGCTGCGAATGCTGCTGACCGAGCCGGTGGTGGAAGTGGACACAGGCTCCTCTTCCTCCTCTTCCTCACACTCATCCTCCTCCTCTGTGGCTTCGTAGCCTTCGTCAGGGCAGGGGTCGCTCTCGCTTTCTTCCGTGTTGGTCATCATGTCGATCAAGCGCTCGAGCGGCGGGCTGAGTTCGCGCTCCTCGTTCTCTTTGAGACCATAGTCCAGAGCTTTGTAGATCATGACGCCCAGAGAGTCAATAACCTGCGGGACAACGGATAAATGAGATCATTACTGTGTACTGGAAAATAAACCAATTTTATGGGCTCTGGCCTCAGGCTACAATATCTTTTAATCGAGTTTCTACAGAAAAACGAATAGTGTGGGATTGAGTGCAGTTTTTAAAGAGCCTTTCATCGCAGCTGCAGTCTTAAATAGTTATTTATACCCACAATAAGTTAAGACATCCAATGCCTACGACAATATCAGATATTTTCCTTTTAAAGCATCAGTGGGTTGAATTTAGTGGCACTTCGCTTTATAGTCGTGGATTGCAACCCCCTCCACTCGTCCTCCTACTCCAAATATGTAGGAGAAACTACGGTGACCATGATACACCCTAACCATGGTGTTGTTACTCTTTCAAACTGTTTCTCAGCTTGACAATTATAGATATATATTTGTACCATCCTGAGGGACATTTCTTATTTAGCTTGGGTCATAAACTTGTTTTTCCTGTCCATTGACATTTGTTTATTTGTGGTTAGTGCCCCATCATTTTGTTTTTTGTTTTTCTTTTCCAGCTGACAGACTACACTCTCTGCCTGCTGCTCTATAATTAATTCACACCAGCACATCCTCATGGATGAGACCCAATTTCATTGCCCCCCCCCTCCGACTTAGTTAGATAAACATCTCTGTCCAGAACAAACTAAATTCACCTGAGCAGACAAGAAGACAGTTCATGTACTCAAACCAGATGTTAAACGAGGCCACAGTGTTCCTCCAAATAGCATGATTATTACCATAATCTGGGGATGATTTCATTTCATCACTGCTTCCTCTCATTAATAAGTAGAGTATGACCTATTTTTTTTTTTTTCGGATGTTGTTTTTTTGGAGCTTGTGCCAACTCATCTCCATGTCTCAAACCAGAACCGGGCTTCAGCGAGACAGACAGAGTTGTTCTTTCACTGTAAAATGTCCGGTTGGTTCTCGCTGTGCCTGCCCTCTCCTGACAATGTAATCCAACTCAGATCAACAACTGTTTAGAAGACAAATGAACGACACGGGACAGAAGACCTGAATCAACCCAGACAACTGATACCAATCAGAGCTCGGAGAGAAAGGAGACATTGTGGCACTGAAGTACTAAATTTGGATTTCTTCAGGACTTCAGGAAGCTTAATTTATCACTTCAACTTCCACTGACATTTCAACTCCTTTCAGGACTTTTAACTGACATTTCAACATCAACTTCTTTCAGTATTTCGACAGTTTCATATGTAAATTTTCAGCAACAACAGACACAGACGTCTCACAATCATGTCTGACATCACAAGTGTGAAGATTTTGTTTTGTTTTTTGCCTGTGACCCCCCAATATTAATCATGTAACATGCATGCCAAGGCCCGTAATATTTGTATTGTCGGACATATGGCAGCATATGGCTTTACGTTGCATTCTGTAGAATCTAATTTAATCAAACACAACAGCTCTGCTATAAATTAAAGTATATAGTTTTCCAGTTGACACTGTCAGAGAGGTAATAATTCTACTTTATGTTTATCATTGAGTTTAGAGTGGGCGGTGGTGTTGTACTACTGGTGGAGTGCATTATACTGAAATATGTTTCTAATATTCTGTATGTATGAAACTGGGTGGCCAAATATTAGAATCAGCTCAATATACAAACACCAAAAATGAATCGTTAAATCAATATTACTGACAGTCTCAATCAAAACTGAACATTATTATCTTTTGTAAAGGCAGAATTTATCGCATTAGATTGTGTAATGAAGTGTCCGGTGAGTGTATATTGTAGCCTTTGTATAGAGCTCTTCATTGTTTTCTATAATATACAGCAGCAGTTGTGTCTGAGTATAACTGCTGTGGCTGCGAGCTTTGCACAGGATTTGGACGTAGATATGCTTCATAGTTACTGATGGCTGTCTCTGTTTGTTTGTGCCACTCTGTGGTGGACTAAGACTGTGTTTACAATGTTACAGGTTCCAGTGTTTTTACAGAGCACAATAGAGCGTGCCCGCAGAGCAGTGCGATGGTTTGCGATAAACAATGGATCTGACTCAGCCGATGATGATCCGTGTATAAAACTAATTCCAGCATTTCTTTAATAACAAATAATCTTATGGCAATTAGTTAACTTTATGCAAATGACAGCTTTGTAACTGCATTCCATCATCTTTCTAATAACACGGCAGCACTGCAAGTCTAAATGAGGCAACAACAAGCAACACCTCAAAGCTATTTTAAAATGGCTTTGTAATAAAGTGATCAGCTAACTGTTCTCTGTTCATGTGAGTCATTTTTGTACTGTATGTTCTTTTCCAGAGAGGAATGGAGCGACATTGTTGAAAAAGGGAG
Source organism: Argyrosomus regius (assembly GCA_946959425.1). NCBI lineage: Eukaryota > Metazoa > Chordata > Actinopteri > Sciaenidae > Argyrosomus > Argyrosomus regius. The sequence goes on from OX336899.1 coordinate 17,298,853, forward strand.
GTGTCCAAATAAAGCAGAGGGTTGGTGTGGGTGAAACTGTTGTTGATGGGCATGGCTGCGCTATGGTTGGGAGCGGTGCCAGGGAACAGCACCTTGCCTGTGGTGTAAGGGAGTGTACAGGAGGGAAGGGTGTTCACTGAGCACGTTTGGGCTCAGTGTTTTCAGCAACCGAGGTGAAAAATCATTACTGACGTAAAATAACTGACACGGCACAGAGAGGCGAAGCACCACCCTCGTGTTTGGACTCAAACAAACTCGAGCTCTTAAATCTTTTTCACTAAACAGCAAAAATGTGGAGCTGACAGTTCAACTCAGCTCCCCTTTCAACATCTTTCTACATTAAAACACCAATACTTGAAACGCAAACACCATAAAATCAGCAACGGCCTCCATTCTGGTTTTTCCAATACTAACCTATTCATCCCATTCCTTCCAGGAAATGAATCAGTTTCACGGTGTTGTACTGTTATTTATCAACTATCTGTGTGCAGCTCATAATCCTGTTCCAGGGATAAAATAAATACCCTATTCCTTAGTGTCTGATTATGTAACCTTATAATCCATCTGTAGGACAACATGCGCCGTAGTGGGTGGAGATACGAGGGAATGCTGGAGTGACAGACAGCACAGAGGGTCTCATTCATGGGCCGCGGGAACCATGGTTTACATTTGACCATGTATAATAATCAGCAATCAGTAATCGAGTGTGGAAAATCCTCTTGTATCCGTGTCTAATTTTTGCATTAGACTAGATTACCAATTGAGGAATGTTTGCTATATACTGGCGAGGCATGGGTAGATTTAGCCAACAATTACTGTTTAAATCAAATTTCCCTGCCAGCACAACATGGCCTGTAATAATTAACTGGCCAGTGGCTCACTGTTTGATAAATCATTAATTAGCTTAGGGTTAGGCACACCAGAGCTTAAATAATGACAGCTTGGTCAAGTCCTCTATGAGTTTATGTCAGACAGACTGGGGAAGAGGCATTTAAAAAGGACCACTGTGCACAGTGGCATCTGTCAGTGTTAGTTACTGTTTGCAACCCCGTCACCTCTTCCTGCCCTTCCTAGCATGAAGGAGAAACTACGGTGGCCACAAAGTGTACCAAAAAGGCAGAAAGAAAGAGCCTGAACTAGAGCCAGTGTTTAGTTTATCTGTTCTGGGCTACTGTAGAAACATGGAGGTTTAACATGGCTCTGTGGTACAGGGCTAGAAGCAACTGTAGACTTAAAAGGCTCCTTCTAAGGTCACAAAAAAACATATTGATTCATATTTGCAGGTGATCATACACTATTGGAAACACATTCATTTTCCGTAACTGCTTATCCCTATCAGGGTTCAAGTGGGCTGGAACCTATCCTAGCATCGGGCAAGAGGCAGGGTACACCCTGTACAAGTCTCTTGAAAACATAGTTAGACATATTATATTCCATATTATGGAAATAAAGCTCCTAAATGACAGACTGGACCTTTAAGTTTCAACAGCCAGTGGCCAGGATGAGGAAAGAGGAAAAAAAAAAACTATGTCTTGTAATTACCCATCACTATCTCATTTGAAGACTTGTGACTCAGAGGAATGAGGCAAGGAGGCAAAGCAAAGTTGCAGGAATGAGGAAAGGGTGGTGGTACAAGTATGCAGATAAACAGTTGGGATCCAGGCACGGGCAGAAATGTTTGGTAGCAAACCGCTAATTGCAACCAGGCTCCACCCAGGATAGGTGGAGGCTTGCCACAGTGGATGAAACACACATAATGTTCCAAATGTCATGGTCTTAGCCAACCGCAGGTAACGCAGGAAACCATCTACATTTTCAAATGCTCTTAGGAAATGCAGGGGAGGATGAGTCATCTGGGTGTCAATGAAAACAAAACAAATAAAATAGTATCACTGAGATTAAATTCAGCTTTAGTGCTGTGCATTACTACTTAAGTGTTTAATAAATATACAAATATCAGAACCAGTGTATAACCATCCATTCAGAACATACTCCATCCTCCCTGAGAAGCAACTTTTCTCACACTCCACAAACAAATAGTGATAGCAAGATTTCGCATTACATCATTTCCTGGAGTAAGAAGTGCTTCGGGCTTATATTTTCTAACAATGAGTGGTTTTATTCTCGAGAACGTCCTTCTCCCATGAAGACCAGTGTCCGAGACATCATCCTGAGAATCAATGACGAATACGAAGTGAATTTTTTACTCATGACTAACCTTTGTCTCCTGAAGGAATGACGCGTTTCATATCGAATCGTGGACATCATTGACAGAGCTAGTTCTCAATAACTAGCAAAAATAACAAATACTTTATATGATAGCAAGACTTGCAATAATGGATAAAATCGTACACGTGGATGCAGATAGAAATCCCTCATGTTGGACCTTTTTGCTCCAAACATGTAGGGCCCACAACATAATTAAGAGCAGTTTTTCCACTTAACCAGTTAAAATGGGCCGAGCTGTACACTTAAACACTGGCTTATTGACGACCGAACAAACATTAAGGACGGATACATAATTAAAAACATCTGCTTGGACTCCTTTCGGGCCAAACAGCTTAAACGGGCAAGCAAACAAGTTTGGTATAAACTCAGTCTCTCCACAGCTGTATGCTACTGTTTGCTGCAAGTTTTACTGGGTGTGCTGCTTTCTTGACCAGAACTTGCTTGGGAAAATGATTCATCCTCAATGTGACCACCCCTGGTTAGAAGAAGATTAAATAAATAAACTAAAATAGTACCTTTTCCTACGCACTGCATGTCTTACTTGGAGCTATTGCAATTTTTTCATCACTGAGGCTCAGATATGCTGCCAGCTTAACTCATACGGGACAAACTGTCACAAATCATCCTAAAAAAAAAAAAAAGGCAAGGCTGGACAAACATAAAATGGACATACATACATATTCTCAGTTATATAAGCAGTACAAGAGGAGCAACCGTGATGGGGAATACATCAGTGAGTCAACCAGTGGGCAGATGGGCAAAGAATGAGTGGATTGTGTTGATGAGCACCGTTAGCACTCAGACAAACACACGAGAAAGGAAAAAGTCAGGCTGATGCACTGCTCAGTCACAGCCACAACAGGTTATACAGGAACATACAACAACTCCTAGTTTCTATTAATGAAATATCAGTTGTTGGCTGACGTCTACATGCAAATATATCTCTAGCTCATATTCTGATTTGCATCATCACTGGTGACTTCAGGTTTAAGGGTTACAGCCAGGGCAGGTATATACATAAGTGTAAAAGTGATAACACTCTTCAAAAGGCAAAAGTCTCTGTTCTTGCAGCCTACAGCAAGTGGGCTGACATCATTTTTGACTCGGACTTAACACGATCACGCTCTTTCCTTTGCGGTTCGCAGCCTGAGGCATCACGGCGGCCATCTGAGTTCACAAAACAGTCAGATAAGCAGCCCTCAGCGTTCGCTGCGGTAGTAGAGCAAAAGCCATCACAACGCAGACAGTTACATAACCTAGCGGTCTTCCACCACAGGAGCGGATGCTCAGCCTCCTCCTCCAGTCTGCAGCATCACTACGGTAGTCCACAGTGGGCCAGAACACGACGCTGCTCTTTCATGTCTGCTGGTCAGAAACTGTCGAGTTTGCATTCATCCGTGAAGTCAGCTGGAAAACTGCTGAGGACAGAAGAAATGTCCCTCTGGATCAAAGAGCCATCACTGACATTATGTGTACACTCTTTAAAGCTATGAGGGTGACATAAGAGCTGTTCATGTGGATGAGGGTAAGATAGAGGAAATTCTTTCAAATCAAAAAGCCTTCCAAAAACTGAGAACACGAGACACTATGAACAATCAGTTTTTCAAGGTGAAACAGCCTTAGCAACACATGGTGCAGATGGCAGCTATTGTAAGTGCCAAACGGAGTTTAGTTTATTCCACTACAGCCATTATTCATCCGCTGCAAGTTCCTCTTGGTGAGTTTGACCTAAAATGTCATCACAATCCCCACAGCGGCTCTAAACACCACACAAATCTAATCTATGACAGGAGACTCTCCACACAAACCCCATTTGTTTTGCTCCGAAAACCACACAGAAAAAGTCCTGTGTGTATAGCAGCTACTGGAAAATATCTGACAAAACATCTCATAACTTCATAAACTTGACGATCTTAAGAAGAAACGGAATTCATCTCTCAGGTCTGACTGGACCAGAAAACAAATGAGAAATAGATTTCTTCTGCGGTGGGTATAAATAGAATACCCTGACTCAAATAGCTCAGACTACTCAATAAATTGCATTCCTGTGTCTTTGTACTTGCTGTGAATATCCCTGTATAGGCAGAAATGTAACACTCGGGGGGCTGTAATACGAGCCACGCGGGTGTTAATCAATTAATTGATTAGGATAAAAGCAGGATGTAACAACGAGGTCACTGGTAAATTTCAGGCATACAGGGACCAAAAAAGGGTGCCAGTCTGTCACTCCAGGGGAGTATGTCTGAACTGAAAAAGCTACAGACAAGGGACCCAAAAAAATCCATGTTTGTTTGTTATTTCCTGTATTTTTTATATCAAATTGAAACACAAAAGCATCTTTACCTAAAGTCTACATCTATTGTTAAAGTATCAAACAGTCTTGGTAGAAACAGATGTCATTGCCAGTGACTGGTATAAGAGGGGAGGGGGAGACACCAGCCCCTGCACACAGAAGCCTCACATGCAGACACATGCAGCCCCTGTTCAACCAGCTGCAGCGTGGAAGTCAGTACTGCGCACCGCTTACATGCAAAAATATGCATTTCTCCACTCAGTCTGAGAGAAACTGCCAAACACGTGTGACCTGTAACCATCTAGAAAGAGGATAAGTGAGAATCTTAATCTGGAATTTAACTTTGACACAGACAAAACAAACAGGCCTGTGAGTGAATAACGCTTCACTTGTGGGAGGATTGCTCCATATTATTTGGAAAATGAGAAAATAACAGCCATTTGCTGACAACTGAAACCATCTATTAGGATCCATTTTAAAATCCAAGGCTTTAACTTGTGCATGATGTTGGAAAACAAACTGTCTTGGCCCAAAATTGAGCTACAGGGACTTCAGCAGACCTGGCAAACTAGAGAATCTGTAATAGGATACTACAACTAATCTCACCTTAATCTTCAGGACAAAGTGGGTTAAGCTTATCCTGAAGGCGACATCACAAGGTGCTAGTCTCACACAAATTTCTTCCCTCTAAGAAATATTTACTACCAACCCTAAGGAAGACAATAAAGCCAACCCATGACAAGTTTAATGTAAAGTAACAAACAGGTTTCTTGTTTGGCATTATTGATGATCATCCTAACACAGTTTCTGGGGTGAAAGTGACAGAAAGTGGGTCAACTCAAGACAAGCTGGTGATTAATGCCAAAAGACTCAGAGCTGGGTATGAGAGAGTGACTGAATGGCTAGTTGGTTGACTCACTTACACAAGGGGCTGAGACACAACACAGACACAAGGCCAAAACATGAGGTGCACGGGCCCGTGTCCAAAAAGTGTGAGAGCATTGCTGTGTATTATCAATTAAAAGGGTAATACTGCGCTTGTGTGAGCCGCTGTGCTCGCTAAATCAAATGATCCCAAACGACGTGGTGATAATTTCGTCAAGGAGAAGCAGCAGGTCGAATTTATAGTTACAGATATAGTTACATAATGTTAACAGCCTCTGAGAACATAAAATTACATTATCATAAAAAATACAGAAATCAACAAATAAAACGGCGCAGTTGAAACAAGGCCATGATCTATAGTTAAGAGAGTTTGCAGTTGCTATGAGGCTATACCTAAATGCTAACTTAAGCATGCCAACGTGTTCAGAAAAGAAAACGCTGACAAGCTTATGTTTAAAAGCTGACATTTCACTTAAAAACAGAAAAAGTCAGCCTGCTGGTGGCACTGGAGGAACAGCCACGGAAGCATGAAAATCAGGGGGGTTTATCAGAGCTCACACAAGCGTGATTAGATCAGTGCTTAACCTATCAATCAATGAGACTAATAATAATAATAATAATAATAATGAACACATTTTTTAAAACAAGGAGTGTCTATGTTGTTTCCCTATGTGGTTGATTCTGTGGGATTGTGATGCTGACACATTTAAAGTAACCATTGTGCAAGCATGTTATGTGTTCCCAAAGAACCACCAAGGCGAACACACCCTGTTTATTCGTAGTAAAGCGGTACAAGCAAAGGCTTACGCTTAAGATTTAGGCTGAGTCGCCCACAGTTCAACCATGAGATTTCAACCATGTTCTATCAGCTGAGCCAGAGGAATGCTACTTCCAAGTAAGCCATGCAAAAACACACACACACACACACACACACACATACTGTGCATGCCTGTCATCACATGCACAACAAGACAAACATGAAGGACGATCAGACTGCTCCGAGTTGACAGAAGACTCTCTGTGTAATTACTCTGTGTACACATAATGAAGCTTTGAGCGAGGCTTCTCCTCCCTGTATTGTACCAGTACCTTGCTTGGCCAAACACTCACTGGCCACATGTCCTCTTCACGTGGTTTTCGGTGAGTGTTTATCGGTATAAAAAGTAAATGCATTTATGAACAAAAAGAGAAGAAGAACAGAGATGTGCTCTTTTTTAAGTGCTCTTCTGCATTAGAGTGCAGCACACACAGTAACTACAGAATAAACTCCCACTCACTCATGTTTAGTGCGTCACAGGTCAATCTCTGGGACAAACTGTTGGAAGGATGTCGTGCATATATTGTTAGATTTGGATATTCTTTTAATGCATACATCTTTTCGTGCAGGTGCTGCGATCATGGTTTTTTGTGTGTGTGCATGTCTACACACACACGGCAAATCCAAGGAGGCACATCCTGTTTCCACCTGCACCTGCTGAGCAGTGCCACATTCACAATGGGACTGTGCTGATGTGACAAGCGCGTCTACCAGGTTCTGAAAATACGAACACTTTTCACCTGCACTGACACAGTTATCATGAACGTAGATGTATTCTTTCGTTGGCTTGATATAGAGGAAATGTTTTTCTCAAGGCCGATGTCAACAATACTGCAACACGGGCGCACCCAGCTAAAGAAATGCATGGAATGAGAAGAAATCTGATGACTGAATTATACACACATTAAAAAAAAACCATCACATTCTATCTTGAGCGTGATAGAACTGCTCGGACTTGGGCGTGACTAAGGAGTCGGTGATGTGAAACTCACCTCTAATGACGTTGGGGCTGATCCGTATTTATCTGAAATGACAGAACAGAGAGAGAGAGAGAGAGAGAGAAGGTTATTCACGCTCAAATTATGCGGTCATTAAGTGTGCAAGTGGCTATTTGTGACAGACAATCAGCAAAGCAAACACACCCTGTGAAATATTTATGTGCGGGTACTGTACTGTCGTGCGAGACATCTTGAAAACGAACGGGCGGAAAGCACACGGGCTACCTCACGCAGTGTTAGAGAAGATAAAATATTTAAGTTCACGTGCTGTGAGGAGGAGAATAAATGAAGTGCGAGATGAAAAGCATAACCCGACAGTGCTTAACATGACTGTAAAGCATGTGAGTGAATAAATAATTATGTTTTTTCTCGGCAGTCACCGCCTGAGGCAAACTGAGGTGTCAGAACCAGCCACAGCGGGCTGGTTATAGTTATGACTATTCATAAATGAGTGGGAAAATCTGAGCTTTCTCATTCACTTATTGGACAAAAAAATAAAGCAAACACGAAAGCTTTGACAATCTTATCTCGTGTTCTCATGCTGGTTTTTCCAACACACCTGTACTTCTTGATTTTCATGCGAGAGCAGTACACAGATCACGTCTCCTTCCCACACTGAATAATTTGCCCTCCCCGATTGAACAATATTACTCTGTTATATGCAAAGTGCCTTAATTTTTGGATGTCCAATCACTTGATAACAATTGCAACACGGCATAAGTGCCAGTAAGAGTAACGTCAGTGGTGAAAGTGCGAAAAGAGAGATAAATCTGCAGACTTTAACACCGGTCCAGAGTGTACAATTAGGTCATTGCACATAAATGAGACACTTTGATCAGATGTGCATGCTCTCTGAATGCCAATGGAAACGCAACTTCGGTTTAAATTCCATCTGAGGAAATAAAGGTCCAATTAAATGGGACTTCTCTGACTGCCGTAGCTGCATGCGATGACATTTTTCTACACGGAGCTTAAGTAGACGGTCACGGAAAATACTTGTTTTATGGCGAGGCTCAATTCTGCTCAAGTCACTACAAATTACAGCTAACAGACGAGAGGAAAAAATAAACGCTCATCCACTGGCGCTCATCTGAGAAACACTAGGTCCTCTGTTTGTCCCAGCCAAGGAGAGATGGCTTGGCCAGGACCCTTGTCTCTCTCCAAGGGGAAAGTAAGCCACAGAGGGCATATTTGGAGCGTGGTGCACTGTCACCCAGACTATCGTATTCACGGAAATGTTAACCTCTGTCCTGCCGATAAGGTTTCACAGGGAGTGGGATGTTTTTTTCTCTAACAGATTAAATCTCTAAACGTTTTATCGTTTACCCTTGGCCGGCCTCAAATCTAATGAGTAAAAAGAATGTTACATCCTCTTTTTCAAACCCATTCAACCAGATCAACTGTGTGAACAACATTCCACTTAAAAACACTGTATGCACCAAATTCATCTGTACTGCACTGTAGGTATGAATCACTGGAAATCTTGGGGTAAACAAGTGTCTCAGCGTTCACACTTGGCCCTTCTCTAGGCAACGTGGAGTGGGAGTGAATATTCCTCCCCTTGCTCCGTGTGAATTGATCTGACGGCAGCAGGAGCAGCGTGCGTCTCGCATCAATTGAGCCTAAAAATAACACTTGGCTTGGACCGTGTGCTGGTTGTTAGCCTGATTCTGTTTGCTATATGATTGCTTGCTAACTGATCAAAACAGCAGTGTATACGTGTCTAAACAACATCTTGAGGATAGGAAGAGTGACAATGTGTTGGCTAAATCATGCCTCCTTGTCAAGGTTGAGTAAGCATTGGTTTTCTGTTGGGGGGGGAGTAACCTCTTAAACTAGCCGCTGAGCTACCGAGAGCTTAATAGGTCTCACGTCTCTCTCATCGCCAGGCCTAATAAGAATCAGGACAGCTGTCCCGAAATACCCCAGCCAGAGGAGCAGCAAAGGTCTCTCCCCATAATCTCCAAACTCATCTGCAGTCAGATTTTGAAAGTCTGTGCATCCAATCATCACATTTGTTCTATTCCTGGCACGGTGCTAAAACTCACAGCAGCACCAGCTGAATGTGTTCATACAGAGCGTGTGATTTCCACACACAGCTAACGCTGCTGGTTGGTTACATATGCCGAGATGAGGGAGAGCTGGACCGAGGGGTTACAGAGAGAGAGAGAGATTGAGGGGGAGGGGGGATAAGATGAAAGGTGGCTTAATAAGTTCCCAGGAGAGATAGGCCATATAACATAACCTCGATGCTTGAGGCTGTGCTGACAGCCACACCTCCTCCTCCCACACCCAACTTTAGCCGTCACATATTAATGGAATGCAGCTTAAAAGGCTTCGAGACACGTACGTCTTTATACACACACCTGAATCGACGCACTGAAGCAAGCCTTGCTAATACAGAACGTGCTCTAAAAAATACATTACAGGATCTCAGTGCATAGAGCCATGTTGGTTTTCAGTGTCAACATCAAACTTCGAAATATTTTACACCAGATTTACTAAGTGGGCCCAGATGTAATGGTAGTCTCACCAGTAGTTGATTGCTTTCAAATCACATCCCAGGTGTAAATCTATGTAACCCATTTTGACTGAAGGTATTTGATACAGTTAATAATTAATAACTGCCTATCCCTGTCCATGACTCCAGACAGGTAACCTGTTGTCAAGTAGATTGGGCCTGAAACTGATGACTGGTCTGTAAAGTGTCAGAATATAGCGGAAACCACAAGTTGATGTCTTCATATTGCTTGTTTTGCTCAACCACAGTCCAAAAACAAAAAGGTATTCAACTTACCATCATAGCAGACTATGGAAATAATTTAAAATACACATTGAGAAGTAAGTGCCAGTGAAATGTTGGCATTTTTACTCAAAGGTTTGTACAAATATTTGCTTAAAGGATGATGAAAAGTGCTGCCAATTGATTTTCTGTACTCAACTAATTGTTTACTGTATTAATCACTTCACCTCTGAGGCAATGTGGGACACAAAGCTGCAGGAAAGTGCACCTCACGAACCACAGCTGAGTGGATCTACTATGCTATATGTGCATGCAAGCTTCCACCTATACTACACTACATAAAAACGTGTTTGAAATCTCCTTCAGGTGCATGCAGCCCACACACACACACATATTAACCTGTACCTTTAACTAAATGTCACAACACAAATAATGAAGCTGTTAGCAGCAAACTGACTCATCTGTGTCTGGCTTTTAGCCATTTATTCACTGTGCAGCCGTGATGCTGGATATATAGCTTTGCTCTGGACTGGACCCAGGGGTGCTCTGCAGTTTGAAGGCATCAAATGGTTCATTGTTTACTGTAGCTAACTGACCGCTGCAGGGGCATTAATTCAAACCCAGAGCAGCCATACTGAACCAGCCCTGTTATCACACACCCCGTTTGAATGAGGCAATGATGCATGCTTATAATGTAAATATTAGATTGTGTCGAGAGGACAAACCCTGTCAGTTAATATCTGATAGCACAGCTACACTGGTTTTAATCCCCAGCAGCTATGATGTGATCTATGCTGTTTTTATTAACAACCGCATCGGGCGTCTGTAAACAAATTCACCACATGGCTGGAAGCAGACAGCAACAACAATATGGCCTCTTTGTAAGGATGCTCCGTTGGCCTGTGAGTGAAGTGAAGGAAAATGCTTCATTGTTGGCAGCCTGTTGAGATAGTAGTCTTTGTGGTTAAGCTGCGCAGTTACTCAAACCAGACAAATGTCTGAGTATGTTCAGACACCTGGCTGGTGTCGTTTCGTTTACCTGTGCTGCGTTCAAAGTGCAGTTTGACAGTCCCGTCTCTCCATATCATCACATCCCCGGGTCCCTCAATCCTCCTCGGATAGTCGACAGCAGAAGCACCGGCAGATTTGGAGCCTTTCCTCCGATGTTTCTGCGCTAAAGTCCGACAGCACTGATAACACACCGCCCATGCCTGCTCCTCGTTTATCGGCTGACTGTACAGTTTGAGGATTTCTTCCAAGGAGACGCCAACGGATCCTTCGCCGCAGTCCATGTTCACGTCCCCGGCGTTCAAATCGGCTGCGAAATCCCGGAGAATCGTCGGCGAAGTCAACATCCCGTCGTCAGTCCCCGGTCGTTTGGCCATCTTCAACTCATTATCACCACATAACGTAACGAGAAAAAAAACCGAAAGAGAAGTTGTCAGTTAATATACGAGAGTCACAGAGCTCCACGGAGACAGACGTTAACCTCCCAGTCTGCTGTTTAATCTGAGGACGACGAGCACCAACGGCTCAGGGTGCGCGAGCTGACAGCGCGATCCGAGCGGTCCGCCCGTTCCGCATGGTCCCAGTGTCCGCCGGTTAACTGCGTATGGCTCCCAGGTATGGCGGGGTAGTCCCTGAACTTTACGCGGAAGTCGTCATTTTAGATGTCCCAGAATTTCCGCCATCAGGTGTGTCAGCAAAACTACATCTAAAAAATCACTAAAATAACACAACACAATACTACAAATTTGGTCTGGCATAAGATGATGTTTGAGCCAATACCAATGAAACATCTAATTTTGACATCCTTTTTTATTTGCACTGAAAATATTTTAAAAGGTTTAAAGAAAAAAACAAATATTTGTGGATTGAAGTATTCAGATTATATATTATTATGTTTCTAATTTTAAAGTGATGTTAGGAAGGTTTTAGTGTGTTCACTTCGTGCCATCCACCTCAATATTATTATTCCTAATAGTAATAACTTTATTTGTATAGCACCTTAAAAACAGAGTTTACAAAGTGCTTTGACAGACAAGCACAAACAGGATACTCGCAAAGAACATGGTAAAAAAAAAAATAAATGGGGCAATAACCATTTAAAGATGAGACAATATAAAACTATTTAAAATAAGTTATACATAGAATAATTATTATTATTAGTAGTAGTAGTAGTAGTAGTAGTAGTAGTATTTAAATAGTTATTGGGGCCATAGTGCATTTTTTTGTAGAGATTATTATTATTATTATTATTATTATTATTATTATTATTATTATTATTATTATTATCATTATGCTACAGAAATGCACTAGTCAATGTGACCAGTGGGCTCCATAGTGCCTCCAAACGCTTGGTAGGTTTGAGATTCACATGTTTTGATTCTTTTATGAAATTTGGTGGGATGTTTGCTTTTGTCATCATGAATGGCCAAAGGAGGAGCAGACTTTAGGAACAACCATACTTTTGAATTGGTAAGATCATAAATGGTTAATGTTGGCAATGCTGAGTAGTGAGTGGAGATATGGAGAGGGTTTTGCCAATGATAGTTTTGTAAATGAACTGATACCTGTGGCTCTTTCACCAGAGTGATGGCCAGAGAGTACACGTTACAGTGATGAGTGTTGAAAGGGCAGCGGTGACAAAGTGAATTGCAGTATGGTAGATGACATCCAGTTTATTAATCCAGTATTCAAGATTGGGAGAACTGTCATTTTAACCAAGGTGTGCTTTGCACAGTGGATAAAGGATTCTTTATCACCATAAAGGAAACTAATTCTTGCTCTGACTTTGGAGAGCAGTAGGTTGCTGTGTGTTTGAAACTTAAGAGCAACATCAACTGCTTTAAACCTGCAGCATAGCTTTTGGCCACTTGATGGCAGCAGGAATAAACCGTAAACCCTTCTTTATACTGTTATTACTGTAAACCAAAACAATGAACAACACTTCATAAAATCAGAGGGACTGCGGTGCTGGTGATAGTCTCTATGGGTTCATCACGATGAGAAACAAGTTGTCATGTGATCCAGTGGCTGCTTTAAGCTGGCTCTTGCATCATAATCATGTCCATTTTTCCTGCAGTGGGGCCCGGTGTCAAAACGCACACATATGTGCATCCCTATCAACAATCTGTGTTTAAAGGATAAGGCTAAGTAAATCTTATGATACTTAATATTTGTACTTCTTCTATTTGACATTGCAGTTACTTGATTTCTGTATTTCTTTTCATAAATATTCCCTTATTCCGAATATTCTAAGATATTATAATGTATATATTCTAACCTCTAATTCACTGATTTATTTGATTCATATTTAGAATTAAAGTTCTTATTATTTGTTTTTATTTATTTCGTACTCCTTGGTCTGCTTCTTGTGCTTTTTCTCTTGGGGATCAATTAAGTCCCATCTCATCATATTATACTAAACTTTGCAGGTTTAGATTTTAGACCTACTAAACATGCATTTGTGTTAATTGTTTCATCTATTGATTCATCTGCCCAACAGAATATAGCCTATTAAAGTGTAACAGTATAACTAGCTCAGTCTCAACCATCTACAACATTAGAATGCTGCTTACGTGTTAATGTGTCTATAAAAATAATGAATACAATAAATATAATAACACCCTGGCAGGCAAAGGTGGCATTCTGCATAATAGGAAGCCTAACTTTGCTTTTCAAACGTTAACTGTTAATAATGCTTCCATCAGATTTACTTTTCATACAGCTACACATTACCAGAGCTGGATCTCCTGCTGACTGTGATGTAGCTCACATCTCATGTATTGAACAGGATCTTCATCAACTTTTTATCTTATCATATCACATCAGAGCTTACAGTCAAACGGCTGCCGTCTAATGACTAATAGACCTAATTAAGTCCTAAGTTATTAATATTTCACTGGAAAAAATGTAAATTAAATTGTTACATCAGGACTAGAATTTCACAAAGGTGATGTTTATAAATAAATACAAACTTAATAAAGTAAAACTTAATGACAGATCAATCATTAAGATAGATTTTTTTTATATTTGTTGTCAGCCTAGTAGTAGTCATAGCAAACAAATACAATGGACTGGTTGCACAGCAGACATTTTGACATGTCAAAGCTGTAAAAACACAGGTGGACTTAAGAGTAATGACGGCAGAGTTCCTTTAAGTGTCCAAGTGACAGTAAAGCAGCCCTCACAATAGTAGGACCTCCCCTAAGTGGAATGAGTTTCCTACTATGACATGTCAAAATATCTGCTGTGCAACCAGTCTATTACTGTAATCACTTCATGTGAGAACGAGAGAAGAAAAGTATTTAACCAGGTCTTTAAGGTGTATATATATATATATAGAAACACATTCATATAAGCAAGATGCTGGTCTGTTGATGTGTGTAATTCTGCTGTAGCTAACGAGAAATGACTGCACATATCACTCCTTCCTGGGTTTCACAACTTAAGAAGCTGACAACTTTAATTCAAACGAGAAAAACGTGGCAGATACTGTGTGTTAAAATCTTGTTTTCCATCACAAATGTTGGCCTGTACACATTTCAACTCTTGACAAGCAACAGTTATCACAAGCATAAAATGTTGGGTCAGACTCTGAATAAAATATTGATTGCTTTTCAATTACTCTCCAGCAGTGGTTGTTGTCAGTAGCAATCTCTTCAAGTCTTCAATTAGTGAGACTCCCTGCTGGCCCACACCGCCATCTACTGGCCAGAAATCACACTTTCCTGATGACCCATGTAGTTTTTAGTGGCGTTTTTCTATTTTCATGTGTACCAGATAGGCAAAACGTTTTCTTTCAGATAGCTTGTTTTTCATATTGTTTGACTGATCAAATTGAGATCGATTTATACATGCAGATCAGTGTAAGCCACACAAATGACATATCATAATAAAGGGTAACATCATATAACATAAAAGAAGATGTAAGAGAATTGGAGAACACATAATACTGAACAAAGTAAAATAAAAAAGTGAAAACAGGAGCAGTTCAGATCAAGATGAATTGTAGGCACATGCGGGTGTGTTTGTTTCTTTAGCTTGCAAAGGCTGGAAAAGACAGTCTTCAGCCTTCAAGCTTCAAACCTCTCAAACCTCTCGGTTTCTAAACAGCACTTCAGGGTCTTCTTAAATGAAAATCATTTACAGCATTGACTGAGCTTAAACAGCATCATTGGTTCCCACATTATTGTTTTTTTCATTCACAACAAAAGGAATATACTTGCACAAAGAACTGAAGCAGATTCTTTAGACATTTGATGTGCAGATTGTGATTATCATATGCATATGGGACGGTCTGTTCTTGTTTGCTGAATATTGGCTTAACACAGTGACACATTCCCTGACCGGCACCATAAGCATGGGAGAAAAGCATGGTGGAGGGCGGTTTGTGACCTGCTCTCTTGCTTCACACATGCATTTGCAATGGCACAACAAAGATGCAGCATCCCGAGATCTTTGGATGGAGACATATGCAGGTGCTTATGTTGTTAATCACTGAGATCGACGGCCAAGATCTTGCAAAAGTCACTAGCAAACATCATCCACACGCTTTCTTTAAATCGCCATCCCATCTACTGTTGAACTGCTCACAGTTCTGGCCATCTTCCTCTTTGCAGAGTCTTGGCTTGTCTTCATCTTTCATCACACACGTTCCCAGCTTCAGCGTCTCCACTGCTGTTGATAGTGACGGGCTGCCCATCCTTAGACAAAGCACCAGCCTCTTTTGATGCCCTCCTTTTGGAGTCGCGAGTGGTTTGCTGCAAAAAAAGATGTAAGATTTTTTAATGCCACGTCATTTAAATGTCACCACAGCGGACACAGCGGAGAGCGAGTGGGCAAAGACGTCCAACCGAATCCTGAGTCATTGAAGCTCTGCACATAAGTGGAAGGTTAAATAAATAAAACACAACAGTCTATGTTCCTGAGTCACTGAAAATATGATTTCTTGGGTCAGAGGAATTGATTTTTTAGATATTTTTGAATGTTAAATGTGTTTTGTAAAGAGCAAAGAAAACATTCGCAACTCAGTCCTCAATAACAGATCCCAAACTGAATTTAAAATATGCCAAATGAATGTGCCCATCTGTTTGTCTCTTTCTATCTGTTATTCATTAGGGTTAAAGCCCATACATTTGCATTTGGAGCAGATAACAGTGTCTCCACTCAAGTTTCTTTTGTGCATTAGATTAGGCAAACAGATGGTTGAAACAGAGACAGTTTAGCAAAGAGACGCCTCACTCAAGAGTCACTTCGTGTGTCTGTGTCATGTGGGAGCCACTGAAGCGAACGTGAGCACAGATAATGGGCGATGCCTCCTAGTTGCTGAGGTAAATATTGGACTCATTTTTCACAAGTCACATCTCTTCTGAACATTCTGTTCAAGACCTGTCTCTGTCTCAGCAGCAACAAACTTGCAAGATCTGGCAACACAGATATCTCTTCCCTCTGTCGGCGCTGAATCATCGGCATGTTTCACCAAAGATGATCTATAACAACTGAACTAAAGCTTCTGAACGATCTCTGGTACAACACAATCTGCTTTCATCCATGCACGACGTTCAACACTTCCAAACAAGGTTTGGAGATCAGGGGGAAGGCAAGGAGATCACGCCCACAGGAAGTGTACATCATTTCATATCATCGGTGGAGATAGTAATACGGTATCTTCTGTTACAGAAAGTCTTATGTTGAAAGAAGATGTTATGATAGGCTATGTTTCTAAAAATCCAGAATATTTTCATACTTTTTATTGTTTGTACTCTATTTGTCCTTACAGCTACAGAAGTATGGCTTTTTGAGAAATAAATGCACATAAAACTAATTTTTCTTTTAATTATCGGTTAATCTCATTTTCTAATCAGATCATCAGACCATTATTATGACTAAGAGATGACAACTCCTCACACACTCCTTCGGAAAAGGGCTGCAACACTTTTTCATTACTAGTGAATCTCTTTCTCTTTGCATTTATTAATTTAGATGTAAAAAGTTACAAGTCAGCAGGGTGACATCTTTGAATTGCTTGAATTGTTTTGGTCCAAATATCCAGTTTCATGTCATATATGACAATGTAATGCAGCAAATCCAAACATTTTATCAAAACAGATGCTCATTAATCTTCTGGTAATCAACTTATTGTTTCAACTCTACACTTTTGTGTACAGAGTAACATATTATCCATCCATATAGTATTTATTGTATGATTGAAGTCCAGCTCTGGCCGGTGAATACTAATGTTATTTATCTTTGTTTGTGTGTAACGTCTATAGTTGTATTTTCCTGAAAATGTTACCTGTAGATTTATAAAAGCAATTCTGGGAAAACTTCAATCATATCTATGCAAACTTGTCTGACAGAGTTAATCTAAAAACCATCATCTCAGATCACAAGACATACATATACTATACATATCTGCCATCTATCTGTCCTCCCTAAAGCCTTCATGTGTTTCTGCTCCTCTCACTTGTGTGCAACTTTTTATGCTGCCATCTTGGCCTGATAGAAGTTTACAACTTCGAATAAATGTTAAATAATTATAAATATATTGAAAGCTACTTTCTGATTCTTGCAGAGAAACCTTTCACCATCCTGTGCGTCACCACGCGTGCAAAGACAGAGGCTGTTGGTGTTGACATGCCGGTACCTGCTACCAGTAACACCTACATCACTTAGGGAGCGCCTGGGTCTCCTCTGGTGGTTGGATCCAGTGGATGTGAGGGCCTGCTTCCCACATTGGGTGCCTGTGTTCACCATCCTCTTCTCCCTCAGACTGGCCTCCAGAGCTTTACCTTTGGACAAGAGTTCAGCACTTTAATTATCACTTGAAACACAATCAGATTCTTGTCCTGGCTTCATTCACTGACAGTTGATACAAAAACTGCTATGTCAGGGAGTTGACAGCTGGTAGTTGTGTTTTGAGTGGTTCCTTTAGGTTCTTGTGAACCATATTTGTAGTATTTTATCATTATTAGAATTTGTATTTTGGATGCAATGTGCCCAGTGTTACACGCAGTGAGGATTCTTGTATTTATTTTCTAGTTAAAACAGACAAAAAACGATGGAGGCTCTTACTGTTTGCTACTGGTAAAGAGGTCTCTACGTCCGTGTTGGTAAGCCACGTCGATTCCGTTTCTCTGGTCCAGCTCTCATGGTACCTCGGCTCGATGATCGCGTCCGCCCGACTCCCTCCACAACCCATCGGGAAAATCATCCACCTCAGGTGCAGCTGACACCGGGGGCTGAACACGGCTCGGTTTGTCTCACAACAGCCGCAGCATCCTCCCCGGATCTCTACTGCAGCTCCATCCGTGTTTCCGTTTCCATCATCAGTCTGCTGCTACTGACTGCTGCTGCTGCTGCTAGTGGTGGCGGTGGTGTTGGTGGTGGTGGTGGTGGAGGGTGATGCTGCTCTCCACAGACAGCAGCTGACCAACACACACACCGGAGATATGTGCGTCATCCAGAGGGGAGGGGAGAGGAGGAGGGAGTCAAAACGGCATCCAGTCTGAACGCTGATTGGCTGTGAGGGAAATCAACTCCAGCTGTAGTGTCACCATCATCATCACCATCTTCACACCAATAAAATTGTACTCATACCACCAGTCAAAACCACATCTTTACCATCTATAAACAGACATTTAATAAACAGTTTACAACACACTATCATGTAAATGTATGCAGTATTCTCATTCATCATGCACCAGCCTCTACTTATGGATGACCACAAGAGGAGTTATAGTTACTGAGAAACACATGAATAGACACTGAAATCTGC
This sequence comes from Argyrosomus regius, assembly GCA_946959425.1. NCBI lineage: Eukaryota > Metazoa > Chordata > Actinopteri > Sciaenidae > Argyrosomus > Argyrosomus regius. Next base: position 17,317,600 of record OX336899.1, read on the forward strand.
TTACAGTGACATTATAGTGTGTTAGAAGCGTGTAATGTTTATATACTACAAATATATGCTATAAAAGCTCATTTACTTATTTATTTATTTCCTGCTGTGTAAAAAAATCAGGAGGATTTTTTAAAAAAGTCATACAACTCACTAATATGTACCATTTATGTGGTATTTATGAATTATTGAAGTTATTGAGCTAAAACATTCAGGTTGCCAGGTTGTGAAAAATCACTTTAGAAAGGTTTTTATCCATCTATTTGGTAACAATGCAGTTCTAAATGGTACATTTATTAATAAAGGGTCGTGACTTTTTCTCACATCCACTGTTTTAAAATGTTAATAGATCAAGTCAAATTATATAAATATATATAAATAGTCTGCAAATGATAAAGTGTTTTTCAGAAGTGATCTAATATGCAGCTGTGAATATAAATAAATTGTGAGGATAAGTATGATGATTTTGGTTTAGATGCTCTTAAAGGAGGTAGTCTATATGTCGTCCATTGGGGTGGTCTTCCTGATCCCCAAATTGTTCTTATTAATGAATTCTAGTGATCCATTAGTTTGTCATTTAACCTTTAATAGCCATTTGTTACAACTTATAAACCCTTTATAAAGAGAGGTTTATTAGACAGGGGTAACAAAAAGCACTTAGTGGAGGGATACTGATATTAAAGAATCAATTTTATAGTCTCTTTAACAAAAAAAATTTCTTATATGTTCTTTATATTTTTACATGTGTCAGACTGAGAAGGTTTATAAACTTTATTCTGCAGTTAACAGTGAGCCAAAGTCAAGTATACTTCACATAGAGTATTTATTTTTCACATTTATTTTAAATATGTGGTTCAATTTTCGGTTATACTGACAATACAGTATTCGCACATAGACCTATCATTATTTTACTCAAACTGCTTAATATACATAAATTATAGGAGCATACAATCGGCAAACATATTGCTTCTTTATACTGTAAAATGACCTTGTCTGAGTATTTCACAGGATTACAGCTTGAGTGGGGGAAACGATGATCAACATCTACTTGTAAACAGACATTTTCTTACATGGAGCTAAAAACACATCACATTCAAAAACTGAACAAACAGAAACATATTCACTGATTTTAGAGGCTTTAAATAAATACTATATTTAACATACATTTATTTTTCTCCCCATTTCCCCCCCACATGTGTATCGCTTTAAATAAAGTAGGATGACAGGAAAAACAAAAAAAAACAATAAAAATTCAGCATTTTTACACGTCCTTTGATGCCGTGAGGGAATGTGAACCATTTTGATGGTACAAAGAGGAAGTGACAAGAAAAGAAGAGGGCCCTCATTTGTCAAAAATATCAGAATAAAAGTTCAACAACATATTCAATATGGACCCGGGAATGTACCAGAAACATGAGCTGAGAACAAAGAATATGAAAAAAAAACACATACAAACAAGGAGTGGAAATAAATTAAAGCTCGGGGATGTGAAATGTCACATCAGAACACTACTGCACACAAAAAAGTGAGACGATATGACGATGATGATGGCAATGTATCTAGACTTTGAAGTCCAGCAGGTTGCAGTCGATCTTGTAGTAAACGTAGGGGTAATACTCCTGCTGGCTCAGGTTCAGTCCTGGGATGTCCATCGAGGCCTGCAGGCACGAGAGAGGGACTGAATTACACAAACATAACTCATGTTGCAAGTCTTCTTTGTTCCATGAGCATGATGACTAAGCCATGTTTTCTGAAGGAAACTTCATCTTTTTAAATGTCTGTTTACAAAAAGCTCTTGGCGTGCCTGACACAAAACATGAAATAATTAGTTGAACTAAATCAATATATGTTATTGTGGAAAACAACCGTGAAATGTATGTTTACACGCCTGTGGCAACAGCAATAAAAGGTGAATTAGTCCCTCTATTCAGGATGGAGGGACAGGCCAAGATGTCATGTCTTCCTAAATATTTGTATTCATGTATTTCCACAAAAACTGGTGAGATTTAGAAAAGTAACCTCACCTCAATACGTGTTATAAGCAAATACAAAAGTCATGTGATCCACAAAAATAAACAGAAATCAAGCAGTTATTATAAATGTCAAAGCTGGAGCCGACGTCCTTCAGTAATTTTAGACTCACATCAATGATCGCAGCACTGCTGTCCAGGTGTTTGTACAGTTCATACAGCACCTCCCTCAGCTTCTTCATGTTCTTCTTGTTGGGCTGGAGCAGCATGGCCTGGAAGTTCACTGGTAGCCCGTATCTATGAACACAACAAGTCTGTCAGGCCACGTTTCCTCATTTACAGGTAGTAAAACAAATCTTACATTAAAAAGATGGATGGAAGACCTAAAGCTTGCCACTAAAGCAAAGAAACAGTGTGCTCACCTCAATACTGACTCCACAAACACACGCAGAGCTTTTATGTGAATCCATGCGATGAAGGCTTCGCTGAAATTCACTTTGAGCCATCGTACCAACGGGCCCTGGGTGGATAGAAACAGCATTTTAAGAATTTCAAAGAGGCAACATGCTGAAATAGATCATTCTTACTTTGGATTTTTTTATTTATTTTATTATAAGACAACCTGCAGAGTGGTGCTCAGATTAAACACTAAACAAGAAACAAACATACATCTGCAGCATAATATTCTTAGTTTCTTAACCCCGCCCCCTCCTCCTGTACATCGTGAGCTCTATTAACTTCCTCCTTCCCAACTTAGTGGGTAGTACTGTTTGTGAAGTAAACAGCAGCCGTACAAACTGTTTCTTCTTATCGGTGGACAAACGTGTCATCTCCTCTTTGTCTGCCTTCATCTCCTCCTCATTGTACTGGAAATCACGCACTGTAAACCTAGGTCAGGACACACAGCAGAGAGCTGGCAATCAGCTGTCAGGAAACACACACATGTGCAGCAAAACACATACAAACACAGCACTCCTGAAAATGGGCTACATACAAACACACGTATAAATAAACACTTATAATGAGATCCCTCTGTCCTGCTAATTGGAAAGACTGTCGAGTGCCGACAAAATTGCCTTTATTATAGAATCTATTTTTAGAGCATAAAAAGCCATTCGCGTGTTTACAATTAAGTAGCCCACTTCAATCATAGAGGTATCATTACTACTATCTATCTGAGGTTGATTTCCCAAAGGATAAAAACATCATTCATGGAAAACACACTAAAAAACAGAAACAATCTGCTGATTCAAAATAAAGCTCAAAACTGAAACACAGCTCAAGTGGATCTTGTGAAAATCTCACTTTAATGCACGGCTCATTTTCTTCTTATGATCAAACTGAAATGAAATAATTTACTTGTTTTCTCTGGCTTTGTGTTTGAAGTCGTCTATGGCCTTCCTGAAGAGAGTGACGCTGAACAGGCCGCTGTCGTTGTCTTCAAACAGAAGCCTGGAGGAGAGGACACGAGATGACAGATCAACACTTTATACAGTTATCATTCATTACTTAATAAAGTTATACAGTGATTCTTGCTGAATCACTGTATAACTAGAAAATTATAAATATAGAAGAAAAATATATTAAGAATAAAGAAAATGACAAAAAGTTAAACAAAGGATAAGAGGGGCGTTTAGGAACAATAGAAATTTTCAATTTTTCCCAAACTTCCTCAAATTTAGTTTCGAATATTTCTATTTTAAACTACTTCTTATCCACATTTTGGAGGCAAACTTTGTACGTTTTAATCCAACAACATTTATTTGACAGTGTTAGGGTTAATCAACTCATAAATTATGATGTACTGATTGAGCTACACAGCAGTACATGAAGCAGTTGACTCCACCTACACCAGCTGCAACATTTATGCATAAATAATTATAAACCAGTAATCCACTGTATGCTATTCTAAAATGAGACATTTGAGTGTGATGAATACTTTTTAGTTACTTCGGATATTTGATGCTAATATTTTTACTAAGAATATTGAACTGTATTTTGAACAAGGTATTTCTACACTGTGATATTTTTACTTAGCTCAGAACACTTCTTCCACCTTTGACAAATAGCACAATAAAATTTATTAGTCTTTGCTAAATGGGTGGTGCTGCAGCCCTGTGACAAAGGGTGGGCAAATAAACTGTTTTCCTTCAGTATATACAGTGTTTACAGTACTGTAAAAAGGCATGATCCCTCACTGGCTTCCCACTCACATACACTTTAATATCGCAGCAATAAACACCAACCAACTGTGTATGCTAGAACACAATTTATAGATATTATATGGGCAATATCTCAATTACCAAATCACTCAATCTGTCTATGGCTTTGAATGCAGCTGTTGACAGCAGAGGATCAATGAAACAATCACAGACAATTCACAGTCAAGGAAACCTCCATTGCCGTTGCTGCTCTAGCATGAAGATGTTTCCCGTTTCCAGGTCACATCAGCAGATAGTGCTCCATATCTGTTCAGGAAGTGCAGGTTTGCCAGGTTGTGCCGTGTCTATCCAAAAGACCGACATAACACTTCAAATCATCTGACCCTCATCGGCAAAAGGTCAATTGCTTCCAACAGGTCAACCATGAAATGTTTCCAGTTCTGATTGAAGTCAAGCAAGAGGCTAAACCAACCGCCGAGGACACAAGGGTGACAAAACCAGACATTTTTCAAGAAAATACTGTATAAACACTGTGGCTTAAACACAAACTGGTGTCTGTGCACAGAAACATAACCACTGAAACTGGACTGCACTGGAAATGTTTTATATCTGTCTGTGCGTGGCACACTGCTCGACATTACTGAAAAATATCAATACCGAGAAAAATTGTCTCTTCCTGTGGTTGATCTTTCATAAATTCGGCAAAAGAAATGAACTGAACTCAGTTATCCTTACTTAGTGGAGCGTGGCACCACCATTTCTGCCAGAGTTTCATACGTCTTCTGCCAGTCTGCATAGCTTGTCCTGGTGAGGGTGGAAAGAAGAGCATTTTACATCTAAAAATGTTAAGTCTGATACCAATACTGGTGTTTTTTATTACAATTTGAATATTTTCATGGCCAAAATGTATTCTGGTGTAAGGTTGAGTATCTGGGACATTTGTAATTATTTTTACTGAGAGCCTGTATGGCTAAACCTGGAACATTTACATGATGGACTCCAGTGGTCATGTAATTAAATATGCATTTTCCTGCCTTAAATAAAATAAATATAAACATAATCACATGTGCCATGGATACAACAGCGCGAGAATTCCTACCTTAGATATATAGATACTGATGTAGGTGTACTTACTTTGGGACAACCACCAGCATGGTAATCAGGTACTCTGAGTCCAGTACAAAGTCCTCTTTCTTCACGATGTCAGCCAAACTCCTGGTCAACAAGCTCCCTCTAAAGGACGACACAAGCGGTTCAGATTGTCAGGGGCAAAGGAGTCCAAATAAACAATGTACAATTCAGAAGTTCTGTGCAAATTTAACCAAACTATTTTATATATTTCAACCCCATCCTCCTTAGAGATACACAGATATGTCCAAGGAGGCTACCAAACATTATACATTTACATTTTCATAAAGAACTAGTGTCACAGTTCTTAAAGGATCAGAGAGGTTGATGTCTGTACCTTGATTGATTCTCTTTTCTGTAATATAATGTCTAAAATGTATATAAGTAAGGCAACAATCTAAAGAGCGTTTTCACTCCTTTGCTGGGACACAAAAATGAAGAAACATAAAAAAGGTTTCTGATTTCTGTCCAGTATTTTTTGTTTGTGCAAAGACAATTTTTTTTACATTGCAACTGACTCAAATGATGGTCGATATTATATGTGGACTCATTTTGAGACCCTCTGCTGTACAGGAAAATAACCAAAGACGAAATACATGTGTGATCAAACTAAACACTGTATTGTATATAGAATTACAGACAACATACAGTATGATTATATTATCATAATGATATCACTCACGCATTCTTCCTCTCCAGGTTCTGCAGGTTTCCCTTCAGGTTGTTGTAGGCGGAGGCTCTGGCTTTCAGGTCGTTGTCTATCTGAGTTGCTTGCTAAAAACCAAAATTAATATTATTTTTAATACTAATTAATTACTAATGCTAATTAATTAATACTATGACTACGAAGATAAATACTATGTGAATACTTGATTATGATTGGTGAATTACAGCTTTCTATGGTGTGTTATTTCTAAAAACCAGAATGAATAACAGGCTATTGCTATGGACACGGTTCTGATCTAGACTCTAGAGGACCACAGTGAAAGCAAAACAATACATTTTATAATCAATATTTTGTGTCAAATTATTGATTTCTTGGGTGAGTAGCTGTGTAATAAGCAGGATAATGTACAGCGAGCGGTTCACTGTTGCGAAATAAAACCCGGACTGTGTGGGAGTGAAACATCCTGAATTTTCAACAATGACCATCTCGCTGTACATTACCTCTTACGTAATCCTCACTGGATCACAGCAGTGGGTAAAAACACACTATGTCTATATGTGATATGCTTCTTTGTGTTATTGACTATGTCTATTCTCTGTATATGTTGATTTGGTTACAAAGGGAATCTTAATCTAAATAATACTTCCTGATTAAAATGAAATTATATTCATAAAAGCAGGTCAATAATTAAACATCATGTGTAGAAGTGAGCAGATTTTCCATCATACCTTGGAGATGATCTCAGAGATGTTTTTCAGCGACTGTTTGATTGGATATTTAGCCATGTCCCACTGAAATCTGGTGATATAGGTGACCAGGTCAACTGTAGAGAGTCAAATTTAAAAAAACATATTAAAGTTATCATCTATCATGTCTTCCACCTCATGTCTGGTGATTAACGATGATTACCTCCATTAGCAAGCAGGTTCTCCTGGACTTTGTCTCGGCTGTCCTCCAGAACGTCGGCCATGTACTGTGCGACCTTCTTCACCACACTGAGACACGACACAAGAGGTCGGAAATAAACAAACGAGAGAAATTTCACAAACGTAGAAGTAGATCTGGGTAATTGCAAACTTTACCTTTCCACAAAAGTGTCTAGTTTAGCGAGCTCATCCGACAGACCCACTAAGACGTCGAGTGTTCCAACCTGTTGGAGACAAAGCATGCGAGAATAATAACTACTACGACAGCTTGTGCGTGGATTTCATGTGGTGGGGAATACAGATGACAGATGTTTAACCTTGAGATCGGGAATGTTGAATTTGTTGTTAACAGACAGGTTGTTGGTGCGTGTGGTGGCCACCATCAGCTTGTCCCAGGTCTGCTGGCACGTCTTCTCCCCCGGAGCGGAGATCAACCAGAATTCTGTCATGGCTGCTGGGAAGAGTTTTGTCCACCGGGCCTTTGATATGAGAAAGTCACTGAGGGTGAAGAGAAAGAGGATGAGGAGAGCTCTATAGTGACTTGTCGCAGGGCTCCTACTGTGTCGCTTTCTCCATAGAGACAATATTATATTATTTGGTGTCAGCCATAGTTATTCCTGGATAATCCTGGGTGCATATTTTAGCCATTGTAGGAAATATTTAAATCATTGAACAGAACAGCTTTCTGGTCATTTTGGATTTGTTTCTGCACCAATATCAAGAAATACTCTAATTTGTCAGACATTTAATTTCCTCGGATTAGCCAAAAGCAGCTTGTCATGGTCTTTATTGACATATAATTTCTCCAGTAAAATGTTGTATCACAATATAATAATATATACACACAGTATATACCATACAATAAAATTACATATGAAAAATGACAACAAAATGACATATAGCGTGATAAAGGATTGTACCCAGATTTCGCACTCTAATATGTTATTATAAACATTACCTACACAATTCAAAATGACAGTAAACTGATAGTTCTTCAGCAAAAAGAAGGTCAGAGGGTAGATACATTTAACAAGGTTTGCATTTTGAGATAGACTAATATACTGAAGCTCGTATGTATCATTTTCACACATCTTCAGTCATAAAAGCAGCCATACATAGGCCCGCATTTACCAAAGTAATGTGCTTAAGTACAATTTTGAGGTACTATGTGACTAAATACTTGCAATACACCAGACTTCAGAGAAAATGTTGTACTTTTTACTCCAATACACTGACATGGCAATTATAGTTGCTGGCAATTTTGGAATTGGCTCCTCCTCAAAGTCATGAAGTCATGCTGGTGTGACGTCTGTTGACAATGCTGCTTACATGTTGACACATCATTATTTATAATCTAATAAGATATGAGAGAGTAAAATCCTTCATAGTACTTTTACCTGTGATATTCAAGTTTTATTCGTACCCTCACTGAAGTAACATTTGGAATGCACGACTTTTACTTGCAACTGAGTATTTTCACATTATGCTAAACTTCTTTTGCTGAAGTAAAGAGTACTTTTCCACTGCTGCCAAAGGACGTGTGCATGCAGAGATTTAAGTATCCCTGCATGAATCAGACTCCTATTTAAAATCTCTTTGTTCCTCTTTTGACTTTTGAGTTTTCTTCTGATTCATGAACTTCCTCACATGTCCTCGTGGCTGTAATATGGATACTGCACACCCACACTCACACTGGTTGATTGCATCAGTAAAGCACAGACAGTCTCCATGTCTGCTGATTGACTGTCATATGATCAGCTTCTGTCCTGTAGGAGACATGCTAAATACTGACCTTCCTCTTAAATAAACACCATGAACATCACATGACTACGACCTGCTGCTCTTCAGCTTTGCTTCGCGGATCTTTCTCTAATAAAGATCCCTGAAGAACAGCCACATAAACCTGGTAAATACATGGTTAAATGCAGTGCTAGCTCGCTGCTGACACGAGCTTGTTTGCGTTGCGGTCTCACGCTGTCACGACGTCAATAATCTCTGTATCTCCGTACTCACCGGTGTGTTTAACGGCTTCAGTATTTGGTCCGCACGATGTAATTCAGTCAAACAGTCGCAGCTTCGCATACATAGCGCAGATAATAACAGCTTTTAGATTCAATGGTCCTTCAGCAGAGCATCTCACTCACAGTCAGCTGATCAAGGCAGTGCTTGTGCGGCTGCGCGAACGCTGCTGCTGCTGCGCACTATGCTCCCTTCACGTGACCCAAGACTCCTCGTTAGCTTCAGGGTCTGAAGTAACCGTTGGAAGGCGCTATAAACCGTTATTTTATGTAAAAATAAATATAAAATAAAAACATATATCGTCATATTTAGTTATTTAGTCAGCAACCTGAACACCACATGTGTGTTAGTGTGTTGTACTGCAATTAACAAGCACGCAGAGTCAGCTAACAGTATTAACTAAAACTAACTACCTGTTGCTTTAGTTCAACTAGAAAGAACGTTAGTCTAATATTGTACAGCACTGGCGGGATGGAGGAGTCTAATTACGTTTATGAGACCTATATTTATAGCGTTTAGATGCCTGTTATTTGGTTACTAGCTCTCCACTTGCTGTAATTCCTCCACATTCTGGGAACTGATTAATTTCAGCTGCATTGTTTTTGATAGAACCGTAATTTCCCGTAATCTGATAGTACGTAAAGGCAGCATGGGTGTTTGTTTTGGCAGCTCAGCCAGTATCAGTACCACTGGTCAGCACCTCTCAATATCGACCTCTTCTGGTGACATGTAGCTACTGCATTACTTAACAGCTACAATAAATCTGTGTCTATAAACCAATAATTTCAACAACCCCTGGCCATTATCTTGAGATGAAATGTAAGGGTCAGCATAGCAAGTATCACAGGTTATTTCAGCAATGATTAACAACAGACAAATAAACTAAACTAAAAAGTATGATCTTATATTTCCATCTGCTCCAGCTGTCATCATGGAGTAAAGTCTAAAACTAGAGACTTTTACATGGTTACATCTTCACCGTCATCTGCTTCATTTTCAGGGTCCTGTTAGTGTTCATGCTGGCTCACTGTCAGAGCAGAACAGAGGCATTGTTAATGTTATTAGTAACACCTGTTTTCCCCATGCAGTCCAAATGTGAGCTGTAAAAAGGCCTATTGTCAACAACACGTGCAGGACATTTTACCATTGAAAAATGGTAGTTATTAATAGTTAGTACTTCCTGACATGACAAACTATGTATAGAGACAACATGTTTTGGGCTTCTCTTGTTACTCTGCAAAGTGCTAATACTGGCTGATATGTCCGCCCAGCCACTTGCATAAGCTGTCTTACTTAAAATGTTTTTATTTTGGATTTGTGGGAATGCTTGGGGATATTCCAAATTGTTTGTTTATGCTGTTTTTTTGTTTATATCTTTTATATCTAGCAGCAAATTAAATTTCCTTTTTGAGGACAGTGAACGCATTTAACTCAACTCAGTGGAACCGAAGCACAAAATCTAATTTAGTCCTGTCCTCACAGACCCTGATGTGAACCATGAAGCACATTACTTAACTTTTTTACTTAACTTTATACATCAAACTCTGTTGGGTTGTTGAGAAAAGATATTAAAGAATGACTCAAAGCTTTAATTTTCACCAGTCTTGATTACTTTAATTGTGCAATTAAAGCAGAAACATTGGACAAGTATCATTTTATTGACAGATGATTACTTTCTTAGCTTGCTGTTATGCACGCCTAGTTTTTATTGTCACCTGTCTAAGGCTATGTTAAACTCTTTATCTTGTATTGCAGATAATTACTTTATAAATAAACCTTGACTTGATTTCCCAACTAGTCCCAAAGAGATTTAGAAGGCAGTTATAAGTAGCTAGAAATACCTTATTTCTCAGAAATGAGGGGCCCAATTTGATTAGCTGTTCCTGTAGTCTGTACCTCAGGGCCATCAGCGTGACTGCACGGCATGGACCTTTACATTTAATCCAGTCACTTGGTTTCTAAACATATAAAGAAGGGCAGCCAGCTAAGAGTGTTCAAATATCAGTGCCAGGGTATTTTCATATAGGACTTTCCCTGTTGTTTGGAATCCAGTGTTTTCTAGGCCACGCTGTTTTGTGAACACAGTGTCCCTTGGAGTGACTGTCATAAAACAGAGATAACATAGGACAGCCAGACAGCTATAGACACACAGATGAAGCCATGCAGTGTGTTGCTCCACTGCTCCAACACAAGTCATACGACTAAGGTGGCTGCAGGCTGAGTTTTTGTGCTCATCTTGCCAGTCATTCAGTGTTGTACTGAACTCCTGACCACCATGCATAATGAGATAAATTTTGCAAAATGAATTTCTTTCTGAATTGGATAAAACGTTCCGTTTTCAGAGTTGAAATAAGGCTATGAGTGAGTGTGACAAAGGACTTAAGGACTAATCAACAAAGTATTCAATAAGCTCTTGAATCTTAATAATCCCCCAGATTCCATGAGACACGAGCAAAAACACAGTGAATATCCACAACCTAGACAGAGGCATATTTTGTATGTTTTGTCTTTTCTGTGTTCCTGTGTCACAACATTGTTTTAAAACTGATTAAGTGTCTTGCTGAGGTTGTGAAAACAGAAATCACATATAACAACACAATTAGAAGGCCTTTGACCAACTGACTTTCTCAACCCATGCGTCAACCTCCAGTGCTGGGAAATAAAGCCAATGCGGAAGTGCTAAAAACTGTAATTCCTTGAGTGGCCACTTGAGACAGGCTGGAGAAGTAAGTCAATCTCCGTAAGCGGCCGTATTAAAATGCCCAACTTCACGGCAGAAAAAAACATGTTTACAGACTGGTTCAGACAACAGTTTTGATCTCTATAGCTAATTTCCCGTTCCTGACAACTGTGAGGGGGATGAATTTTTTTTTAACTCACCGGTTCAAATGATATTAAGGCTTAAAGTTGTGCATAATTAACAGCATGGCTCATGCTTATGCTCATAACTGAGAAGATCCGGGGAAAACTACAATGACTACAAAATACACAGAAAAGTCAAAAGGCCCAATCTAGAGCCATAGTTTGTCCATTTCGGGCTACTGTAGAAACATGGTGGTTCAACATGGTGGACTCCATGTAAGAGGACCCGTGGTGCCGTGGTGTAGATATAAAAGGCTAAGTAACAAAAACATAGTGATTCTTATTTACAGGTGATTATAAACTAATGAAAACATGTTATGTACTTATAATACACATATAATACTATACTATAATATTATATTTAAGCCATATTTGTAAATAGAGTACCTACATTTTACACACTGGACCTTCAAACTAAAAGTGTATAAACGGAACATATTTCATATTCATATTGTTTATATCTTAACATATTCATACTTCTGGTTAGATGCTTAACTGCATTTAATTGTTTCAGTACTTGTACTTTGTGCGACTATAAAGTTTAATCTAATCTAATATTAAAGCAAGTGTCTATTAGCCTAGGTAAACACGCAAGACATTTCTGTTAGTTACCTCAATGACGCAAACCTTTGTGATAAAACTACACCGGCCAGCGCAGTTAATGTTAATTATTCATATACTCATTATATTGTTATTGCACTTACAGCAACACAAGGAATTGTCAGTAAAGTTAACTTCAGTTAACCTGTCTCTACTCTGGTAATAAATAATAAAATAAATACAAAACAAATAAATTAAGAACTTATAAAATAACTTAAAAAGCATACCCGTATCCTGAAAATGAAGTGTCACAATATACCACTTGATTAAAACGAAAGCATGAGGCTTTCTAGGAATGTCAGTCCAGTAGAGGCCAGTTGTGGGTATTTTAAAACACCCACACAGGCAAGGGCGAATAAAATTAGATTTCGATGGTGAAATATCTGCTCTGTGTGGCAGATTTGTTTTGGATTTCATGGATTGTGGAGGGTGGCACGGCATCTTTACACAATGTTACTAACTTTACTGTAAGTAAATGACACTGTATTGTAACGGATCCATCTCCTACACATAAATTAAAACAGCTGGTGTGTGTCTGACTTGATCCATGTAAACAAGAGAAGTGGAAGTCTTGGCCTGGTTCACAGAAACGAGTGGCCATCTACGGAAAGTTTATGGTTACGTAACATCTACATGTACCGCGGGCTGTATGATATTCGGAAATACATATTTGGTGTGTACTCAAAAATGCTGAAAGCTCATTGGTCTAACTGAACAGTAGGCCCCGCCCACTGGCCGTTGATTACCTTTTCCACTTCCCCCTGCTCGGCTTCAGTAGTTCTCCACCCATCAACCGACAGAGAAGACGCAACTCAAACGACGCTCGTCCGCTCATCTAAACATATGGCAAAAACAGCCCTCTTTCTTTCTTATATCGTTGTGCCCACTACTCTTTAAAAATTCCGCCGAAAAAGAGAAGACGATTTTCCAAAACATTCTGGCCGTTATCTCACGTAAGTACAGCGAGAGACTTCGGTTTGAGTTCCTTGGATTCAGCAGGCGGACGTAACATGGCGGGCTAGTCTTTCTGCCTTCTTGCCGCACATGACAGACGGATTCATTGAACGCTGTGTTTTTGACTTGTCTCTGTGTTAAATTTAGATATATTAGTAAACTATTAAGCCGTCTTTACACCTTACTATCGTGTTTATCACTGTGTTGTGTCAGTGTTGGGGTTTGTTTTGAGGTTATGAGCTAAATACAGTGCTAACATTAAGCTTCTTCCCTCGACGTGCACTCGGCAGCCAGCTCAACGTTAGCAGCTCTTCGTTGCCAGGAATCCGAGCGGAGCGCCGCGTTTCCTCGCCATGGCGTTTCCCACGTTAAATACGGCTAACACGGTTATGTTTAAAATATCACTGTTGAGCAGTTAAAGATATTTGTGTGCTGTACTGTTTCGTGTTTTGTTTTGGTGACGCACCGCAATATTAATACCTCATTTGTTAAGTTGTGACAGGACTTGCTCCACCACGATGTTTTTATATAGACGATTATCGCCTTATGTCGAGTGATAGTGTTTATAAACAAGCGGCTGATATCATTATTTGGTTATAGTTCATATATTGGGTGTTTATTGGGTTAAAAAAAGCCACGTAAACGGACGCCAGAGTTGCTTAACATATTGATTGTGTTGGTGAAATTTTGACAAATAGATAATAGAGGTAAACTTTATAAAGACATGAGCCCCAGCATGGACACTGCATTTCATGTGGGTTTTTTTTTTTTTTTTTGCTTGTCATAAACAGATGGTACATGTCTTCCTTTTACGGTGTCGTCCATATGTATTCATATCTAATATTATCCCTATGTTTATCCCTCAGGGCTCCCCTGTCTCTGCACAGGTGTATGAGCGCTACCCAGAGGGCCTAGGGGCGGCTCTTTACCGGGAGCACTTTGACTTCAACGCTGAGCCACCTTGGGATCCTAGCTGATAGCGGGACAGGTCCATCTCCTGACTTGTCCATGTGAGTGACTCAGTCTGTCTTGTACACAGAAAGACGCATGCTCACACACACTCTCTCTCTCTCTCTCTCTCTCTCTCTCTCTCTCTCTCTCTCTCTCTCTCTCTCTCATACACACACACACCTGTAACAAAGTCCAGGATCATTGTGTTCTGGATAGGATAGACTTTGGCATCCAAACATGTTTGTTCTGTTCTTTTTTTTTTTGCTTTGTAAGAATGTCTGTTGTTCTTTCGGGGAAAAAACAGTAAGATTGTAAATGAATGGAGACCTTTAAAGTTATGTCTTGGGTTCATAACACACACTGTTTTTTTAATTTTTTAGCACTGACAATGCATCTAGGTTCATCAGCCCTGTAGCATGTCTGTGTTTTATTTGCTTTGTCAAATTGCTTAAAAAAAAAAAAAAAAGCTCATTGTGACAGTCTTGTTTGTTTGTTTTCTCTCTCTTTTTCAGTTTGTTGCATACCGGCAGGACCCCATTGGCTCAGTCGTGACCCCTTGACTTGCTTATCTGTTCTTTATGATTGTCGGCTTAGCGGAATACGGTTGAGATGAAAGGATTCGCTGACAAACCCAGCTACATCATTGAACTCCTGGAGGGAGGAGTGACCCTTGAAGATGTCATTGACGGACACATCTGCGAACAGGCTCTGGTCAGTTCAGCTTTCAGGCTTTTTAATAGCTTCAGGTTGCAGCGGAAGAGATTCCCAAAATGCTTTACATAACTTTCCTGACGCTGTCATTAGCACTTTCAACTGTGCTTTCCAATCATCACTAAGAAGTGCTTGACCAGCTTCTCTGTGTACTCACTGCGATTGTCACCGTCGTCTTGTGTTCCCAGGTGGAGAAGAGTGCGTTTGTGGTGGGCGACCTCGGCGCCCTGATGCGGCAGCACGTGTGTTGGCAGAATGTAGTGCCACAGCTGCAGCCCTACTACCCAGTCAAGTGCAACAGCAGCCCTGCAGTCATCGAGGTGCTGGCGTCCTTGGGCTTGGGCTTCGTTTGTGCCAACAAGGTAAGCTTCAGACTTCATTGAAGCAAATTTGAGCAGCTTTGATTCATTTATTTTTAAACTGCAGTGTTTCATCCTCTTATGAAAACACTTGACATTTTGGGGCAATTACATTACAAGCACTCAATTGATTACTAAGCAGCTGATGACTGTTATCCTTTCAACTTACGCAACCCACTTGGTGCCTTTTTTTGATTGTTTCGATGGGGCTTTTAGACTTTGTTGCCTTAATTTTCCTAACATACGTGTCCTCTTTCCCGCAGGCTGAAGTGAACCTGGTGCTGGAGCACGGCGTGCCACCAGAAAACATCATTCTGTCAGGTGTTTGCAAGCAGCTGGCACACATCAAGCACGCTGCCAAGAACAACATCCAGCATCTTGTGTGTGAAAATGAGGCAGAGTTGTCCAAGATTTCCCGCCTTCACCCTAATGCAAAGTAAGAGATCAAAATAAGCAGCAAATGTTTCCTTTGCTGTTTTTAATCCTCATGCTCCTCTCTAAAACTGAAAACTGTGTCAGTGATAAATTTGTTTTGATGAATTTTTTATCTCGGGCTGAAAATGCGAAATCCCTCCTTAATGTCAGACATGTTTATCTTGCTCAGATGGATGTCTCATTCATGTTTAGATCCCTGGCCGATGGTTTGTTTTTGTTTTTAAAATCTCTTATAGGTTGCTGCTGCAATTGACCACCCAGGCCCACGCAGCTGAGACCAGCATGGCCTTCGGCTTCTCTCTGAAGAGTTGCCGGCACCTGCTGGAAGCGGCCAAGGAGCTGGGAGTCGAGGTGGTGGGGGTGACGTTTCACATCCCCAGCTCCTGCCAAGACCTGCAAGAGGCCTACACACATGCACTGTCAGACGCCCGCTGTGTGTTTGACATGGGGGTAAGAAAACATCATTTATTATAAAATGATGAATTTAGTAGATATAAGTCAACTCACGTTTTTTTTTCTTTTATACTGACTTTATTTTTTTATTAAGGGTAACAATAAAACTGTTTGCTGTTTCTGTTCAGGTGGATCTGGGCTTTAACATGAACATCCTGGACATTGGTGGCGGATTTACTGGCTCAGAGTTTCAGCTCAAACAGGTAAGTGGTAAACAGCTGTAATTTGAGCGGGTGTGCCTTAATTAGACTTGAGAGCTGGAACTTGTCACCAGTCGGACAACAACTGAAGTTTCTGCTAGTCTTCATTGAGCGCCGGTCTAATCACAGACAGCGTACATGTTCTGCAAAGTCTTGACTCGAAACATAAGCGCTAACTGTACAATTTAGACTACAGTGTGTTTTTAAAACTTCAGTTCTTGCACGTGTTTGTTGTTTTGTATAGAAACACCCTCTCACTACATATTTGCTGTAACCCTGTGTGTACAGGTTGAGTCTGCAATCAGGCCGCTGCTGGATGCTTACTTCAGCCCACTGTCCGGTGTGCAAGTGTTGGCCCAGCCAGGCAGCTTCTACGTGGCCTCAGCCTTCAGCCTGGCTGTCAACGTGATCGGCAAAAAGGTGGAGACCCGGCACTGGGACAGCCTAGCTCAAGGTGAGTTACTTAAATCTCTAAG
Source organism: Argyrosomus regius (assembly GCA_946959425.1). Taxonomy (NCBI): domain Eukaryota; kingdom Metazoa; phylum Chordata; class Actinopteri; family Sciaenidae; genus Argyrosomus; species Argyrosomus regius. The sequence continues at coordinate 17,334,461 of OX336899.1, forward strand.
AGGTCGTCTTTGTCCTCTGTATTCCTGTTAAGCCTCACTGTAATACTTTGTTTCTTCACCCTGACATTGAATATGTGTACATTCATATCCAGTCTTAAAAAAAAAAGAATGGCTTGTGTTTCATATTGTTTGTTTACACATGGGTGTTAAATCCCCAGTTTATGGTAAATACAGTATGTTCTATATATCTGACCTGATAACCTACTGTACTTTCACAGGTGAGAACAATGAAGATACAGAGTTCCTGTACTACATGAATGAGGGTGTTTATGGCCCATTCAGCCGCAAGCTGCTGGGAAAATCCATCGCTGCCCCGTCAGTGCACAAGGTTAGTAGGCCTCCACCCAAGAGAGTCAACCCCATTCAGAACTGAATGAAACATCTGATAGCAGATCTAGCTGACTCGGGAAAAGGGGGTCACGCATTATGAGTGTTTACGGAAGCAGTAACAGAACTGCTTCAGACACTAAATTATATTGTCCCATATAAAGGCCCTGCGTCGGCTTCTTTTTATACAAAACTGAGGTAATGAACATACAGTGTTCTCTTGAGGTGTGATCTCAGTAAAAAAAAAAGTTAATGGCGACCTATAAACAGTGGTTTGTGACCTAACGCTTCTCACAATCATAAAATAATAAAACAAAAGTCACACAAACGACACAACGTTAACTAAAAGAGTAATATAAGTGATATAAACAGTACCTTCTTGTGCTTCAGGGCTGTTGTAATTCAATCCATACACCTGAAGTAAGCTAACAAACTAACAGTTATAGGCTGTAAACTGAATTTCAGTTAGTTGAATGACTATAGTTTTAGGTTGCTTGCTAGCTAATATGCAATGTGATGTGAGGATCAATTACATATTTCAACTCCTGCATGAATCCGGTTTATAAACGATGCATCAGTTATTTTTATTTCTATTTGTATCATACATTCAGCTGCAGATTGACTTTAGGTGTTACTCTTCCCCCATTTTACATTTCACATGCAGAGTATAATTTTACATGTGCAGTAGAGGTGTCATTAACTGTGACAGGGAAAAAAAGCAATCATTGACATTTCTAATTGTTCCCTTTTTTGATGACACTGTTTCCTCTCTACAGCATGCGCTGTGTGCTGATGAAGCAGTGTATCCCAGCAGCCTGTGGGGCCCATCACTGGACCAGCTGGACCACGTGGTGGAGCGCTGCCTGCTGCCTGAGCTCAGCGTGGGAGACTGGCTTCTCTTTTCCAACATGGGAGCGTGCGGCCTGGAGGAGTTCAGCTCCTCCCAGCTGTCCGTCTACTACACTGTCTCCACCTCTGACTGGTGAGTGTGGAGCGAGTTAGCATGTAAAGGCTTGTACACAAATGCAAATGTTATAAAAATGTGATGCCTTTAGAGAGAATGGACTCTGACACTTGGTGTCATCCACAGGTACGAAATGCAGGAGGCTGGTGTGGCACTGGACAGTGCCATGAAGAATTTCTCCATGGTCCAGTACAGTGCGTAACTACCCTCTGCCCCTGTCCCGTATTATATTGCACAGATCCTCCATAGCCCCCGCTTTCACCATGTGAGAGGAGGGGTCAGCGAGGTATTTGGGATAAGGGGCTAAATGTGGTCAACATTCCAGCCACCTTGGAAAATGCAGTGTCCGATTATTTCTTCCAGGAATTAGATTCTTTTTTCTTTTTTTTCTTTTTTACCTCTCGAATTGGAAAAATACCTGATACCTCTATTGTCTAAATTTTTATCTGGAAGATCTTCATTTTTTTTTGCTCCTCCCTCCGATGGACTCTAAAAAAAAAACAACCTGTCAGCTAAAAGAACTCCAGCCCATGCTCAAATGACATTATGCAACAAAATGGACGACTCTTTGGAGATGGGACCCCCCGACATGTTTGGGGTGGTTTGTTTCCTAAATCAAATCCAGTTTACAAAAATGTACAATTGATTTAAATCATGTTCTCTATTGATTACCTGTTGACAGTCGTGTAAATTCTGTGTCTGGTCAACATCAATACATTTTGTCTGTAGATGATTTTTTTTGAAGTGTTTAAAAGAATCAATGCCTCATGTGGATTCTGTACTTCAGACCCCTCAGTTTGCATAGTTTAAATGAAATTATGACAATGATGTAACCTCTTTCTTTATTGCAGCTCACCTCAATGCATTTTTATTTATTGGATTCAGATATTAATGGGGCATATTTAAAGCTCCATCTTTAAGTGTGTTTTGCCCAGGTATTATGCTGTGGCCCATCTAACAGTGTTTTCCTGATAACATATTTGTGTTTTTTAACGCTACATGGATTAAGTGTGCTGTGATTGCCATTTGTGACCTCAGTGGTTTCCCTTTACTTAAAAAGGCATGATACACCCTAATGCACTCCTCGCCTCTCGTAGAAAGAGGTTAATCTGGTTTAAAATGCACAAAATCTTTTGTAAGGTAAAGAAATACTGTGATATTTAACAACACAGCCCTGATTTATTTTCAGATATTCATATTCGTGTCTCTCGCCAAGGGATCGGTCCTTGTTTTGCCAGGATCTGAAAAACCAGCAAAGGAGCTACTTGTGAAGAGTGCTCAAACATAAATGTGGCGGATGAAGACGTACACGTCAACAAAGACATGTTAGTTGTACACAGACCTCTCAGAGGCAGTGCAAATGACAAATAACACGCCAGACTTTTCCTCATGCCTCTTTAAGTTATATGAGGGACATGATGCACAGTCTCATTTACAGCTAAATGTCTCATGTCTAATAATATTAAAGATGACCTGACTGACTTAACTGCAGTTTTTAAAGAATCCTGCCCTCGTGTGTTACAAAGGACTAATGTATTAATTACTTGCTTGTCTAAGGCACTAATGGACCATAGCCTGTTTTTGACTGTAAATTGTGCTTGTTAAAGTAATGAAAGTGATTAATTTAATACATTTCTGACTGAAATCATCTATCTTGTGTACGTGTGATCTTTGGAACAGTTTAGATTTCTACACATGTTCTTGATAAAAATCTTCAAAACCACATGTTTCTGGTCTGCTGTGGGTCTAGTGTGTGTGTTGTGGTTGTACAGTAGTTTAACGTACTGGAAACAATCTGTAATTCAGATTTAGGGCTGCCAGGAATGAGGTGCTACTTCCTGCTTTAACCAGTAAAATAAGTAGACGTCATTGTGCAAATATTTGTGGCCTATTTTTATGTCAATGTAGTCGCTCGCATTAGGTGATGTTATGTTTGTAAGCTCTTTACATAGACACCACTGCATAATTTCATCTAAAAACACTCTCCAACACAGAAATAAGAGAAAGTTTTCATACTGATGGTTCACACAGGTTGATAATTTTGTTACATCAGAGGTATTCTGTTTCAACTTTGATGGATGTACTCTTCTTATAGCTTTCAAATCAACTGGCTTTTATGGCCTATTCAGCCTAGTGATACACTAAATAGAGTATTTATGTATTGTCCCAAAGAGAAAATCAAATCCAGGCCATAGGCTATCACTTTAAATGTACATATATTACGAGATAGTAGAGCACTACAGCATCAGGGGTGTAAATATAGATGGTGCAGGCTGTGGGGCTGAAGAGAGAACGAGCCCAGAAACAGTACCATCTTCTATACATGCCCTGGAAAAGGCAAAGCCATCCCTGTCATGGTTTTTAATCAAAACAGTCGCAATCTATAACAATTATATATTATAAAGTTAATTTCTTAGCAAAGGTGATTGCTGGGTAATATATGTTGATGTTGTCCAATGTCAAGTCTCTATTTGGTGACTACACAATATGACATATGGTAGCTAGAGTCATATTAGCTTGTTGTAACTACATTACCCCACTGTACGGCATCATCTCCAAGCCACAAACAAGTGAAATCAGTTGCTTGTGTTTCGTTGCAATAAAACCCTGCATGCTCATGGGATTTAATGACGAGTACAATATATGCTAAATACTTCCATTACAGTCTTATTATTTACGAGCCTAGCATCTCCTCTCCACGCTCTTGCTGCTGTGCATTGCAGTATCTATTTATATACAGTATATATGGTTCCAGAGGCCCTTTGAAACTAATCAGCCATCTTCAAATTCAGTGCTTAAAGTTATTTGGAGGCTAAAATTCAGATCAGATCACCAGGTTGTCCTGCTAGCTGTAGAGTAAAAGTGACATTTTGGTAATTTCCATTACAGTATGGAAATCACCTTACGTGTCCTGTCAGTGTGTCCCTGAACAAGATACTCAGCTCTCAACTGCTTGTGTGCTATATGTAGCTCCAAATACGATCCTTCCCCGATTGTTTATAAAGTATGATTAAATTATTTATATTTAGATATTTGACCTGTCCAGGGTGTACCCCGCCTCTCGCCCAATGTCAGCTGGGATTGGCTCACCCCTGACAACCTTGACAAGGATAAGAGGTTATGGAAAATGGACAGATGGATATTTAGATATTTAAATTTTACCAGTGGCAAATAGCTGCAGCCATTGCTCACTGAGCATCAGTTCATTATAACATCAATGAGAGGAGATGAATATATATGTCTAATGTGGAGCTTCAAAATAAATCAGTCATGGAAACATTTCCTTGGTGCTGAATGTGAGAAAGGAACAACTGAAGAGAAACAATGCTCTAAGAGGAGCCATTATAGCTCCAATTAAATGCCTCATCTTAAGGTGTTTATTACAGGTGAGGCCTTTTAATTAAATTCAAGATGAATAGTCAGTCAGCTTGTCAGTCACTGCATGTCAGCATAGCCGGAAAAGATGTGGTCATAGTGTATTTGATAGTGGTGGTGATAATAACATAGCAGTTATTAATCTGCCAGGAACAAAGAACACACTCACACACAACAGGAAACACACACAAGTGCAAGGTTACAATTACAATTACACAAAGATTATAGATTTGAAATGACATGATTGAGGAGCAACTTTCTTAATTCACAGTCAGTATGACCAAGTAAGCATGAATGAACTCTTAAGTGGCTGATTCTGATTGGTGGCTCACTGATTGGTTTAATTGAATAATCTTGTATTAGTTTGACAATATCCCTGTCTGTTTCTTCTCTACTTTGAGTTTAGAGGTGTCTTAGCTTTGGGATGTGACTGCTTCGCAATGCAATCAGTGCTGATGATGATGAACACTGTCTCTTATGTTGTTCCTCTGTTTACCCAGAAAATGATATCCTGGTTTGCATTTCCTGACCAGAGAGCACAACGGTAGATGTGAGCTTGTCAGTCAAATTGTGTATTAGGCGGTTAAATCATTCTAGCGCCAAACTGCTTCATGCTACATAATTTCGAAAAACGTTTCAAGATTTGACAGATGAAGAAAGTATGTCATCAAAGTAGTCATTTATGACAGAATTGTAACGGCTAGCTACATAAATGGTTGCAGATAAATAACTGCATTAACATCCGGGCTCATCGCATTGTGTTATAGCTAATCAAATGATTCAGTAGTCAATAATAATGATATAGTAGATAGGTAACGCAAGAAATTGTAGTTGACGAATTCACAGCGAAGAAGCTTTAGACTGGAGTAACATCACATTGTCACTTTGATCGATTGTCGGTTTGTCTCCAAACAAACTGACCTTTGTTCGCAAAGGTTAGCGGACAGGCCGTAATTTAGACGGTGGCTTGGGTTACGCTCAATGTGTGCGAGAGCGAACATGTTTGCAAGTTGGTGGGTGTGAAGGCCAAATACACAACAAAACAATCGACTTTCACAAGTGAGCATCACTAAGCCTAAAATCTGAAATGTGGTTTCGATATTGACATAAACATGCGTTGGTAGCTAGCTATTTAATTGTATTGTCTGTAATCATTAAACATCTTAAAAAGTGCTAATACCAGATGCTATGCTAACTAAAAGACATTCAGCCTATCAGTTTCACTTCCTCTCCCATCAAAATGGAGCCTCAACTTTAATTGGGTAAAAATAGTAGCATGATATGACGTCACAACACAAGGACCACCCATTTAGCTCATTTTCTCGACAGCTCATTGGTTAGCCTTAGTCATGTACCACGTGACTGCCACTGGGTGTCGCAGTAGCCACGCCCCCCGACATAGCTATCAGTTGTAGAGCACAAAAGTCCAATTAACAAGTCAGTTATTACATGAAATCCAATAAGATAATCACCAATCCATCACCCAGGCAGCCTGGAACAATGGCTGACAGTCCTAATGGAAGAATAAAAAGTTTTTTAGTTTTTAGGCTGAGAAGTCTCCCATTGGTCAGATTGTGCAGTATGCAAATGAGGGTAGCTACGTCAGATCCTGAACTTGAGCGCCATTTTTTCCTCAATAGGGGAAGAAAGGGACAAAAGCTGGACCAAAAATAACTTCTCTGTGGAGGAGGCTCGCAGACAACACCTCTCATATTTGACTACGGTCTTCATACAGCGGTGTGCGTAGACAGAGGATGCTGCTCGGATGAGTATCTGTGTGCAGCGGCGGGGGCAGACGCAGCTTACCGACACACACAGTTGAGGGCCGGTGGAAGTGGTTAGCCCTCTCGCGGAGGTGGCACAGCGACAACTAACGTTAACCGACGCTGATATCTGGACGAGGTAAATATCCGAGAGGAAGCTGTGGGCATCCTCAAGTCGGGAGAAGCGGCGTGGCCGGCTTATTGACCCGGCTTATCGCTGTCAGCATGCTACCAGGAGCTTTTTAATGAGTCCAGTGTGGGCAGCACACACACACACGCACACACGCAGCAGTGTTAGCATGGATGTCATTTGTGTGAAGGGACAGGTTTTTAGTTTGGAGGTGGTTAAAATGCAAAATGCACACTTTAAACTCTCAAAGTTTTCAGGCTAGTAATCATAAATTATTTATATAAAGGCTGACAGTGTGAGCTACAACAGTTGAACCAGCTGTTGCACAGTAACTGTTATGTTATTTATGTGTATTAACAAACATGATATTCATGTAGTTATTTTTTTATTTATTCAAGTATCTATGTTGTCTTTATGCTGCGTTTTACTGTTACTACGTCATTCTGCACACAGCGTGTTCATCATTTAATCTTTATGCAAGTTTTATACTTGTAAAATGACACACCACATGTGTTTATAACTTAATATCTCAGCAGTATTAAATGATAGGCTAGTTGTAATATACGCTGTGCACATTATGACCACAGCTTTGATTGCCATGCCTGTTTGTCATTCTTCCCAGTATGTGCTATTTTCTTTATTTATACAGCTTCTCTTCACCAAACAACCACACATTTGGGGCAGCAGTAAAAAGTGGAAAATATTTAAAGTATTTCACTCAAATAGTGGTAACTTTCTAGGCTGTGATGTTGACTTTGAACATACTCTAAATACATAAAATAAAAAGATGTGGTTCAGTGATATTTCCCATAGATTCAGAACTATTTGTGTTGATGCTCCATAACATTGGCACTTTCTTCCTTTTCCAAAGCTCCTGAGGAATAATGTATCAGGTTCCAGTTGGAAATATCGAGAAGATACGAAAGGCACGTAAGGCTGTGAAAAGCATCTTGAGCGAGATTGGTCTGGAAGACTGCCAAAACCTACTGAAGGTATGTCAAGACGTTTTTTAAGATGCGGGTCGGACCAAAGGCTACTATACTGTATAAGTGTAATTAACAGTTCACATGAGGAAAAGTTGACTTGAAATAATCCCACTATGGGGCGTTGTTTAGCTCAGTTGGTAGAGCATCCGCCCCATGTACAAAGGCTCAGTCCTTGCCGTGGCGGCCCAGGGTTCAAATCCAACCTGTGGCTCTTTCCCGCATGTCATTCCCCATCTCTCTCTCTCTCCCCACATTCCTGTCACTCTTCAGCTGTCTCTGTCAAATAAAAAAAGGCCAAAAAAATATCTTTAAAAATAAATAAATAAACCCACTATGTTAATAAGCCACTCGCAGTATTATTTCTTTATGGTAACTCACTGTTTTTTTTGCCTTTTCATAAAAAAGTTACAAGCACTATGCTCATTGTTGCGTATGCGCAGTCTCTTTGTGTTGATTAATGTCCAAAAAGCTTCCACTCTGTGCTTGAGCCAATAGTCAAACCATCATTAGTATGCAAATCATGGGGCAAAAACTACAGACCCACAGTGTGTCACCCAATCTTGTAATACTGGAGAAATGCATTTTATTTTTTACACGTCATTAATCTTTAACTGGTCACTTCAGTCCTGTTTCCATATTGTGTCGATGTGTGCAATTAATGCAGATTCATGTAATCAACATTATGCTAGATGCATCATTAAAAATCATGTAATTGAGTATATGTTGAATTGTGTTTGTTAAAGTTTGGCTTTAAACATTTAAAACAGCCATCTTTAAACCAAATTAAAATCAGATTTGAATGTGATATGATGATGGTCACATTGGAAGAATGACATTCAGAGGGATTTTTTTTTTTTTTTGCCTTTGGTTGTTATGGCAACAAGTAGGGTTGGACAAAATGATGTCATGTCTACTGATTTTCTGTGATATTGGGATAATGTTGCAAATCAGTGAGCAGGACTCCTTCATGGCTATGTTGGATTTACAGGATGATTTCCATCAGTGTGATGACATATCTTGATTTGTCAGATATTTTCATAATATTTGGATATTTATGAATATTTTCCTACAGCCCTCATTCAGACACATTGACCACAGCAGTGCTTTGTTTGTTTACACAAATGAAATACCTCAGTACCAAAACGTTTTTTTTTTTTTGTTTGATCAAGATTGCAGAGATTTTACGCCTGATGTGCATGATTTAGAATTCAAATTCAAAACACTTGTGTCAACAATTTCTCAGCGACGCTGCATGTATGAGCGCACAGGTTTTACACAGAGGTGCAAATGAACTACATGCATCTTGTGTGACTTTACACTTCTAAGTTTTTTAAGAAAGTATCATTTATCTGATGGTTGTAATTTTCTTTAGGTTTAAATTTGGGGGTGGCTCACCTGGTGGAGTGTGTGCCTCGTGTTTAAAGGCTAAAGTCTTTACCGCAGCGACCCAGGTTCGATTCCAGCCTGAGTCCTTTGCTGCAAGCTATCACTGTCCAATAAACCTAATAAAAGGTCTCGAATTTTACATGAGACATGCACTCTTTCGTCAGTTAATTAGGTAGATCCACCTAGACCTAATACAATTAATCCCACCTTCATGAAGATTTCGGTTGATCTGTTTTTATTCTTAATCTGTTTATTCAACTTAAAGGTAATTTTGGATGCTGTTGAATAGTTTTGCATTATAAAGAGAGGTGCTTTTAATTGGCATGTCTACCCTCACTAGCATAAATGGGATATAAATATAAATATTAGAAACATCTCTCAGAATAATGTAGTACAGCCTGCAGCCTCCAGAATGAAGAGATGAGTTAAATCAGCACTGAAAAAATCTTCATGTAGGTATGACTTGTTGCAGGGCTTTTAAATTATATTGCATTGGTTTAGCTATGTGTACATTATAAACTGGCAAGAGCAGGGTTGATTCATTCATACGGTATGATGCCTTTCTATTGTTTATTGTTCGTTCTTGGCAGAATTGCTTACCATTTTGCACAATCAGTACTTGATGATTGAGAATCCTTATTTATTTACTCAGAAACGACTTTGAATGTAAGAGACTGTGGCGCTGTTTCCAATACTTAAGATTTGTTTGTTTGTGTGTTGTTTACTGCGCAGGATCTCAATGAAAAGTCTGAAAAAAATTCAGATGAAGAAGATGCCTTTCAGGAAACAGAGTGGGTTGACTTCACACATGGATACCACGCTAGACAACAGAAAAAGGTGAATATGACACTTAACTCCTGTTGACAACTTTTAACAATAATCACCTGTCAACAAAAATGATTATATGATAGTTTGTTTTTGTCAAACAAGTTAACTGAAATACCTTTTTTTTTCTCTTTCTTTTCAGTGGCCTTATCGGTCTCGATCTCTGTGCTGTAACCTGTGCAAGTACTCTTCACAAAACATCTACAACTTCAGGAGCCATGTCTCTCGCTGCCATGGATACGTGCAGTCATTCTGTGCGCTGGCACCCTGTTCTCAGTGCCTCTTCATTGGCCACCCCAAGGTTGTCAAGAAGCACATGCTGTTCTTCCATGCCAAACTCACCCCCTCTATACAACCTCCAAGGGAAGGGTCTCTGCCCACTCATCGTGGAAATGAGAGGTATCAGTGTCGCAGATGTGGATTTCCAGCCTCTTCTATCTTCGCGATGAAGAAGCACATCATTCTCAAGCACCTGGACAGTTTGGCAGAGCAGTATATTGGTTACAGATTACACATTCAAGGCACCACATCTCTAAAGATATACTGCTGCAAGGTGTGTAGGGTGAACACTGGAACCCTTGACCAAATGTTGCATCACATGCTGGTTGAGCCATCGCATTATTCAGTCAGCACACAAGTCCAGAGTATGATTTATGAGAACAAGAACTACGCCATTAAAGCAACTCCCAATGGGAATAGCCTGTTTGTGACATTCCCAAACATTGCTCCTAAACCACAGCAACCTCAAATTTTCAACAGTAAGTCCTTGGTTTTACCAAGTAATGGCCAGCCTACTGGGACTGTGGTGACATTACAGCAGTTACAAGGAACTACAAATAGTACTACTCTGATCTGTGCCCCTGGAACCAACCAAGCTTTTCTTCCTCCTCAAGCATCGGCACTAGTGCAGCTAGCTAGTGCTGAGGCTAAAGGTTTGCTTCAGCCCGGTGCCACGATAGCCCTCCGAAGTGCTTTGCCCCAAGGACCGTCTCTGGTCCAGCTTCCAACGGTGTCTAATGTGTCACTGAAACAGGCACCGATAGCTGTAACTCCTGCTTCTGCTCCTGCTCAACCACAACAGACTCCACAAGCGCAGCAAATTCTTCTTCCATCAGGAATACAGGCCAGCGTGGCAGCTGGACCTGGAACCATATCTAAACCTGCTGTGGTTTCACAAAATGCATCAACGAATCAGATCGCCCTACAAGGTACCATGCTGACTTCACAGTCTCTGCTGAGTCACCTGATCCCGACTGGCAACAAGTTGAATGGCATGCCCACATACACTTTTGCTCCCTTGCAAGTGGCAATGCCTGTCTCTCAGAGCACAAGTACCCCTCTCAAGAATGTTGAGCAAACAAGTAACTCCTCGCCACAAACTAAGAAATGGATTACCTGCCCCCTCTGCAATGAACTTTTCCCTTCCAACGTCTTTGACATGCATACAGAGGTCGCTCACCAGACGAAATCCAACTCAAACAAGTCAGAAAGTGTGGCAGCGCGAGCAGCATTCTTGAAGAAAATGCCCGACAAAACTGTCAAATGTCTAACATGCAAAATTCTACTGTCAGAAAAAAGTGTCTTCCAACACCTGCTGCACGGCCTGAATTGTTTGTACTGCTCAGCTTTGTTCTTTTCCATCAAACAGCTTGCCGAGCATGTAAAGCAGCACAATCCCACAAGCAAGGCATACTGTGATTTTTTGAGACAGAAGTACAGGGTCTACTCAAAAGGTGTTGGAGGAATCCTGTTCCCTTACTTTGACGTCCACACCACCGCACCAAAAGAGGTCCTAGGAGAGACCGAGGTCAATCTTGCGCTGGTCACAAATTCCCTCGACCTGATCTTCTTTAAGTTGCAGCCCAGCAGCCAGCCAGAAATCTGCCCAGCACCTGTGAAAATCAACAGTTCATATTGTCCCTTCTGTGACGAAAAGTTCCCGAATGAATCCAAACACCTTCAGCACCTGAAACAAAAACACTTTGTAGCACCCACCATTCATGCCATCCTCAAGACTGAGGCTTTCAAGTGCATATACTGCAATGGTGTGTACACGGGGATGGTCACCCAGCACGCGGTGATGCTCCACATTCAGAGATGTCGGTGTTCACCAAAACAACCGCAGCCCCCTAAAGTTTCAGCAGCACCGCAGCAGCCCCCAAAAGCAGCTCAGCAGATCAGTCAGCCATCCGGACTCTACTTTCTTCAAGTGCCACAAGGGCTGACTATGAAACAAACTTTAGCTCCGGCTCGTGTGATTCAAGCTGCACCCACTGCAGGGCCTTCAGAAACAGAAGCAGAGGTGCAGTCAAAGAAGAGGCTCGAGGCTGCATGGAGGGAAGTCATGGAGGCCAACAAGCGAGAGCGAGAGCACAAGGCGGCCATGCGTAGGAAGCGAGATCAAGAAAAGTTCTTGCCCCCACCAGAGCCTGTGATTCCGAGCGACCCCGCGGTGAAGCTTCTGTTGGAGCCCACCCCGGTCGAGCGCCGCTGCAGCGAGGAGCGCAGAGACTTCATATCCAAATACTTCAACCTGAACCCGTACACGACCAAAGGCGAGACTGACGAGCTGTGCAAGAGGCTGTCCCTCACCAAAGCAGAGTTGGCAGCCCACTTCAGCAAGAAGCGAAGCAAGTGCATGAAGAGTCTCAAGAGGAGCACAACTGCCATTCTCCTCGGCTTCAACATGACAGAAATGAGCAAAGTTAAGCACAATCTCCTCGTCCCAGAACAGAAGGCTGCCGACACCGCAGAGCAGCCGCCCACTGATTCAACAGAGCAGATGGAACATAGTGAGGACGAACCGGAACCGATGGATGAAAGTGGAAATTAGAAAGTTACAGATGGGGAACAGGTGGAGCAGATGGAATGAAAACGGAACAACCTGAAAACGGCGAATAATACAGATGTCCCTGATTAAAAAAACCCAGAATGAAACAGATACTGTAATGATGGCCTTTTGTGTTTACAGTTACTAGAGAAGTTCATCAATCATGTAGTCCATAAAATATATTTCCTAACATACCTGTGAGCGAGGGCAGTTTCTTAATGTAGCCTTCATTAATAGTGCTTCGTTTGACTTCAGTATGTTGTCAGTGGTTCTTATCCTAATTTCCACATAAACGCAGAGCCATGTTGTGATGCTCCTTTAGAACATAATAATGAAGATGATATATAGATATGGCGTCAGACTGTTGAGCTGCAACAGTGTTTAGCTGGTTACAATCAATCAACAATGGCTACTGACTTCAACTTAAGCACTGATTTGCTCTTGGTAGCTGCTTTCTTTCTCCCTTTATTTATGCTCATTTGTACAAAATTGCGACTCCTTCATCAACGCTCATCTGCTAATATCAAGACTTAAGTGCACACTTCAACATAGATTTGATTTATTATTTTATATTCTTCTACTTCATAAATGGACCTATTGAGTCATGTACACAGTTTTGTTACCTTCATGTGTGTTTTTTTTTTTAACTTCTCCCCACCTTCACATTTAAACAGCTTAACAGGGAAATGTTTATTGGTCACAAAGTTCTGCAGACAGTTTAGGTGTATGTTAATCTTGCAGTTTTGAAGCCAAATTCTTAAGAATGTACAAATGTTTTAGCTGTCGGGTTTTCCGAATTCCCAGAGTTGATGAACACTTGGTTATTAAATCTCTGACCATGTTGTTTGCATGAGCTTTTGTTTTATTGTCAGATGAAATTATAATTTGTGCCATTGTGAAGTCTACATATTTGCATAGACTTGTGGAAATTAACCTAGAGGTTCAACATGAGCATAAAACATGTTATTGGGTGTACAACATACAGTATATCTTCTGTTCTCCTGACGGCTGTTTCTTTTGTACTATACATGTATTTTCTATAATTCCTAGAGGATCAAAAATGTTGGGAGAAGTACAAATTCTCATTCTGTCAAATGCCACTGTGTTGTAAAAAAATAAAGTGGTTTCCTTTTACGTAAATGACTCATTTTTATTTTTCATTTCGTAATAAAGAATCTAATTTTAACTCAAACCGTGTAAAACCACCCCAAGATATGTTTGTTTGTTTTTTCATGTGTAACTCAGTCCAAACTTCAGGCCACTCATTCGTCATTTGGAGTAGAACATAATGGCTAAAGTCACAATAAAGGCAGTGTATTAAAAGTCTTGAGGGTGTTTCATCAGTGTTTAATATTCCCCTCATATCCAGTATTCCCCTCATAAATACTGGAAATTAACAATTTTCTGTCTGGCCAGATATAATTCAGTATTCCACTGTGACAGCTCTGAATTTAAACACATTTGTCAATATACTTCTCAAACTATTGGTCATTAGCAGTCTGAAATAAAAGTTGAGGTATGCGTTGGGTCGTAATGTCTCATTAAGTGCATACGTTGTTAACTTCTGACCACAAGATGGTGCCATTCCACTCGACTGAAGAGGGAAATCTTGAGGTACAATCTTCATCCACATTACATATTATATTATTGTGCTACTGAAATTTAAAGATTACAGTAATAAAGACAGAAATGTGGTCTAAAACCTCAGAAACTAGTGCTAGTAAGTGAACTGTAAGTTGTTTTTTTTGGGAGATCGATCTACTTAGCAACTTGACAAAAACACAAGGTAACCCACCACAAGATCCATTTTGTTTTTGCTCTTGATGCCTATAGACCTTGTGGTGAGCATGCGTTTGTCAACTAATGTTTTCAAAGTCAAGAAGGCGAACTTTCAGTCTCTACTTCATAACTGTTCTGATCTGATCAAGGATTGTGGGGCCGTTGTAGTTGTTGGTCTGAATTGCCTCCAGGCTCTTGAGGTACTCTACAGGCAGTCCGTTCTGCTCTGCACCCAGACACACCACCTTATGAAACACAGAGAGACAGAGATTAGCCACAAATCATCAGATGAAACAACTTATTTCTTTATAAGTAAGTTACAATGTGTCATGTATTGCATCTTTTATAACATAAGTCAAGTGTGTCATTGTTTCAGTGTTTGTGTTTACCTGTTTGTACTGAGGAGAGGGAGGACAGGCGTGGAAGTTGTTCATCTGATAAGTCCTGCAGAGCATCAGTCCTTTATCGGTCTCCACCGAAATCTCCAGAGGAGAGTACTTCCCCTGGCTCACCCCTTCCTGGCTGAGGACATAAAAAGAAGATCCACGCTGTGTTGGTTAAAATGACAAATATTAACTGCTGAACTGATTAACAGTGGTGCGTTTATGTGTCTCACTTGTCCAGGCTCCCGAGGTTTTCGTTGCTCAAAGTCCAGATCACCCCCCACACCTCTGCCCCTGGATGGGACTCTATGGTGGCCACTCCGCCATGCCAAGTGGTGTGCGCATGTTTCTCCCACAGGCCAAAGTTCAACTTGTAGTCCTGTACACACACACACACACACACACACATACAAATGGGGAGGTGGTGATGGGGGTAGGGGATACAGGACAAAAGGCAGTGAACAGTGAAGAGGCACTGTGCATTTTAGACAAAATGCCTTTTATTTCACTGTGATGTGAAGAGTGTTTGTGTTTTCAGCATGTTTGCTGTTGGTCACCACAGCGTGGCCGGGCCACACACACAGTACACTCCGGCCCTGTTGTTACAGCTGCTTCTTTGGTCGGTGTGAGAACATAACGGACGAGGTCGCCAAATCACTTGTGGGGCACCGTGAAGAACATTGTTAGTTATCATTGCTGGCCTTTGCTCCGTGACTTAGAACGACAGTTAAACTATTACACAGACTGTTTGGGTATGATGTGACACGTGACCATGTAATGAAAAATTAAGATTAAGACTAGAGCGTAGTGGGAATGTTTTACGTGGTCCAGGTCCAGCATTGGTTAGGAATATAGGTATATTCATTCAGCTGAACTTCATACCTATGATCATCCGCATGATGGACATGCAGATGTTTTATTCTGAGCTGAGGTGACTTGATGCTGTGTAACATTCGACAGCGTTCAAAGAAATGACTGACAGGATGTAAAAACTAACTAGATAGTACTGAGTAACAAAGTAATTTTTGATTCGACTAAAGGTGATTTGTGTTGCGTTCAATTACACTAAATGACAGTGCTAAAAAAAATATGAATGTCGTTCCTGTGCGTTCCCCCATTACCACCACTGGTGTGACACCCATGAATGTATAAAAAGAACAGTGTCAAAGATTTTCTATAATAACTCATTGTTATTAATAATAATTACTGTGGTAACAAATCTATCTATTACATTGTTACACTGTTAACTTTATAGTTTACAGCTGTTACTTGTTACAGGTGTCAACCAAGAGTTGGTGTAGTAAAATTATGTCTGGTATCACTCTGGCTGTTATTTATATAAGCGGGGAGTTCTTCTTGTAACTTTCAAGGCTCCTTTGTCAGGTTGGCAAGTGAACTTCAGCTGACTCATAATCAAGTATGAAGCCTCATGGTCACGCTTGGTGCACAGCAGGAACTGTATAAAGGAGAGACACTTTGTCTCTCTAACCTTTCAGTTGAAATATTTATAACTTGGTATTCTCTGTGATATTCTTTATGATGATGTTCTTACATATTACAGTTATGTATGTATGTATATTGTCTTCTTTATTCTTAATAAATCAACAACAAAGACAATACTGAGTAATCTTGGTTATTTGTTCATCTCCCACTGGTATCTCCTCTACAATTATAACATATATTATAAATTATAACCTTCTTAACCCTCTCTGACTGTGTACATTCATGGGAATGAAGCTAACACAAGGCAATGGTGCGTTCAGGTAACATAAGGTGAACAACTGTGTTCATACCGTAGGCTAATTAACACAATTAATTCATAATTAGCGTTATAGCCAATTGTGTGTTGGATTTACAGACACTGTCGGTCTGCACATAGAGGATGTTCAGGAGAGAAGATACACAGAAGTAGCTCATCACCACTTGGATGTTATTTCCACATATTTTAATAGCACATTTATAAATAGAGCTACAGCCCGGTGTGTTACCTTCAGTCGACCTGTAGTGAAAAATATCGCGGTGGGGTTTGCCAGCTGCAATCTTTCCTTCAACAAGTTGCTCCCAAAAGCGAAATACCTGAAGCGACCATTGACAGCAGCAGTAGACATCTCTTTATTTATCTCAGTGGACTCCTGCCGGCTGGATGAGACATAAGAGCTCCAGGTAAAGTTAGATATTTATGGGGGGGGGACGTCAGCGTCCAGATGCTCTCCGGAGGTTTGTCTTCGTCTCACCGGCGTCGAGGTAGAAATTCACTGGCAGACTGTCAGGTGCAAACAAATGGCTCGTTTGTGAGCATGCGCACTGGCTGTCACTCTTGTTAGCGGAAACGTTCACACTATTTGAGAGCACAAAATTATTTACATACCAAGCATTTTGTCTATTATAAATATGATATGCAGAGTGAAGAAATAAACATTTAACGCTGCGAATCCGTTTTTAAATTATGTATTTTAAGTTAAATATTCACCTGGGTCCGTTTTGTTCACTTCCGGGTGAGTTGAATATCTTTGGCGGGCTCTTCTGGACGCCTCGTGCTAACACAACATGCTCTTCCTTCCCTTAAACTTTACTCTGTTTATACACTTTAATTGTATCTACCTCATGTTAGCTGCACAGCTTTAATAATAATAAAATTAGATAACGACTCAGGTTAATAGGCTCACTTTCTTCAGTATTCATCCAGAGTTTCCACTAAACCTGCTGTCTGGAACACGCCTCAAACATTTTGACAGTACCATGTTCACCTGTTCATCTCTGCCGCAGTGTTTGTATGAACAGTCTGAGAGCTTGAAACTAAAACTGATTTGTGGTGTGTTCAATCACACAAAATGTATATACATTTATTTTTTACCAAACTTTAAGTTTCATAGCTCTCACAGATAAACACATTTAAGGGAGGCAAAATGAGTTCCGGTAATCTACTCCTGTATGTAATTTGACAGTTTATACTCCACACTCCAAAAAGACATTTGTAAATTATTGTGCCCCCATGAATTTATATAAAAATAACTCAATATGCTTCATCATGTAGATATTTTGTGCTATGATGTGATCTAGTCTCTCTAGTCTTTTACCACTTGCCTTGTTATGTGTGGACCATTTCAATTTGTGCGACATCTTCCTTTTCATTTTTTTTTTCAAAAACACACTAATTTCAGTTGAATTTCTTTCTAATCTTCACAGACTTTATTAGCCTTGTAATGAAAACATTAAGTAAACAAAGTGATAAACAAAACAAATCCTCTCATCAATGCTGCAATAATGCACAGAGTCAAATTTATCCTCTTCATTCAAGGATTTTAATGTACAAAATAAGGAAAATCAAAACTTGAACAAAAACACATGGAAATTCACAAAATGTTTCCTCTGAGAAAAAAGAAAAAAAAAATCCTGTACAAACAGTGGGGTGGTGGCCAGCAAATGTACGACTCTGTGATCATCTCCTTGGGCCGCCCCGACCTCGTCCCCTTCCTCTGCCACGTCCTCGTCCTCTGCCTCGTCCCCTTCCAGCCACTGAGAAGACAGACAAGTGACAGTCAGCAACATGTACCAGCATATCCACTATAGTCATGTGGCCCAATTAACAATTAGACCAGCTTAACCCACATGTGAATAACAAGTCGCACTATACTTGGTCAGTATGAAGACGAGGAAATGTGTATAAGACATATCAAAACACTTTTACCAAAACCAAGCTGCATGTATCTTAAACAACCTGCATCATTGTCACCAGCTTCCTGTCTCACATCAAAAACGTACTGTTACTCTTAACTTTTTTAAATAAAAAAAACAAAAAACATACCCAATCTTTTTGAAGATATGTCACCAACAATAATTCATCAATTGCATTTGTAAAGTTAGCATTACTATCAGGACAATGATCCATTTCACAGCCAAACGTCTTCCCATGTTGGGGTGGCTGTAGAAAAGTGTATAACCACCCACACAAGTATGTTAGCAAACCAGATCAACTTGTGAGTGACATCTACCTAGTTGGGTTTCAGAGCAGCTATTTTCCTAGCATTTCATGGATGGTTGACAAAACATTAGAAACACCTTAAGCACAATGCTACGGTAGCCAAGAGAGGTCAATACACAGCAACTTAAAAAAAACAACACTTTAGTACGAAGCGTCAATGCATAAATAATGTGACTGTTTTTGCTCCAAAGGCACAGATTTGCATTATTTCTGAGTCCTAGTGATAAAGAAAACAGCCATGGCTAAATAAAGTGGAGGAGGGGCATTGTTTCAGTCAGCGTGACTGTGAAGAGACCGCTGGGAATTGTTGAATCTCTGAATATTAGAAAGAGAACGGTCTATATGGAAAGTGTCAGGACACAATATGAAATTATAGTCAGATTGTAATTGACCAACAACAACATACAACCACAAAACAGGCAGACACACAGCATGTCCACTGTGTTGTGTTATCGTTATCGACCTCCTAACCCTCTTGAGGAGGTCTCGACATGTCTCACCTGCTTCCCTCTTCTTGGACTTGATCTTTGGCTCAATATCAACCAGCAAAGTGTCCAATGGGAGGCTGTCGGGAAGGATAAAGTAGCGAATGTTGTTGCCACGGATACTCAGAGATTCCAGCTGAGTGGGCTCCCTGTTTTTTAGGGTCATTTTCACCGCCTTCAGGTGGGTGTTCATGCTGACATCAACACCTACATAAGAGAAGGATAGAAGGAAAGAAGGAAACAGGTGAAAAACTTGAAAATGAACACAGACAAGTCAACATTCCAATCTAATTTACAAAGCTGGGAGGGAACTGAGACCGAAGAGCGACAGTCCATACTGTCCATACCAAGCCGTCTAAATCTGAAAACATCAATCACCAGCAATCAGAGCTGCAAAAGGAATGAGCCTTTCAGCCAGAGAAGGAAGCAAATCACTGCTTTGCATCCAGGAATTACTATATTTGTTGCTTCCAAACCTCTTCTTGATCAGTCATTATAAATGTCAATATAGCTGATCACACAGTACAGATCCTGTTATTAAGCTTAGCTTCACAACTCACTATAGTATAGTGATTTGAAGGACATCTCAGCACAGGAGCCATGTGGTTACAAGATAGCAGCAATAATCTAGAATCAAATTACTGTTTTTCTCAATCAGCTGTTAAATGTGTATATCTGAGAATCTGCAGAGTAAAATTATATTGTTTGAAATCTAAAAATAGTCAAATGAACAGACTTAAAAAGAAAGAAGCAATCTTCAAAATAACCATCAAGTTAGACAGTTTCAACAGTTGCACCTTAAAACCTACATGAAGGTAGGATTTACTCTAGGACTGTTATATTAGGCTGCTTAAGGAAGATAGTTCTAATAAGTGTGTGTGTGTGTGTGTGTGTATATATATATATATATCTTATCTATATATGTATATCTCTTAACTAGAGTCATGTCTGAACTTTAAGAGGTACAGAGGTAACTACTACATTTTAATGACCAGCCCCAGTTACTTTGGCTCTTACCTGTGATGGTGCCATGGACCTGGGTGCCATTCTTCAGTTCAATGGTAACTGTCTCATGGCTGAGTTTCATCAAAAACCTGCAAGTATCAAACAAAAGTTACAACGTGAACACATCTTCCTTTGAGCTGAGCCTTCCACTAACACTACACGAACATTATTCCAGCAGTGAGAGGCGTGTTAAGTTAAAGTTAGCCTGAAGTTAGCCACCTAGCCAACGTTAGCTAACGGCGGTGTAGCCTTCAGCACCAAAACAAAAAGTTCTCTGACGAGGAGAGCTCAACCTGCGAGCCCTTATGCACCTGCAATTTTAATTAATTATTAAATATATTTCAGGCTTCCTTTTAACAATAATGGATGCTGAATGAAGTTGCAGAGAGCAGCCAAACACAAGCAGGGCCTGCAAGTGAGCTAACATTCATGTCGATAGGGTACGTTTGTTTGTTAGGGTTAGTCTGAAAACAGCCTGCTATAATACATGTGAGACTTTACAGACTGATTCACTACTAAATAACTCACACACTAATAAGTGTGTGTATAAATAGGCCTGGTTATTTCAGAGCCTGTCTCCCGGTGGTCATTGTACCGTCGGACTGACTCCATTCATTCCGCTCGCAGCTTCCCGCCTCCTCCTCACAGTCTCTCCATTTACATCTAAATCCATCCTTCATCCCCACATTATTTTCATCATCTCATATCAAAATATGAAATAAACGACGACTTTTCGCGAACACTTACCTGACTAGTTTCATGGTGGTGACGGACTGTAGAGATAAATCCTCCACCGAAGAGAAAAAATTACAGCGATCAGTGAAAACACAGGCCGCCGCTGTTGGAGTATACTTAACGTTTCTGTCGCGCTAATACGACGTCATCAAACGGGAGACGGCAAAGAGGGAACGTTACTAAGAGACGACATCGCCGCCTAACGGTGGAGTAACGGACAGACAGTGAGGGCCGTTAAATATATATAATACGCATTTATATACAGTTTTAACCTTAATTTAGATTTTATTTTACCATTTTAAAACTGTATTACACAATTTTTACGTCGAAATATAAAGAAACCGGCAAACGGCATCATTAATTTGAGATTTTGAGAAAACAAAAGGATAGCCTAGTACAGGGGTCTTCAACCAGGGGTCCACGACCCCTAGGGTACTGCAGGGGGACCGCCAAAAACATCATTAATATACTAGAGTATCCTTTTGTTTTCTTAACATCTCTAATTGATCTCAAATTGTCCCATCATCTTGGGATAACAGCATTTGTTATTTTGACACAATGAGATAAATAATAATAATAATAATAAAAATTAAATTAACTTGTTATCGCAAGAAAACAGAGGAAATAAAATGTATTAATGTATGACCGCTTGGGTCTTCCGTAGATATCAGTGAGGAAGGGTCTGCACACTAAATATATCCTCAGATTTGTGACCATGTACAGTACTTAAAAAACAAAAGGAAATATCAAACGTGTTTTACTGTGTCTTGTCAGCATCCATTTTGACAAGGTAAGGTTCAGTTCCAGTCAGGTCAAACAGAGTCAGGGTTCTGCTGTGGTGCATGTTGGCTCACTGGAAAGTCTCTACTGCAATAAATGGAACTGAACCTTCATTAGTATCATTGGAAACACCTGTGTTGGTCCTACTATTTCATGTCAAAATGGCCACTGTGAAAAAGATGTATTTGACAGCTTTGTTGTTGTTGTTCTTGATTTATGGACAGATTTCCCTGACAAAGACATTTAGTATGAGCAGATCAAAAAAAAGAGAGAGAGATCAGTAAGCAAATCAACAAACGCCTGTCATGAGCAGGTAACAACAAAAGCAACATTTTTCACAGCAGATTTTATTAAATCTATTTCAGATTTCCGACAAATATCTGAATATTTACTTATGGGTCTCGTACAGAAGTAATGCTAATGTTTTAGGTGAATCTCTTTCACCTCAGTGGCTATGAAATCTTTAATGTGATTAAATAAATAATAGTATAATATATAATATATATAGTATAGTATAATAATAAATAAGTAAAAACAAACTGCAACAAGTGGTTTGTTCGGTTTGGAATAAAATGCACTGGTGAAACCAACATGGACAGTGTATGATTAGGAGATCATCATGTCATACTCAGAATGACAGTCAGTGTGTATCTGCAGTATCGTATGAGTTCAAATCAAAAATATGTATGGGAAATATAGATTTTGCTTTAAAACAACAAAGTTGGAGGAGAACAAGTTTGCTGGTGTTGCAGTTTCTTCTTGCTGCCAGTAGATGTTGTTAGAGAACCATTTGATGGAGTACTTTTCCCACTGTAGTACTGACTGGTAATCTCTTTCCACTGGTAGTAGAAGTGACAGATTTTTGTCCACATGGCTTTGGAAAATCACTTTCACAGAGCGCTTATAAAAGAAATCTCATAGCGACACACTTTCAACTCTTTTTATTGAGAGTAAACTTTGCACTGACACTTTCATTTACAGTTTTGGCCACACATCAAGCCTCTCTTATGGACCGACTGGGAATGTATCAAGTATAATCTATGAGAGTGCAATTTCATTTTTTTCAATTCAGAAGTGGTTGGTTGAGGGATTGTTAATATATAAACATTGTATGGAGTACAAAATGGCACAGGACCATTCCTTTGACACCATAAATCCAATTCTAAATCAAGAAAACAAAAATAAAATAATAAGAATAATAAAAGCCTAACTGATCAGTCCTCCACATCTTGCCTGGCAGCACTTGATTAGTTTAACACAATAACAGCATGCTTGTGCAAATTAAAAGACTCGGACTCAGTGCCTCCATTGTGTTGCAACCATGCAACCTAAAATAAATGTGTGCAGTCGTGTTAAACAAGCCATTCCTCTGGAAACAATGTCTGAAATGTTATGGGCGTCACCGGTTGCCCTCACATCTCAGCAGGCTTTATGAAATGTCTTTTCAGCACCTACAAACCATCCAGCACCTTCACAGTTTAACGTTCAGAGGAAACGGTGTCAGTTCAGGGCTTTAAAATCGAGATCACACTTTAAAGAAACTCAAACTATCAATTTTAAGTGATACATTTCTGCATATATCATTCTGTATAACTGGCTGCTTTTGTAAAATAGAGGGAGAAATTTCAATAAAATAAGAATTTGCTCTCAAACGGGATCTTTTTATTTGTTTGGCCCGCTATGAAAGTGTGATTAAAACACTCTATTATTATCATTTCAGTCTCCAAAGCACCAAATCATTTCCCAACACAACAGGCAGCTTTTAACTCTCTTGTAAACATTACAGTGGGGCAATAATGTTTTAAGACATAGGCTGAATGACAACCCAGAATCAAGATTCAACATCTTACAAATGAAGAAAAATCAAAGGCCGAACACATTTGAACAATCGTCAGATAAAGTGGTTGTTACACATAATGAAAACTCTAAAACAAATGAATTCTTTCACGCAGCTTCAAGCTGTTTTTGATCAAGTAGAATGGCCGACACTTCTCTGGGGATAATGTAAAGTGAGATATACAGTACCTGGGGTGTGAGGACAAACAATGTGCATCAACCTCAGTGTTTGGTGATGTGTTCTCCATCATCTTTCATAAGCAATTTTTAGCATGTTTAAAAAAAAAAAGTCATGACACTAATAAATACCAACAAAGAAAGAAATATGATCGAAACAAAAAGGCACACAGACCCAACAACTCTGGTCTCAACTTTAAGAAATGTCCTCTCTATAATAAGAAATAAAGGAATAATTAAAAAAAAGGATAAATTACAGTTACAAACCCGACCCATCCATCAACAGCACATTGTACTAGCCATCAGTAGTGGAAAAGATATGATAAAAACTAATTACATCTGAGGGTTTCCATTTTCAGTATTGTCTGATCGTTTTGGCTCAGTTTAACCGTTTCAATGTGCAAAGAGACAAAAAATAAACTCAATCTTCAGAACAGAGGCTCGTCATATTAGCAGGAGTTTTAATTCTCATTAAAAAGAGAATACAGATTACTGAATGAATGCATCATTTTCTCCTTGTTTTAAAGTTATCCTGGTGAGCAGTGCTGCAACAAAGCTACTCTAAAGAGGGGACAAAAGGAAGTCAAATCTCCAAATGTTGCAAGATGTTGCCGAGTTACGGCTGTGCAACATGTAGTTTATGTTAAGTTTATGTGGTTGAAATGTCTGTGAATTACTTTGTAACTTTTTTTTTAAAAAAGTTCTGTAAATAAAGATTATTATTAAATATAAATATCACATTTTCAAAGGACATTATTTCAATGACGTCACACCGACTTCCTGTTTATAATCGAGGAAATGACTGTTGAATACTTTGTTTCCATGTAAATTACTGTTTCATGGCATCAGTTGATATGAACCATTTTATTTTAAAATATAATAAATACAATTTATTACATGATTCAATGAAGAACACAATACTGTAATGCTCTGACACTTGATTCGATGAAGATGCATTCTGTCAATTTTGAGGCCAAAATTGTTGGTACAGCCTTTTGCACATTGAAACTCTTTAGTGAAAACTAAACTGAGCCAAAGCAGCTTGAAAATGCAGCAATATGGACGACAGCTCTTCTCTGAAAAAGACAGAATTACCCGGCATGGGTGGCAGGGTGGTGAAGTGACAACAAGCACCCATGATGCTGAGTTTCTATCACTCTTAAGTACGCTGCTCTGTAGCCAAGACTGACCCCCGACCTCCCTGTGCAGAGGGACAGACCGTATCTCTCCTGTGATCACTGCAGGACTACAAAAGAATTATTACCGCCATAAAATCCAGATCAGCATGTTGTACCGGTGTGACATTTACTGAGCCTAACAGGTGTAGTGCACTGTTCTTTGCAGCCTACCAAAAGGAAAGATCAGTAGTGCGTTGGGCTCTTGAACAAAGCAGGCACTGTGTGCGTGAAGGTCCAAAAATCTGAATTAGGCCCCTCTGATTGTACAGTACGCTAAACAAGCTCCAAGGTTACAATTATCAACGTATTTGGCTCCAGGAGCTCTGTACAGGCTCGAGGTTGGGTCAGTGTGTCGATAAGGTGTGGGCGTACGAGGCAAGTCTGGATTTCAGCACCAAAACTTTTCAACCCCGGACAAACTGAGACGACAAATACAAGAGGCAGGGAATAAATAAAATAAGAAAACATAAACATGTGCAGCATTTTATGTGTTATGATATCAGTAGCTTTCCATTGATGTACTGTTTTAAACACTCATTTGTTTCAAAGAATAGTTTGTCTGTTTCTTTTAGAGCAGACAAAAGCACTTAAAAAAAAAAAAAAAAAAAAAAAAAAAAAAAAAACTGCGTATGACATCATCTTTACTGGACAAAGTCCGCAGGGCTTTATGTCCTCTCTAGATACAGTATAATACACACAGTAAACACTCAACTCCCAAAGGCCGACATCTTTCACTGAGGCATTACCGTTACATCTTAAATTCTTCTCTCGAGTTTTCCCAGTCTCTTCTTTCCTCTCTCTCCACATTGTTCAGCCGCTGTCACACTAGGTGTACTTGTTCCTCCCACTCCTCAGGTGATTGGTCCCCCTCTAACTGAAGGATGAGGTCTAAGTCTGTCTCTGTGGCCGGGGCAGTGTGTGCGGGACTGTTTCCGCGTTGGGAGTGTGAGCACGGGTGTGTGTGCGCTTCGTCCAGCGACAGGTCAGCCACACACCCAGCGTCCACACCCTCCTCGCAAGCCTTTCTGTTCTCCAGGTCCAGAGTGCTGGGCCTGGACGTCTTCGGGCACTCCGCGCCCGCAGCACCTAGACGGGGGCTCCCGGACCCCCTGTCCGCTTCTGGCTCGCCCTCCAGGGGCTGCCAGATCGGGGCGGGGGTCACGTCCCTGGAGGTCTGGCTCTCTGACTCAGTCTCAGTGTGTGTGTCAGGGGAGGAGTCGGTTTCTGTGGTGGGTGGGGAGGGGATGAGGGCCAGGCTCTGGGGGTTGTTCTGGGGGTTGATGTTGTTGTTAAACCAGGCCATGATGTTGTCCAGCAGCTGGGCACTGGCTGTGGGGTCCAGGGGCTCCAGACTCTGAGGGTCGCTGGGGGTAAAAGGGCCCCCCGGGGGGATCACCGGCGAAAGCAGCAGATCCGGCTCGAGCTCTGGAGACGGGAGGCACAATTGGGCGGGGGGCTGGGGGTCTGATTTGGGTGGGCGTTCGAGAGCGTAGGCGGAGGGACGCTCCTGAGTGTAAGAGCTACTGTGCTCTGGGCAGGGGTTGTAAGAGCTATCTGGTTTTGGGGTGCTGTCGTATGTGGCTGCGTGTTCCCGGTTATATGAACTAGGATGGGCCGGGTTTTGGGTGCGTTCGAGTGCGCAGGAGGCAGTATGTTCAGCCTCAGCCAAATAACCACTGGAGTGGCAGTAACTCTGCTCTTTGCTGTCATAGCGAGGATCTGTGATGGTGATATGATCGAGCACATACGGAGTGCTCAGTGCATTCTGGTCTTGTCTATGGCTGCAGTCGCTGTAAGCGGGATCGATGTATGGGGCGGTGAGTGTAGTGTGGTTGTATGTGTGGTGCGAGCAGAGCTCCTGTGTGTGTGCGTCCAGGTCATAAGGAGTGGTTATGTTCCCCAGTTTCATAAGGCTGTCTCCCAGCTCCAGCAGCTCTGCACTGAGGGAGGGAGGTGGAGGAGGGAGGGGAAGGGTGCTAGACACGGGAGGCTGGGACGTGGAGTCTGTCCTGTTAGGGGGTCGAGGAGGATCCAGGAGAGAAGCGGGGAAGGAGGAACCTCTGGCTCCAGGAGGGCCGTCTGTGTTGAGAGAGTGCAAAGCGACGTCACCCAGGTCTGCGACGGGACCCGGCCTCCTCTCCTGTCCTCTGTCCAGTCCGCGCTCCAGCTCCAATCTCCCCTCCATGCCTCCCTCCAGGCCTCGCTCTCTGCGGGACTCCTGAAGCGACAGCTGGATGGCCAGCAGGATGTTTGGGTCATCTTCATCCAGGGAGCCGAGTGCTCTTCTGCGGCTCTCGCTTCTCTCCGGAGCGTCTGGAAACACAGAACGTTGCATTAAAACACAAGCACTGCTTTGTAAAGCTCGACTGCAAATTGATCCCGGTGACCAATCCCTCTGTGCGCTTTGACCACACCAGATTCATGGAGCAATAACTTAAAATCCCATTTGCTGGTTGTCTGGTGTAGTGACAAGTCAAAATTTATTGATGGAGCAGAGAATGGAGCTGGATTAGGATCCAGAGTTTGTGCCAAGAGAGTACTATGAAAAATCTGTTCTATTGTACTCAAGTGAAAATCTTGCTTGTGCAGTGAAAATTGAGTTCATTTCCTAACTGCTGCAAACTGTACACTATATATGTATTTTTGTAATAAAGGGTTTTATATATATAGTACGTTAAAACGTTTGCCAGACCTGTGCTGTCACTCCTCCTGCTGGTCTCCGGCGTGTTGCTGCTGCTTCTCAGATTGTGCAGACTCAGCATGTCTCCCCTGCGCCGTGGCCTGTGTCTGCGACGGTACTGGATGTCAGCATAATCCTGCAAAGAGCGATTCAAGCTGGGTTTATTACAAAACCAGCCCTAAAAGCTGTGTTGTAAGTCTTTTCTGTATCGACAGGATCACCATCAGAGAACAGGATTGAGCCCATGCGTATGCGCACACACAAAAAAAACGCCACTACGGTTAGTTACCTGCGACTGTCTCTCCCGCTCTCCTGCTCCCAGTACAGAGTGACGACTTCCCATCTTAACAAACATAAGCAAACTCAGTCAGCTGCAGCCGTAGTCATGCATTAGATGACTTAGGTCACTAAGTGCAGGTTTAGGGGATAGCATTAGCTGAGCATGAACCAAACAAAGTTAGCTAAACAACAAAGTTAGTGTTTAAGTGTGTGGTGATACAGGAGGAGTTTCTGGTTACCTCAGGGGAGGCAAAGCCGAGGTACTCCCAGTCCCACGATCCTCCAGGGTAACTGAAACAAGCACAAATACGAGAACAGTGACACACATGAAGCCGGTTGAGTTTCATTCAGTTTCGTTGTAGTTTGTAACCAGATATTTAGACTTTCACTTTGTCAAGCAGACAAAACCATCAACTGTGTGAGCGCGTTAGTCCATACTTCCTGCGTGGAGGCTCAGGAGAATCGTTGGGAGCGACGCCACGGGCCACCGACGCGAGGAATTCTTGCCTCTTCTGCTGCACAAGACGGGCCGCGCTGATGATCTTGTGGCAGGGCGTCCTCAGGTACGGCCGGTTCACCTTCTGGGCCAGATCCTCCACAACCATCTCCAGGTCCGTCTGGGAAGAGACAAAAAAAAAACAAAACAACAAATTAACTTCCATCTGCTCAGAGATGGGAAATTTAAGAAGGGATTTGCACCTCATTTCACTCCTATTGTAGATAAGATACGAGCAGAGAATATTTTGAGTATTCTTTATCTTACAGGATCCAATTGTAAGCCTCTTCAAGTGTCTGAAAAACAGATGAAATGGACCTCTGGTGGTTCAAATAATTTTGCAAGGCTCTGCTCTGTTTAACTCTCCTTAATATGAAATCACCACAATCTCAACATTATTCCACAATTCCTACGAAGACACAGTGAAAACAACCGTTTCCTGAACGTTGCTGTAAATGTGATTAGTGATTTGCTAACAGTACTCTGTTTGCTTTAACCAGTTTAGCTCTGTGTTGCCTAATGAACACAGCAGCCTTTGGGGAGAACTGGAGGGGTTTTAAAAGTTGTTATTCTTGTTCTCGCAGAGGTTAGACGCACGTCACAGATATGTATTAGATTACCTGCATGAGCTCAAATATCTCTTTCTGGGTGCTGCCTTGCTGCAGGAAGAAGCCGTATGGGTAAGAGCACTTCAGGACTCGTCGCGTCTTCAGCAGCTCGCAAACGCCGTCCTCGATGAAACGCGTGTCCGGAGGAGTGCCTTCACCTGGATCAGACAAGATGGCAAACACACACACAAAGTACAATCTCAATCTCCTGTTTTGTTAAGAATGATATATTACAGCATCCGTCTCTTCTGTAGCGATAAGACAGGATTATAAAGCACACCTCGTGTCAGCTGAAAGGAACATACTTCTCAAAGCTATCTCAAACTCTTCTCTGATGCAGATCTTCCCAACAACAGTCTGAGCTCAGTGCAAGAGAGACTTACGACAAATGAAGGCTCTGCTCAGCTGCTCCATCTTCTCTTTAGCTGTTTTCAGCAGTTTCTGCTCCAACTAACAGACGAGAGGAAAACAGAAAACAAATGATCATCGGATTGTGACGCATGTCTCGAGGAGCATTTTAGAAATTCAGGCCGGCGTTTGCCTCGTTAGAAATGTGCAGCGGCGTGTTACCTTATAACTGTGTTCATGGTTCTTGAAGCGAGTGTAGTAGTGCATGAAACGATCCAGCTCCTGAAAACTTTTGTGCTTCTTTTCTGCCTGTAAACAAAATGCATTTATTCAGATGAGCGCGTGCTTATATTAGCGAGAGCTTGTGTGTGATTAATTGAGTGTATTCTGTGTTTTTTTTTTTTGAGCGTTTGCACCTCTACAGTCATCTCCTTGGATTGCTCCTCTAGCTGTTGGATGACCTCATAGCGAGTGCAGCGATAGTAACCTCCTGTTGATGAGCTGTGCTTCTTCCATTCCTCCAGACAGATCCAACAGAAATCGTACTTACACTACAGAGAGAGAGAGAGAGAGAGAGAGAGAGAGAGAGAGAGAGAGCAGAGTTTATACAGTAAATATAAAAATAAATAATAGCCAGTGACAAGAACTCGTTATTTATATAAATGACGACACACACAGCTGACAGATATTAATGTGTATACCTTGGCACACTGCATATGGTTGCAGCCCTCATTCTTCTGAATAGGCGACTTGCAGTTGGCACACGGTTTGGAGTTGGTCAACAGCCACAGGCAGTTAGCAGCGTCCTCATAGGCCTCACTCACACCTGCCACTGTGGCAAGTACACACACACACACACACACACACACACACACACACACAAGCAACATCTCAATTGTCAAACACCTGCCCTGCAGATACAGCCTCCAGCACACACATTTGGCAAATATCAATGACCTGAACACCTGCCACTACGTTATAAAAATACATTAAACACATCCTGGTGGGCCGTCCTGACAGCTGCTGTTAACTGGCCGATTGTGGCGCCAGCTCACTGAGGTGAAGCTGAAACGATCCCACGTAACACACTGAAAACAAAGTGAAAAAAACACAGGGACAGACTTACGCTCCTCAGGCTTCATCTCCGTGACTTTCTGGAGCCAGTTCCTCCACATCTGACAGTCACATGGCTCGTGGGCCTCACCAAGGCACTCCCTGCAGACACACAGAGAATAAGGTGCAGTGAAATACAATGAGACCAACGCAACATAGCAATTCCTAGAAAGAGAAGTAGCACGAATGAAACAGAAGAAGTAGTAATGACATAAATATTTTGTAGGCCTGGATAATGTTTCTGGGTCAGTTTTGTGTGCTCTAATGATGAAAACTGGAATTTTACAGAAAAAAAAACAAGATTGCTTGAAGCTCTCTAGCCCTGAGTGAACTATAATGACCATGTTCAACACAGTGTGAGGCTTAAACCTGGCCTATACTTAACGAGAGAGATGTGTGTCTAAAAAAAACTGAGCTTGCTCAATGACATGTTCCTAACAATGTCAATAAACTCCGGGTTAAGACTTCAAGAGGTGGATAATTGTATGCGTGTATAAAGCTGATAAATCATTAAGTGTACCAGCAGAAGAGGTGACCCTTGCCGCAATCGACAGCTGGGGAGGGCAGCAGGGGGAAACTCTGCGGGTCACTGTCTCCGGGGCCTGGCCGGGTGAGACGCACCGCCCGCTCACAACGTGCTGCAGGACACCAGCGGATGGCTGGATTGTTCTCTACGAATGCCTGCGATAGGAAGGGAAAGAGAGGACACAGATACATGACAGACATAGAGGTAGAGAAGGAAGAACAGAACACAAAAGCAGAAGTGATTGGGAAATTAAAAAAAAATAGGAAGAAACAAACAGAAACAAAGCAAATGTCTTATACATATGCAGCATGCAAACAGACAAGAGGCACACGCACACAAGCAGTATCTGTTTGTATTTACCTTGATGTCAAACTGTAAATACCGCTGGTCCATCTCTCTGGAAACAACACTCTCGATCACGTGCACCGGCACCAACTGGTAGCACTCGTAGGCCGGGCAGAAGATATTGTGTGCGTCACCCTCCTGAATCTTTACGTTGAGGAACCTGAGAAACACAAACAGGGACACTAATACATAAATGTCCAACACAATGAAGCGTGCGGGAATATTTACACACACAAAAAACACAGATCTGTACCCTTCCCAGCATGCTCTGCAGAACTCGTGTCCACAGGACATGTCCACAGGATCCTCAAACACCGAGATGGAGCAGAGACAGATGCCACACTGCAGGAAGACAGAAGATAAACACGTCACAGGATATTCAGGTTTTGTGTCTATAAAAATATGATCCCCGCAATAAATTCTGCCTTTGTGGAGATAACAATGTTTAATTGTGTCAAAGGGAACAGAGTCCATTTTGATGTTGAATCACTGTATTCGATTTTTATTATCCAATATTATGATTATCCCACCTCAATGTCCTTTCGCTTCTACTTGTCTTCATGTTTAAGGAGTCTGACTGCTTAACGTCTGAACACTGTGACAGCCCACAAGTTAAACCTCAGCCAGACAAGTGCTGGATGTGTTATTAAACCTGCGTCAACAGTGACAGCGGATAAGAGGCCGATGCTTATGTGCAACCACAAAGAGGAGAAAGAAGAATCATAGCTAGAGAGACAGACTCTGACCTCCTTCGTTCTGTTTCGATTAGACATTAACCTGTTATAATCAAACTAATGGGACACTTAGCATTCCGCTGAACAACAACTTTTTTTTTTTTTAAGTAAGACAAATTTGCAATATTACAAACTTCAGTCATACACAACATCCATGAACACATCTCATTTAAAAATATTGTGGGATATTGGCCTGGTTTGACATTTGCATCACGGGTCAGAGGTGTGTGATTTGGGGTGGTAGGTTTCTGTTTCTGGTGTTAATGTTTCGGATTTTTCTGTGGACCCCAGGAAGAGTAGTTGCGACCCAGGTAGCAGCTAATGGGGATCCGAAAAAATGAATAAATGAATAAATGTATAAGGATTTAAACTTAGACTGAAATCCAGCAGGACATTGAAAAATGTACTGTTCACTACATATGGCTCCCAAGGGACACATCTCTTTTTTTCAGTCATCTTGTCACCACAACCGACCCAGTAATCTGTCATAATCAAATAAATAATTCCATTCATTAAAGTAGGTTTAAAAGAAACATTTGCTGAATCTTTAAGAGCTATTTTAGAGAAAATCACTGGTTGTCTCACCGTAGACAGGCCCTCCTCTCCGGGCGTGAGGCAGCTGTCGGTCGGGGAGGTGAGGGTGAGTGTGAGGGGTGAGCGTGGGGTCCTCGGGGTGCGAGGTGAAGGTAGGGTGTCCCAGGCGTTGTATCCGCTGGGTGGCGGGGTGGGCATGGCCACACCTGAGCGCTGGCAGCAACCCTCAGCGTCTGACATCCAGGCTTCCAGAAGCTTTTCTCTGTCCCAGTCTGAGAGAGGTTACACACACAGACAAGTTTAGAGGGAATATGCACGTCATTTTCGGTGAATATTGCCATCACATCAACAGCGTTCTGTGTGTTAGCGAAGGTCTCGTGAATGTCAGCTTTCTCTACCAGACAAACACGCACCATGTGCTCGGAGCAGGGCCTCAGCAGTGAAGAGGGGGGCTTGCAGCATGTCTGCTGTCTCAACGATGAGCATGTCCTTCAGCTTGCGCAGGTCCTGAAGCTTCAGTCCCTCATAAGGCTGAAAGGATAGAGAAATGTTAGAAACACGCAGAGAGATAAAGGACGAGGAGGGAGAAATGAAAGACGGGGAGAGAGGAAGGTGAGGGTAAGAAATGTTAAGATAGAAACATGAAGTCATTTAATAAGAACAAAAAAAGTTTGAGATTGAGATATGTTTAAGGAAGTGAAAAAGAGAAAAAAATGAAAAGAACGGGGATATGGGGATTTTTTGGTGGTGTAGAAGAGAGATTAAGTATTAGCATAGATTTGGCTGCAGGAAGGAAGATCAAACTGCTATCAGCTGGCAGCAGCCGCTGCTCGAAAATTGTGCCGTAACCTCAGTTTAACAGGGAACCCGAGAAACATGAGGCAAGGTGTGTGTCTGTTAAAAACACTGTAAGCTGAGACCTATGAAGAAAGAAACTCTGTGAGAAGAACACAACATTTTGGTGACATTTGAAGGTTTTTGTCGTAACCACTGTGGAATGTTCCAGAGCAGATAAGTGAGAAATTGAATCAGTTCAATTTGTCCACAAATACAAGCACTAACATTCATGCAGAGCTCAAAAGAGCTTGGATTTGTAGCTATTCAGGTTAATTATTAATCGACATTTCTTGGCTGAACACAGCAAAAGTAAATCCCAAATTGGATGAAGATTAATGAGTAAGAATATATATATATATATATAAGACATCTTCAAAATATTGATCTCCTTTTTGTTTTGGATTTGCAGCAACGTCCTCAGTCCAGACCCTGTATGTTAAAATCTTAGATCCTTGAAGGAAGTTAAGTCTACGTGTCTTCAGGGAAATGCTACCATATTTATTATTACCTACCTTTATTGCCTTCAGAAGTTTGTTAATGGTGTGTCTAGATCACATTTCCCTCTGTCAACACAAGCTGATGGGTGGCACACATGTTTTTTAGCTTAGTTTATTTGCCATCATGAAAGGGAAACACTAGCACAACCACAAAATGCCAACACTTATATAATTAAGGAGAGTAAAGATGTGAGAGTCTGCCGTGATGAGGTGACATCGTGTTAGCACCAAAGCAGCAAGATAAATTCCTAAATTATAATTATAAAATTCAAAATGACGTTAACAGGAACACAGGTTATTCCCTGTGACGTGAATGTATCAAAGTTGCAATACTGTCTTACTGAGATCTGTGGCCTTAAAAAGCTTAAAAATAACACATTCTTTTTCAAATGAGCCAGCAGGAAAGCCCCAGATCTCGTAACTGTGGTCTCACCTCCTTGTATTGCAGCAGGTTGGTTTCGCCATGTGCGTCTGGGTTTGACTGCTGAGCTGAAGAGGAGGAAAAAACCATCTGTGACTCCAGGCTGAGGGCCAGCTCGGTGTGGTGATGCCGCTCGGCATGATCACATGGCGTCAACTTGTCCTCATCCTCCACAAAAAGGTCCGCCTCGCTCTGGATTAGCAGCTAGAAGGGAGGGACGAGGAGGGAGAAGGGAGAGAGAACAAAAGGAGCGGGGAGGAAAAGGAGAGAAGTGGATGAGGACGTGGAGAGGAGGAAAAATTTGAAGGAAGTTGTGACAGAGGGAGAACAAAGGAAGGCGAGAGCAAGTGGAGCAGACAAAGAGAAAAACAGGAGGAAGGGGATAAAAAGAAAAAGATGTGATGGTAGATACAGACAAGAAATACAAGAAAATCGACAGGGAGAGGAAAGTGAAAAGGAGAAAACAGTTTATGAAGGAGGTGAATGAAAGTAGAAAGAAGAAAGATAATGTAGAGGTGAAGAGAAACTTGTTATCTTACAAAAAATGATAATATCTGGGTTATTTCTCCCCAGGCTCTTCTTCCTAATTCAAACACTGTAGAATCTTGAAAAACAAGCAGAGGAAGCACTGCTTGGATATGACAGTAATGAAACACAAAGCAGATGCCCCCGGTGCAAGGACTGGCATAATACTGTCAGACAGATTTTACTGGTGGTAAAATGTTTGCCAGATCATGCCGAGCACAGGCGGATCCGGCGTACAGAAAATAAAGCTCATCCTTATGTGCGAGTTCGGTGGGCCTCTCACCTCCACGCAGCTCTTCATGCCCGCGGCGGCAGCATAGTGCAGACAGGTGCTGTGGTGATTGTCGCTGGCGTTGACATTGGCCTTCTCGTACTGGCCTCCCTCCAGCCTGGCGCCGGTCCAGCTCAGGATCATCTGGCAGCGGGGGGGGGGTGAACCCACAAATAAACACAAAACATTATTCTTCTGTCAACTTTGGTCGAAAGAGATGACTTTTTACAACGCAATTATTCACACAGAACTGTATTTTGTACCTGCAGGCAGTCCGCACGGCGCTGCTCGTCTCTCTGGGGTCGTGCCAGTCGCGGCGACAGCGCTCCCTCGGACAGCAGCAGGATCTGCGGGCCTTGGCACAGCACGTGGAGGCATGTCTCGTTGTGCACATTACGCTTGTTGGGGTTCCCCTCTTTACTGAACAGGAAGGACCTGTGCGATGCACGCAACAAAGAAGGGATTAAATAAAATATACCCAAGCTTGAGGACAAAACCAGTTCAGGAGCGAGGTGGAAAGAGACAGGAAGATGGCTTGAATCAGAGGGTGAAAGGGAAGGTGGAGGAGAAAAAATTAAGCGTACTTAAGAGAGAGACAGAGGTGGGGAAGGAGTGGATGGAGGGAGGGATGAGCGGAAATGATACGAGGATAAAGTATGGCAGTGAGAGGAGTGTTGGTGGATGAGAGGAGCAGCGGAGAGAGGGAGGAGAAGAAAGATGGCAGAATATTGACTGTTTCTGTTTAACATCTCTGAGATAATGGACATGCTGGCTGGCGGGTGAGCACACACACACGTACACACACACACACACACACACACACACACACACAGATGGTGATGGATGTGTCGGTTGCACTCGGAGCCGGGCTGTGGTTGCAGTTTTGTTTGGTAAATAGTTTTCCTCTGCTCTTTGTCTGTCAAAACCTCCATTTACTGATTAGCTTTCCACTCTTTCATTTGGCTCCACCTGTTCGGTTTCTTCATCGTCGAGTTGCTTTCTGCCTTTCCATCATTTTTAATGAACTTATTTGAACTTCCATCTCTCCTACACTTCCTTTTTCTCCTCCTCCTCCTGCCTGCCTTTTCCATCGTCTTTCTTCTACATCATCCTACAGCAGCTGCGTGTTAAACTGCAGAGAAAAACCTGTTTCCCTTTCACTGGAGGTAAAAACATGAATAGTGCTGATGCAAATGCAACAGAAAAGAAGACAATAATAATAGGGTGTCAGTGGATTTCTACTGGCTGGAAAAAACGTTGTAAAGCGTCCCCCCTCTCTGCTTCGGAGGACAAATTCGGACACAGCGGCGGCAGCAGCAGACGCTATTGAATTAGTGTTTGAATGTTTCCTCATTGTGCAGCCTTTCAGCCTATTCTTCCTCTGCTGTCCTGCTCTTCCACTTTTGACCTTCTTATCCTGTCAGCCACAAGCCCCTGCAGCCTCCCCCCTAATGACAGTGCACTGCCAATTCACCCACACAGCAATAATCACTAATTATTCCCCTCTCGACTACAACCCAACACACCCCCTCCACCTCTACACACACACACACACACACACACACACACACGTATATTATATACACACACAAAGCCTCATGCTCAGGATGGATGGCCCTGATATCAGTCTACTAGAAACAACAGGCTTGAGGACGTCACATGCTTTGCTGCACTTGTCGAGCACCAAACCTGTTCAGCCCGTACAGTAATTTGAGGAGGGCAGGAGAGCTAAAATGGTTCAATTCACACTAAAATTATGAATTAGTTTGTAGTGTGTGTGTGTGTGTGTGTGTGTGTGTGTGTGAGCAGAAAGGAAACAAACACGTGCGTAAATTGAGGACACGCACACACACAAAAAAATAAGTTGCTGTTTTGTCTTAACAACAGGAAATCAATTGTTCACAATGAGCAACCAAGTCACAGTTGTTATTTACATATCTCTAAGAATGTACTTCCTGAACTACACCCATTTTTCCAGTAATAGGTCTTCTTGTGACTTCCCAGTTTTGCAAATCTCACGGGACTACTATCCAATCCAACCCACGGAGACGACTGGGAGAGAGTGAATAAACATGGAGCAGATAGAAGTTAAAAATAATGGGAAAAACAGCATCCACCAGCCTACGCTTCACCTCCGTGAGTCTTTATTTTGTCTGAGATTTCTTAGCCGTCTATCTGGCTGCCTCTGTCCAATCGAGCTCCTGGAACAAAGAAGCATTTCCTCTGATACTTATCAGGAGCAGAGCGCTGTGTTCAGCACGCCTCTCTGGCCCATTATAGGTTAGTAGGAAGGGACACAAATAGCACACCATGATTCACTGTGTTACATTCACAGACTCGGACACATTAAGCAGTTGTGGAGCCACAGTCCCCCCCCCCTTCACCCTCAAAACACACACATGCACGTGTGCACACATGCAGATGCACAGATAATTGACTGGCCTTTTCAAATAGCTTCCTCTGACCCCGCCCACACCCAGTCACCCTCGACCCCCCCCTGTAATCATGGAAAGAAAGGGCAAGAGAGAGGAAGGAGCACGAGGAGGAGGAGGTGAGGACGTCTATTGAGTCACTGAATCAGCTGTCTCGGTCATGGCCAGCAGCCTGATTATCCCTGCAGGGGGTAAAAAGACACACTGGTGTCTCGCTCACTGTATAATTTTTTTTTTTTTTTTTGTTTGACCTCTTTCTTTTAGATTGAGTTAGACTCACTGATTCTCCTTCACTTCAGACATTATCCAAAGGAGTGTGAGTTGGTGTGTGTGCACCTGTGAGTATGCATGCTTGGAAACTCCTTACGGCACAAGAACCATGCAGTAAATTAAAATCTGTTGACGCTCTTAAAAAAGGTGGCGCTCCAGCGATTTAGCACTGCACTTTCATTAAGTCAGGGGGGGCTCGCAAGATTAAAAAGAAGGGTCAAGATCTGCACAGCAGGAGCAGCAGGAGGAGATATCATGACTTCAGTAGGAAATAAGCTATGATGCAGCTCCATAGTGTAATTTGTTAGACTGTCTGTGGTCTTTCAAACTCTGTGTCCCAGGTGTGGCCTCTTTGGGGTTACAACGGGGTGGAACATTTCCAGTAAATTTCCAGAAACTTTCCATGGGAATTCTTGGGAATTCACTGGAAATTTGGGGTAATTTAGTAATTGGGGGTAAGCTAGCATCATGAAATGATGATCGAGGATCGATGATTGAGGAACAGCAGATATTTAAGTGTACTTCCATGAAATCTGGTTGTTTAAGTCAAGATTATGCTAAAATATGTTTCACCCAACTATATTTAAATTCCCTGTTAAGGGCCAACCTTCAATTTTGTAAATTCACAGTTTATTTCTGTTTATTTCCATAAATTCCCATTCGTTATTCGTTTCCAACTTTTTTTGCAACCCAAGGCCTCTTTGGACTCCAAGTCTTCTTACTTACCTTAAAAACACAATTATGAAACTCACAAGTCTCAGAAAAACTGCTAATTGGTAATCAGTTTCATATGATTCACTTGCATGATTGCCTTTGTAGGTGGATTGGATAACTGCTTAACCAAATTACAAGCCACAGCCTCAAATTCAGTGAACACCTCTGTCTTTCTAAACCAAACCAAAAATATGTGTTTTTTTTACCTGAGCAGACGTGTCATGGCGTGGCGGCAGACATAGTGCAGGGCCGTGTTGTGCTGGTACTGTTCTCCGTACGATGCATTCGGGTCCAGGCCGTCCCTGAACTGAGGGTTGCCCTCGTACAGCTGCCAGGCCAGAGCCTCGTCGCCACCAACCAGGGCCTTGCGGAACTTAGTGGCTGTGTTGCCCATGGCTTCAAACTTGCTTGGGGCTGCCTAACGGGAGTTGCGGCAGATGCCCGTCTGCCTGCCTATGCCTCCCTCCTCCTCCCTCCTCCTCCTCCTTCTCCTCTTCCTCCTCCCCCGTTCACCACAGGTCACAACTTTAGAGCAACATGGTTCAGTGTTTTCCTCCCCTGTAAGGAAAAAAAAAGAGAGAGAGAGAAAGATTGATTAGAGGAAAAACATTGTGGAAAGAGGCACATGAGAAGAGGAAAGAATTAAAATAGGGGGGAGAGGAGCTGGAAGGCTGGTGAAGGTAGGAAAAAGGAGAAAAATACCAAGACAGAAAAGTGGGAAAGCGAAGAAGAAGCGGGGAGACGGATGGAAAGGGAGAGACGGAGAGAGAGAGAGCAGCTCAATCAATCAGTCCGTCCATCGATCAGCTGATGTGCTGCAGGGAGGATGTTATCTTACCGGAAATAAAGAGGGAAACGGAGGGACCGAGAGAAAGAAGCTAGAAAGACATAGAGATAAAGAGGGCAGATGAGAGGGGAAGGTTAATGATATCCAAGCCATCGATTTGTTAGTCAGTTGATGAAAGGCACGGTCAATATTACCACAGCTGGCCACTGAGAGTCCAGTCAGCTTGCATTGGTGAGGAATATGCATATTTTAGACTGTTTACATTCCTGCCTGCCACTGGAGATATGAGAGTGTCTGTTAAACCATGCGGCGCTAATACACTGGGTCAAAACCAGTTTTACTTTGCCCCTCAGGCACTGAAACAAAGAATCACAGCTATGGCTGCTACAGCTGACTTTACTCCACCAGCAACAGATTATAACCCTCCTTGAGTTATCATGATCTTTTCATTATCTTCCTGTTACAAGCTTTTTTTTAATATCACAACAACATGCAGAACAAGAGTAATAACAAGGTGGTGAAATGAAACAGATATGAAAAACAAAAACACGCACACTTTCTTGTCATATATAATCACCGTCTTTATCGGTGTGTTCTACTTCATTTTCGTCCTCGTCTTCCCCACCTCTCTCTCTTTCTTTCTCACACACACACACACACACACACACACAGTTTATCCCGTCTTTAACACACAAACACACACACCGTTACATCCTGTAATGAGTGGAGTCTGTATGGGAGTGCATAGTGTGTGTGTGTGTGTGTGTGTGTTGGTCCGTTGAGGGTATCATTACAGTCTTCATTCTATGGCCATCTGTCTGGCCCTCACAAAGAGCCTCTTTTAGCCCGGCTACAGTTGGCCGCTGGCTGGCTGGGCCCTGGAACATTTGAATAACGTGGCTGGCTGCCTCCCCTCTTCTTGCCTCCCATTTCTATGCAGTGACAGACAGGGACACAGTCGGGGAAAACACACACTGACAGACGGAGACGTACACGCTGCACAGAAGCTGCTACCTCTGGTGAATAATAGGCAACAATCTTGTAAGTTCTGCTCCTGCGAGGCATTCAGTAGACCGGACCCAGCTATCTGAAAGGGATGGTGAGGGTGGAGGTGGTGGAGGGGGGGGGTTTACTACAGTTAATAGGTCAGTCTGTCTGCTTGGCTCTCTGTTTTGTGCACACTGGTTTACTTCCAGTTCACTTCACTCCTCTCCGATCTCCACCAGTCTCTCTCTGTCTCTCATACTAAATAAGGACAGGAAGTCGGGACATGGAGGAACTTTGGAATTCCAGGGATCGCAAGTCCTGCTATTTGCGCTTGGCACTGACAGTGCAATTATGTACTATTACGAAAGCTCTCTGAGGCTACACGTCATCCAGCAGTCGGGTGGAGTGAGGCTGAGGAAATGTTTCACTCCTCGTAGACCAGACGGTCGTCCTTTAAAAAAGGTATCTTTAAGAATTATGTTAGAAAACGAACAATTTGAAGTTATAAACTCACACCACAGGTCTACAGAGAACAAGCCTCTAAGCACATATGGTATTTCCCATTTTAGGTAATGTGATAATCGAGACTTAATGACTCATGAGCACAAGAATCCCAAACACATGAATCCTGTCTGGTGATTCCTGCTGACAGGAACTCAAGTCATGCCAAGCGTGGTTTCTTGAAAACGGAGCCAGCAGCACACACTTTTAAAATAAATGAAACGTCACAAAGTTTAACAGGAAATAACGCAACTTATAATGATTTTTTTTTGGGGCGGGTGTAAAGTCTTGTTGATTTTCATACGCACGAGGGGTTACAGCTTAAACTGTTACACAATCATTTCGACAGAAAATCAATCTGCAACTATTAAATAACTTTCCAAGCGCCACGCAGATCACACTCTGTTTCTAACTTTTCTGTCTTCAAGATGTGCTGCTTTTTTTTCGTTGTACATCACTTAAAATGTATCTCCAGTGCTGGTTGTACAAAACAAGACGTCTGAAGAGCTATGTTAGGCTGTATTTTCTGGCAACTGATTAATCTGTTTTGTCAGATTGGTCCTGTAAATATCAATTATTTCCATCAACACACTGGCGCCGAATTGTTTGGTCAATAAAATGTCAGGAAATTATAAAGAATGCCCATTAAAATTTCCCAAAGCCAAACTTTGTGTCTTAAAAAGCTTTACAGATATTCAGTTCACAGGGGGAGAGCAGTAAATCCACGCTTTAGCACAGATCGAGAGCGCCTGGCAGTTTTGCTCGGCGAATGAATGACTTTAATGAATGTGAAACAAAAGTGTCAGATCCTTTCAGATCTAATGAACACAAATCATTACTACCTGTCATATCACCACACTGATGTGTCTCTAACAATCCTGCTACGATCAGCTCCAGCTATGATTGATCACAAACTGCCAGACACCTTTAAAAGTCAAGTCAACTGTATCACTGTTGCATACCTTTGAGAGAGAGAGAGAGAAAAAAAAACACCCACCGTGGTGCCATTAGTTAT
The DNA here is from genome assembly GCA_946959425.1 of Argyrosomus regius. NCBI lineage: Eukaryota > Metazoa > Chordata > Actinopteri > Sciaenidae > Argyrosomus > Argyrosomus regius. Next base: position 17,376,307 of record OX336899.1, read on the forward strand.
CCAAACTTGCTGTCAGCTGATAGGCATCAGCTCAAACACCTCAGTCAGAGTATGGGTGGATCATGCTGCTGTATAAACTGACATGAAACTTATATGAGGGAGTCAAAGTCAGACAAGGAGCTGCATAATGAGAGGCTGAGCACTCCAAACGCACTCGGCGTTTACCAAAATTAGCTAGGTCACCGTCTATCAGCTAAATATTGAGGTCAGACCTCGTGTGGTTACCCCTGAAGAAGTGTGTCAGCATGAAATGGAGCACAAAACAAACAGCAGCCGACTTCTCTCTGCATGTTTTCTCTGTCCATGCGGCCCCTCGGTTAAAGCTCCTTTGTTTCAACACACTGACAGTCTGTGGGAATTACTAACACAACCAGAAAGCCAGCGTTAGGTGTAGGTTGCTTTGAAATGCTGCCAACAAGACGCTTCACCCGGGGTGTTGACGTTTTCCCACGGCTTGCTTGGGAAGACGTTAACACCCAAAGCAGCCTACCTTCCAACCGCTACCGAAGCTAGCAAACCGTCCCCCTCTCTCTCTCTCTCTCTCAGGTTAGCGCGTTATGTTAGCAGGACAACATCACATCTCCGCCGCTTTACTCACACGGTCGTTTCACTTGGTCACCAGTGGCACATTCGGAAACCTTCGTAAATTGAGGGCCATTATCTTATCTCGCTGTCATTCGCATCCCCGGCTGCTTTTCCGCTGGACCATCCTCTCTCTCTGTCACCGGACCCGGCAGGGACGATGATGATGCTGCTGAGCGCAGGGCGAGACTGACTGGATAGCTTCAGTATGTTGTTGTGGCTGCCAGAGAGAAAAGAGCACTGCGCATGCTCAGCGCCAACTGTCACACCGAGGGCTCTCACCTGATTGGTCGGTTGTCTGGGTTCTCCGGGTGGTTTTGTGTTGTCTTATTGTAACCTCTTTATTCATCCATTATTGTACATTTTTTATATAAAATTATAGTTTAGCTGCGGTAACAGGTGAGTTTTTAATACTTCTTTGAATATGAACTTAATTTGGGGGATTTACAGAAAATATATATAGTTTATAACAGATAAACTCTTAACAAGCAGCCATCTATGTACATAAACATAAAGAAGAGTTGACTAAAACTGAAACAATATATATTATACTGTCAGACAGTGTGGAAAAGCTGCTTAAATTGAAATAAAAGTGGAAAACTGTGTGTTAAGTGATTCATTTGGTGACTGATCTGCTCATAGTGAAAGATTATTTAGGTCCTGTGATTGGGGAAAAGTAGTGCCACAATGTGAAATTGCAAGTAAAAGTCCTGATTTCATATATTTACATAAGCAAAAGAACAAGTATTTCAAGCAAAACATACTCAAAGTTGTCCATAAAAATGCCCCGTATGAGTTATTGTTAATATGAATGACATTGGTTCCCTGTCTTTTTAGTTTGTGACCTACTTGGAGGCCCTAACCCCCAGAGTGAGTCGACCACTGTATGATATGATTGGATTATCAACAGTGATGTATTATCAATCGAGGAAGGAATCATTTTAACTGGGTAGGTTAATCTATAACTCCTATGTACTGCATAAATCATCTGTTTTTCACTACAGTCACTACAGCTTTAAAAGAAATGGTGTAGAATATTTTGGTTGGACCTGTAGAGGAGTACATCCATCCAGACTTTAATTTACTTTTAACGTTTTATTGTTTTATTGTTGCTGTTTTTAGGTCTTGCCAAATTGATCCCTGGTTTCTATGCACTGGTTCCTAAACTTTTTTTTCTTTATATTTTTTTTATTGGCTTTTATTTATTATAACATTTTATCATTGTATGGTTAAAATGTATGTATTTATTTATTTTAGCAAAATTCTATTGTTTGTTTATAATTTCTTTGTGTTTTTACTTTTAGGACTCTGGGTTGCATGTTTGCATGAAAAGTGTTATATAAATATATAAAGTTTAAAGTAGTATAAACGAAAGGTAAAGTAGCAAAGTAGCTGAGTAAATATACTTAGTTACATTCTACCACTTGTCTTCCAAATTCATATGTACATCCATGAAATCATCAATACCCAAAAAGCAAGCATTGGTCAGACTTAAGACTTTATTTGTAGCAACAAAAATACAAAAAAATTACAAAGTTATATCCTTGTAACAATTAACAATATAACTTATTATTGGTCCTGCTGGTACTACACCATTAATCGACAACTTCTTTGAGCTATTAAGAATATTAGCTATTATTTGTAGTAACAAAAATACAAAAAAAATACAAAGTTATATCCTTGTAACAATTAACAATATAACTTATTATTGGTCCTGCTGGTACTACACCATTAATCGACAACTTCTTTAAGCTATTAAGAAAAAAAAGCTATTAACAAGCATCCCAGCCAACCAACACACAAACTCACTGTCAGTCTCTCTCTCTCTCTCTCTCTCTCTCTCTCTCTCTCACACACACACACACACACACACACACACACACACACACCTACACACACACACTTCTAGTCCTTATTCTGACAGCAGCTGTCCATGATGCAGGCCTGACACAGGGAGGCCTCATGAGGTTTGGTGTACACCCCGGTAGAGCATGCTGGCGAGTCGTTGTCGTCCTCTCCATAGCAATTCTTCCGGATTTTGCGAATCAGCCTGAGCAGAGCTTCCTTCACCTCTTTCTTGGAAAAACCAGGGAGGTGAAACTCATCGTCTTGGCAACGGCGGCAGGCCTGTCCAAAGGGCCGCATGATCACTGTCCCCCGATGACCACGCAGCCGATAGCGGAACAACACAACCACCCGTGCTGAAGACCAGGTCTTGTTGCAGGATCCACACTGGAAACTGAGAGAAGAAGCACAAACAGGGTCAGTGAAAGTTTACCTGAAGGTCAGCAGCTGCAAGTTTCTGAATTGTTAAACGAACATCTCAATTCAAAAGGGCCAATCTTCACATAACTTTATCCAGTGGTGCAATGTAATTAAGTACTAGTACTGCACTTAAATACATATTTGAGGTATTTTATTGTGTATACCCACTTTATGCTACTTTAGACTTCTACTCCACAATATTTTGAGGAGGCAAATATTAACTTTTTTTTTTTGCCTTTATTGGACAATGACAGGTAAGGAGACAGGAAACAGAGAAAGTGGTAAGACATGCAACAAAGGTCGCTGGCTGGAATTGAACCAGCAATGGTTGCAGCCATGTGGCATGCACTATAAATCAATGAATAACAAACTTATGATAAGTTATACACCAATTCCAAACAGGTGTTTTGTTTCCCCTTTCCCAACTTTTTTGGAACATGTTGCAGTCATCAAATTCCTGCATGTATGTGTATATTTGCAAAAAACAATTAAGTTTATACTTTAATTAAATATGTTTGTGCTATATTCAGTTGAATAAAGATTTGAAAATCGTATTCTGTTTTTATTCATGTCTTACACGTTCTTAGAATTGAGGTTGCGGGTAAAGCTACGCAGTACTATGTAAATTAATTAAAATCAGCCTCACCTTTACCAGATGCAACATTAAATAGATGTACACATCAATGCATCAATTAATTATAATTCAGTAATATAAAATATATGATACTGAAATCTGCATAATGAGTACTTTAACTTTTGTTACTTTTTGTTTATTTTGATCCTTTTGTACTTTTAAGACGTTGAATGCAGGACTTTCACTGATATCAGAGTCATCTAAATATTTCTTCCATGTTAATTAAATCTCATCTGGTGTTTTTCTGAGTTGCCATAAAGCAGGATGACGTGCCGTCTTTATTCAGGGTGCAGTACCAGCATTTTCCACAGAATGACACTGTTTTAATACAGCACATGACCTCCTCCTTAACAAATAATTTCATCATATGACCTGGCATGAACTTGCAAGTCTGACTATGACACAGTGTATCTAGTCATCGAATTAAACTTTAATGTTTTATCCACTTTGACCTGAATGTATTTCAGTTTATAGTTTAAAGTTATGTATCTCTATATTTTAAGAATATTAAACAATACATACTTTCCATGTGCACGATGACAGTAGACCTTCCAGCCCCTCTTCTGCTCCTCTTTGGTGACTTTGTTTTTCTGGGTGTAGTTAAAGTTCAGACTCCACTGGTCTCCATAGTCCAGCTCATCGTCATCATTGAGCAACTTATCAAATGTGTCCGTCCACAGGGACGGAAGCCACTCTGCACAACAAACAACATAAAAAAAAACATTGAGGGGAAAATGTTCTGAGCAATGAGGAGGAAATAAAATAATGTTTATCAAGTCTGCATTTTTGGAATTAGAGTCACAAGCTTCTTCTATTTCTCTGAATTAAATATTCTGAATTAACATCACGCGGAAATGTAAAAATAAACCCTGTAAACAGAACCAGCTGTGAACAGTGGAAATGTTGACGATGCAGAAATGGCGTCAAATTGATCAAAACAAATATCTCACGGCACCAAAATAAAAACGTATTAACGTATTACACATAAAGTATGATATTAATGTGTTACTTGCAGATCTGCTCATGTTACTCGATGATCTGATACTTTCCGAGTTTCTGGTGGCTGAGATGAAACGTGTCTCTGTGCACAGTCTCTGTTCAGAAGGTCAGGTCACCCACTTGGTCCTATAGACTGCACCATCCAACGTGCATGCGCAGGCTGTAGCGTTGTGCATGCGGTCCCCATACCACCCTAGACCAATGACATTATGTGCCTTAATTGAAGAGACAGTTTGCAGGCTCCCCTCTTTTCCGGGGGACACTGCTGTCACATCTTTTCATTATAGTTCAGAGGAGATTCGCTGGACTTCTGGATTAATACTTTATTTCATATTTTGGACTGTGTGTTTTCCTTTTAATATTCTGTGTGCGTCCTTAAGAAGTGAGTACAGTATTTAGTTTGTTAATTTTATCACGTGTGATGTTTCTGTGTGTTTTATCACCTGTCTCACTTCGTATCATATATCATATATATTGCTGTGTTTGTTTACATGTTTTTAACCAATATATAGTTTATGTCAGACTTTTCCCTCCCGTAACTACACTGGTCCAATGAAAGGATGGCCACGAATCACACTGATGTCTCTTGACGTTTTATTTCTCTCTCTCACTCTGGTCATCAAAGACCGTGAAAACTACAAAGAAATATAGAGACAAACAGTTTCAGGTTAATGTGCTAGTGTCCGTTGCTCAAACATGTTAACATAACAGAAAAGTAATCTCAGATGAAATCACAGAAACATTTTACATCGTTCAATATTAAAACAAATAAACCTTCATGTCACACACAACATAGCTAACTGAAATTTAATTTGAATAAACTGTTATGCCCCTAGAAAATACGTGTATCGCTTTGTTTCAGCAGTCCAGTGTGGTTAGTTTATTTGTAACCATAGCAACCTAGGACCAGTGCATGCTGGGACACAAAAGTAAAAAATTGCTACAGTTAGGCGCCCAAACAAACTCTGATCATGTGACCAATTACTCTCTGTATTAACAACATAACCTTACAAAAGAGGCTCTAAATATCTAACTTGACAGTTTTAACAGTACATTTTACTGTTAAATATTACCCCTTTAACAAACTTATTTATTACATTTTAATTCTTTTTAATGTATTTATCAACTATAAATTGTATACCATGAAATAATATAAACAATCCTATGAAACCTGTCTCTAGGACAGTTACACTCCCACCAAATTACTATGATTTATGATGACCTTTATGGAAATAGATCTAGTAATTTCAAAAACCAAAGTTATCTCTAAACTAGTACTTTAAACCTTCCACACCACTGAGTGTTTAGATATTAGCTCTGTTGAACTCATTTTAGTTGTTTTCCACAAGCACAACTAAATTATGAATAAGACGTTCAAGAATAGATGGGTGGGTAAGTTGTTGACCCTCCTTCCCTAGCTTTCTATTTCCTATTTGTATTGTGGCTTTTCGCACAAGTCCATCTTCATCTTTGCAAACATCAAGTACTCTTCCAAGTCTCCACTCATCAGACCATCTCTCTGTTATGCTAATTCCTGCATACAGGCCCCTGCTCACCAGAGGAAAACCCACTGTGAAGCAGGTGAGGGTCTGGCCTGAGGGATCTGTGTCAGCATTACAGGACTGTTTTGAGTGCACGGACTGGGACATGTTCAAGAAAGCTGCTACTGAGAACCAACACATCAATGTGGAGGAGTATGCTGAATCTGTGTCTGCATACATCCAGAAATGCATGGAGGATGTCTCTGTCACCAAGATCGTCACCACACGGGCAAATCAGAAACCCTGGATGACCAATGAGGTACGAAATGCAGCGTTTGAGTCTAGGGACAGAGAGGTGCTCAGATCAGCCAGAGCCAACCTGAACCGTGCCATCAGAACAGCAAAGCGTGCCTATGGTCAGAAAATCCAGGGATTCTTCCACGACCCGACGAACACCAGACGCATGTGACAAGGCATCTGGACCATCACAGACTACAAGGCTGCTCCTTTACCCTGTAAGGACAACACAGACTTCCTCAATGAACTCAATAACTACTTTGGTCGGTTTGAAGCACTCAACAACAGTCCTGCGAGGAAATCCACACCTCTCCCAAATGAACAGGCACTCAGACTTGAGACAGCTGATGTCCGGAGGACGCTGAGAAAGGTCAACGCACGTAAAGCAGCGGGCCCTGATAACATACTGGGACGGGTGCTCAAAGACTGTGCTGACCAGCTGGCTCACGTCCTCACGGACCTATTCAACACCTCGCTGACCCATGCTGTCGTCCCATCCTGTTTATAAACTGCCACCATCATACCAGTGCCCAAAAAACCCACAATCTCATCCCTCAACGATTACCGCCCCGTCGCACTCACTCCCATCATGATGAAGTGCTTCGAGAGGCTGGTGAAGGACCAGATCATCTCCAAACTCCGTCTCCTCTACACTCCACCTGAGCTTGGAACACCTGGAGAAGAACAACACCCACATGCGAATGCTGTTTCTGGACTTCAGCTCAGCATTCAACACAATCATCCCCCAGCACCTGGTGAGCAAATTGACCCCCCTGTGTAACTGGCTGCTGGATTTCCTCACAGACAGACCCCAGTCTGTGCGGGTTGGTGGAAACACCTCCAGCTTCATCTCCCTCAGCACCGGCTCCCCCCAGGGCTGCGTCCTGAGCCCACTGCTCTTCACCCTGATGACCCATGACTGTCGTGCCAGGTTCAGTATGAACCACATCATTAAGTATGCGGACGACATGACAGTGGTGGGCCTCATCAGGGATAACAACGAACTGGCCTACAGAGAGGAGGTGAAACACCTGGTGGACTGGTGTGATCCCATCCTCACCACTTTTTACAGAGGGACAATTGAGAGCATATTAACCAGCTGCATCTCTGTCTGGTTTGGGGCCTGCAACGCCTCAGACTGGAAATGTGTAGAGAGAGTGGTGAGGACAGTGGAGAGAATCATCGGGACTGCACTTCCTTCCATCCACGACACTGACCAGGACTCAGTCGATCACCAAAGACCCCTCCCACCCCCACCATGGACTGTTCTCCCTGCTGCCCTCTGGTAAGAGGTTCAGCAGCATCAAAAGCAGAACAGCCAGATTCTACAGCAGCTTCATCCCCCACGCCATAAGACTGTTAAACTCCCAATAACCCCCCTCCCATACTACACTAGTCACTTTACATTGATACTGTGAACTCTATTGCATTGATAATTCTGTTAACTCTATTTGCACTATTCATATTGTCTATTTATAAGTCACAATTTTATTCTGTTTCTTTTTATATTTTGTTTTATTCTATTTTAAATTTCATATAATTTTATATTTATACTGTTATTACCGTGTCTCTTGTTTTTATTTTGAGCCTTTGCAACGAAATTTTGCTCAAATGTACATTGGAAATGTGCAGTTGGATGACAATAAAGTCTGTCTATCTATCATCTATCTATCTATCAGTCTTTTTAGTTTGTGACCTATTTGGAGGCCCTAACCCCCAGAGTGAGTCGACCACTGTATGATATGATTGGATTATCAACAGTGATGTATTATCGATCAAGGAAGGAATCATTTTAACTGGGTAGGTTAATCTATAACTCCCATGTACTGCATAAATCGTCTGTTTTTCACTACAGTCACAGCTTTAAAATAAACGGTGTAGAATATTTTGGTTGGACCTGTAGAGGAGTACATCCTCTCTGACATTTCTTATGCCTGTGTTTATTTATGGACTTTAATGGTTTCTATGCACTGGTTCCTAAACTTTTTTTCTTTATATTTTTTTATTGGCTTTTATTTATTATAACATTTTATCATTGTATGGCTAAAATGTATGTATTTATTTATTTTAGCAAAATTCTATTGTTTGTTTATAATTTCTTTGTGTTTTTACTTTTAGGACTTTGGGTTGCATGTTTGCATGAAAGGTGTTATATAAATATACAAAGTTTAAAGTAGTATAAACGAAAGGTAAAGTAGCAAAGTAGCTGAGTAAATATACTTAGTTACATTCTACCACTTGTCTTCCAAATTCATATGTACATCCATGAAATCATCAATACCCAAAAAGCAAACATTGGTCAGACTTAAGACTTTATTTGTAGCAACAAAAATACAAAAAAATTACAAAGTTATATCCTTGTAACAATTAACAATATAACTTATTATTGGTCCTGCTGGTACCACACCATTAATCGACAACTTCTTTAAGCTATTAAGAAAAAAAAGCTATTAACAAACATCCCAGCCAACCAACACACAAACTCACTGTCAGTCTCTCTCTCTCTCTCTCTCATACACACACACACACACACACACACACACACACACACACACACACATTCTAGTCCTCATCCTGACAGCAGATGCCCATGATGCAGGCCTGACACAGGGAGGCCTCATGTGGTTTGGTGTACACCTTGGTAGAGCATGCTGACGAGTCACTGCCATCGTCGTCGTCATCGTCTCCATAGCAATTCTTCCGGATTTTGCGAATCAGCCTGAGCAGAGCTTCCTCCACCTCTTTCTTGGAAAAACCAGGGAGGTAAAACTCATCGTCTTGGCAACGGCGGCAGGCCTGTCCAAAGGGCCGCATGATCACTGTCCCCCGGTCACCACGCAGCCGGTAGCGGAACAACACAACCACCCGTGCTGAAGGCCAGGTCTTGTCGCAGGATCCACACTGGAAACTGAGAGAAGAAGCACAAACAGGGTCAGTGAAAGTTTACCTGAAGGTCAGCAGCTGCAAGTTTCTGAATTGTTAAACGAACATCTCAGTTCAAAAGGGCCAATCTTCACATAACTTTGTCCAGTGGTGCAATGTAATTAAGTACTGCACTTAAATACATATTTGAGGTATTTTATTGTGTATACCCACTTTATGCTACTTTAGACTTCTACACCACAATATTTTGGAGGCAAATATTTGGCTTTTCACTTTTTATTTCTCCATTTTTATTTATTTTTTTTTGCCTTTATTGGACAATGACAGGTAAGGAGACAGGAAACAGAGAAAGTGGTAAGACATGCAACAAAGGTCGCTGGCTGGAATTGAACCAGCAATGGTTGCAGCCATGTGGCATGCACTATAAATCAATGAATAACAAACTTATGATAAGTTATACACCAATTCCAAACAGGTGTTTTGTTTCCCCTTTCCCAACTTTTTTGGAACATGTTGCAGTCATCAAATTCCTGCATGTATGTGTATATTTGCAAAAAACAATTAAGTTTATATGTTTAATTAAATATGTTTGTACTATATTCAGTTGAATAAAGATTTGAAAATCGCATTCTGTTTTTATTCATGTCTTACACGTTCTTAGAATTGAGGTTGCGGGTTAAGCTACCCAGTACTATGTAAATTAATTAAAATCAGCCTCACCTTTACCAGATGCAACATTAAACGGATGTACACATCAATGCATCAATTAATTATAATTCAGTAATATAAAATATATGATACTGAAATCTGCATAATGAGTACTTTTACTTTTGTTACTTTTTGTTTATTTTGATCCTTTTGTACTTTTAAGACGTTGAATGCAGGACTTTCACTGATATCAGAGTGTTTTTATGCTAGTATTGCTATGTTTGCTCAAGTAAATCATCTAAATATTTCTTCCATGTTAATTAAATCACATCGGGTGTTTTTCTGAGTTGCCATAAAGCAGGATGACGTGCCGTCTTTATTCAGGGTGCAGTACCAGCATTTTCCACAGAATGACACTGTTTTAATACAGCACATGACCTCCTCCTTAACAAATAATTTCATCATATGACCTGGCATGAACTTGCAAGTCTGAGTATGACACAGTGTACCTAGTCATCGAATTAAACTGTAATGTTTTATCCACTTTGACCTGAATGTATTTCAGTTCATAGTTTAAAGTTATGTATCTTGATATTTTGAGAATATTAAACAATACATACTTTCCATATGCACAATGACAGTAGACCTTCCAGCCCCTCTTCCTCTCCTCTTTGGTGACTTGGTCTGTCTGGGTGTAGTTAAAGTTCAGACTCCACTGGTCTTCATAGTCCAGCTCATCATTGAGCAACTCATCAAATGTGTCCATCCACAGGGACGGAAACCACTCTGCACAACAATAAACATAAAAAAAACATTGAGGGGAAAATGTTCTGAGCAATGAGGAGGAAATAAAATAAGCAACCGAGATTTAAACAAAAAAACAAAACAAAAAAAGTGTTTATCAAGTCTGCATTTTTGGAATTAGAGTCACAAGCTTCTTCTATTTCTCTGAATTAATATTCTGAATTAACATCACGCGGAAATGTAAAAATAAACCCTGTAAACAGAACCAGCTGTGAACAGTGGAAATGTTGACGATGCAGAAATGGCGTCAAATTGATCAAAACAAATATCTCACGGCACCAAAATAAAAACATATTAACGTATTACACATAAAGTATAATATTAATGTGTTACCTGTAGATCTGCTCATGTTGCTCGATGATCTGATACTTCCCGAGTTTCTGGTGGTTGAGATGAAACGTCGTTTGGTTTCTGAGTGTCTCTCTGCACAGTCTCTGTATTTATTATCCGTCAGCAGCTGATAATGTGGAAAACGAAACTTAACATCATGCTTTCGTTTTCCACATTGTTGCTGCTGCTTGAACAATGTTGATCCAAGTTCCTAAGGGGATTTTCTTTTTTTACCTCATCCCATTTCCTTACTTAGGTTTTGGTTCATAAACAGGTCTTGCATCATGTGTGCAAGGCAGTAATAGATGACCAGACAAGTCGAAAATATGATTTAATATGTCAATAACAGTGTTGTGCTAGTTACTGAAAAATAGTAACTAGTTATAGTTACTAGTTACTTTGTAAAAAAGTAACTCAGTAACTCAGTTACTTAAACCAAAAAGTAATGCGTTACTGAGAAAGTAACTTTTTAGTTACTGTACAACGTTTTTCCATTGCTCCCATTAAATAAAGGTTGATTGATTGAGTTCCCCTCTAGCCGTCATTTCAGTTCTGTACTGATACTGAATAATACAGACTGTTGATTAAAACAACTGTTTCAATTCATTTGCTTCCACATCACTGAATCTAATCATCCAAGCAGTATGATCCGCTGTGCACCAACACAAACCTTGACACAAACACCAAAGTATTTTTTCAATGCCTATTTATTTCAGTCAGGCCATAAAGTCTTCCATAGCCTATAAACTGCAAGCCTATCTTTCTTATTTGGTATTCAAAAACAAGCTCGCTGCTGTGTGACTCCGTCTCGGATGCTGCGTTAGCTACCTTAGCTGCTAACTTTTAACATGCCGCTTCTCCAGGTGCTTCAGCAGGTTGCTGTTGCTGTTGTTCGCCGTTGAAAGTACTTTTGAACCGGGACACAGTCTACAAGTTACCGAGATGTTGTTTTCCCCTCTGCTCTCGAGTTTAAAATAATGTGAATACCTCCACGAGGAGAAACTTATCTTCCCCTTCTCGCTCGCCATCATGCCGTGCCCTGACCTGTCCAGTCCTCTTCATGGCGCGTGTTTGTTTACGTGTGGGACGCTACAGGGCGACAAATGCTTTGTTTTTCAATTCAATTAAACTTTATTGATCGCTAAAATGTTATGGGAACTGTGTGCCGTTGTAAAACCTCACCAAAAGGAACGGAGTAACGCAGCGTTTGGTAACGGAAACGGAGTTACTGAATTTAAGAAAGCAACGCGTTACGTTATTAGTTACTGAAAAAAGTAACGGCGTTACGTAACGGCGTTACTAATAACGCGTTACTACCCAACACTGGTCAATAAATAGCAGAAAAAAATACAAAACTTTAACCTCCAATCAGCTGGGAGAAGACAAAAGTTTATTATTTTTTCCAATCAGTTGATGAATTAAGTATTTTACTATATATATATATTTAAAGAGCTCGCATTATTGTTCAGCTGTTATCCTGTTTATTTAAAGAGCTTCTCATTTTGTCATATGTCCATGTGTTGCATTAACTAATGTTAACATTGCAAGTGTGATGCAACTGACGACAACTTTCAGTTTACACACTGCAGTTTAGAGCTCAGTTCAGTTCAGTAGGGGGCAGTGTGAGACAGCTGTTTGCGATTGTGCACAGACCACAGAGGACATAATTGCAGTGCATACCATCAAAAGGGTGGCATCTTTTAGTGCGCAGTGGAAACAAGTATTTTAAGGACTCCTGGGATTTCCCTCAAGCCACCACACCATTTCTCAGAAAAAGAATCAACTTTCCATTGGCATTAAAACAAGCACATCCTGATGACCTGATGAGCTTCATCAGAATGATGAAACACACTGGCTTCACTATTTAAGGTGTCAGTACAACTGTTGCAGGTGATTTCATCAAGACTGTCTCCTGGAGTGTCTTGGTAGCTCGTCTGTATACAAAGGTCCTGACTGCAGCAGCCTGTGTTTGATTCCAGCCTGCAGCCTTTTTCTGTACGTCAGCTCTTGATGACTGATACCCATCAGTCCTGATCTACAGTTCATTCTTGTGGCCCGCATATGACATATTTAGGAAATTCAATGCTTGACTGTTAGTGGTGCAAACACTAATCTGTGTCACCTGTCTACTTTGAAAGAGGGTTAAACTGTTTTTAATCGCTCTCTTCTCTCGCTGTACCTCTCAAGTGTTGTTCACACCTAAACCTGTTTTAGGACTTAATTAAAAAGTAAAAACCAAGCTTGGTTTCAACCTCAACCCCATGATTGGTATGGAACTTTATGTAAGAGCCAAAGAGTGCGTCTTGAGGTCCTCGAGCACAGCTGTCCTGTAGTTTAAAGTTTGACAACACGTTGAAGCTAAAAAACTGTTTTAAGCTTCAATTATTATTAGTTGGTGTATAAAGGAAGTATGTCAGTCTGGGAGTTCTGTAACAGGTTGATGGTGTCAAGCTGGTTTTATAAATCAAACGCTTGTTTTCTAAGTCTTTGTATTCTATCTGTGAAGTTATGCACGGTATTTCCTGAATAATCATTACCATCATTTCATGACAGCGGTAATAACAACAACAAAATGACAACACCTGTCACAGGTATGCACTGACGCTGTCAGTTCAGGTCTCACACGCACACACACACACGCACACACACATGCTTGCTATAAATGATAACACACTGTTGGGACTTTCCTTCTACCTGAGTTGTTTTGGTTCACGATGACACCCCACCTGGTACTAAAAACTGATTTTAGTGACTGTCAGAGTCTCCTGACAAGGTGCTGAGCTTCGGTCATTGCAGGAACACACCCACACACAGAGACACATTTGCTAACACACACATGCAGGTTTGTCAGGCTCATAAGACAAATCTCATTTAGAAGTACTTGACAGTGATTATTCAGGTGTTATCTGTCGTAACGACATGGCAATTATGTAATCATGTCTCTTTGCTACACACACACACACACAGACACACACACACACACACACACACATACGTTCTCGCAGTATTGTTTTACTTTTTCAGGATCATGTTTTAATCTCTTGCTCGTTAGCAGCAAGTGAGAAGAATTAGTATCAGAAAGGAAACCTGCACATAAACCAGACTGATGAAACTAAAGGTGAAATATCATTATATGGTGGGTGGTAATGGGAATGTAGTGTTATCTCATTGGTATGAGAGTCCATGTACACACTGTTACACTCCTCCCTGCACACACACACACACACACACACACACACACACATACACACGTACACACACATACACACGTACACACACACACACACCCACACACACAGAGCAACCCATATACTTCACTGAAATACACATGTGTGCACCTTTCCTCCCGACAGCACAGTGGTGTAAAGATGACCTCAAAGGCCCAGGCTCCAGAGAGTCACCTTATACTCAGGTGTGACATTACAGCGTGAGAAAAGCATGCTGGGAAAGCTCACAGAGATGCGGGCTTCAGGCAGAGAGAGAAAGAGAGACAAGACAAGAGTAGACTCAGAGAGTAACCTCTTTGTATTTCCTCTCTACTGAGCTGAAGTAAGTTCCTGTTGACCCGAGTAAATGGTGATTAACTCAGTGACATTAGCTGTCAACACATGGCAAGTAAATTCAAGTGGAGGAAATATAAATCCATGAATAACTTTATTATTATGCTTTGGTTTCATATCTCTAACGTAACCTCATGAGATTTTTTGCATTTATTCTCTGACTAAAGCTAGTTACAACAACTGACAGTTAGTACATCCCTATAATAAATTCTACCTTCATGGAGGTTGTGAAGGGAGACTGTTTTAGAGAGGGGCTGATTCAGCTTTACGGTGCTGTTGAATTTTATAGTATAATACATTAAAACCTTAATGATAGATAATCATGGACTGCATTAAAAAAAAGTGACAACTCTGATTGCTTGATTTGGAGTTTATGTGCAAAGAAACTATAAATCCACGTGTCTGACTGGTTCCTTCTTCTGTGAGCATCCTGAACAATTTCCCGCCGTGTAAATATGAAGCTACAGCCAGCAGCCAATTAGCTTAGCCTAGCATAAAGAGTGTAAACAGGAGGAAACTGCTAACCTAGCTAAAGGGACAATCTGCGTACCACTTCTAAAGCTCACATGTGATGCCTCTGTTCAATCGGTACACTGCATGGTGGTTTTATGTGTGTTTATGTCCTGGACTGTTTCTTGCAGTGGCTTCCTGGACTCTCCGCTCACTTCCTGGAAACCTCATAGTGGCGCACACTTGACTTTTTTATAGATTAAACAAACAAGATGTGTCATGTTTAGAGGTAAAGCTATTCCTTTAATGCAGATTGCCACATTGTATAACTCGATTCATTATATGACTAAATGCATACTGTTTGTATAAAGGTGGTGGACAAATCTGCAAACATGAACACCTATGGGAGATTTTTGACAGATGTTTTGGACAGTTCATCCCTCCTGTAGAACTACAGAGACGTTGTTTCACATGCTTGGGGTGGCACAACACCTTAGTAATACAGTTTATGCTCTACATATTAAGTATATAACTGCTTTGTCAAACCTGAATGCTAACGGCCATGTCAATAAAGCTTGTTTGAATTCAAACAGTCCTAGATAACAGCAGACTCTGCTGCCAGGCATGTCTAGGAGCAGGCCAGGATTTATCTGCTGCCTGGACTCTGCCTGGACCTGTACACCTGCTCAATGGCTGCCAGGTGACTCAGAGAGGGAGGAGCACCAGTAGAGAGGCCCAGCAAGATAGGGGAAGACAGACAGGAGGGAGGGTTAGGGTTGGGGGGGGTTAAGTTGGGTGTGGTGAGATGCCTTGAGCACATTCCTCGGAGCAGCCGCACCCTGCATTTCAGCGTCTGTATACCTGCTCGTGTTTGTTATTGGAGCTTATTCATGTAAGCAGACGCTGGGGTTACTTTCTCCCTTGGCACCCATCCTCTTTAATTTTGCACAGTCTTTTTTCGTTGCAACGCTACCTGCAATAAAGCTGCATGCAAACACTCATACACTCACATTTCATTTGTCATGTTGAGAGTTGCACATTTACATGAATTGCAAAAAGAGTACATAGGCAAACTCCGAGCTTGAAAACACAGCGTACTAGGACATTGGTGCTCAGGCTGACATTTAAACAGGAGGCACACCCTTGGGAGCAGGACTGAACACACAATCATACTCAGAAGTGTGTGCTTGTGAGTGTGCTGCTATCAGAGGACCATGAAACAAGGTGTGTCCTATCTGATGGACACGTTTCAGGACAAAGGACGTCCTATATAAAGTACTAAATCCACCCACAACTGATGGTTGACTGTACGTACATATGAAGGGACATTCAAGACTGCCAGTGTCACTGGATCTGAGTGTGGTCACTCAACCTGCTCTGAGCCTGTATCGCCTTTAGAAAGACCTACAGCAGTGAGAGGGTTTTTACAGAGGAGTCATATAGAACAATGGAACTGTTCCCTCAAAGGAATACACTCTACATAAGACTTTTTATTGATTAGATTTGTCCCACAACTTTAATCATAAAGCCAACAGAGACGTTTTCAGATATTACTCTGCTTCAGCACTTTAACTGAAGGGGTTATATGAAGAATTCATGATGTACTAGTGCAAATAGAGTGTACTATCTGAGGGAGGCCTGCCAAGAGGATCTGAGAGTGAAAATCACAGCTTGGGAGAGAAAGGCTTGAGAACACACCCATTCCTCTTCTGTAAGTACCAGATATGGATTGTTGCAGTTTAAAACAATACACTACACTAGTCAAAGTTGTTTCCTACAGTAGAACAATACTGTGATGGATGTGGACATGCATCGGCTTCATTAGCACGCTTCTTTTAGATCTGTCCAAGCGTTTGTTAATTATTGAATCAAAGTATTCCAAACTATGTTTGAGGTTTTACAGAAGCAAACATAAAACCCACCGGCTGAAAAATGGGATGAAGCACGTAAGTTTCACTGAGAAGAAATATTTGATTTGATGTCAACAGTTCATAGACCATTTTAACAGGATAAACCCCTGACTGATCATCGATAATGCAGGATTATATACAGTGATATCTGAGACAACACATTCTGTTTGTTCTGTTTTGTGTCTGGACGTTACCCCCTTTGAATTTCACTTTAAAAATGTAAACAAAGACACAAAACTGTGTTTAAAAATCCCCCAAATAAACAGAAGAAGGAAAGAAGAACAACAGAGCTTTTGTAGCCTGCTTATTCAGCAGTGTTGCAGCAGTATTTTGGCGTGGAGGGAAACAACAGGTGACTCATTTACACAATGTTTCTGTGGGAAACATGGTCGCCAAAGAAACAAAAGAGAGCCTATGTAACTGTAGCTAATATTAGCTAACATTAGCCACTGTACGCTAGTGGTCATACCAGACCAAGTGAGGCTGCAGCACGAGAACGGCTGAGTGTATTGAACTGAGAAATGGTGTGTATGATTTGATATGAATTTAACTTTTCATTTGTATGAAGATGACTTCATACTTCTTCTCTCAGAAAATGACACAGCGCAGCTTTAAACACTGCAGATCATCCATGGACTCAAGACTGAAGAACTTTATTCCATATACAAACACATAGTATGAATGAAATATTGTTTTTCTGGGGCCAGTGGTGTTATATTTAATATTTAATCATAAAGTCAAGACAAAACAAGTGTCAGTGGAAGAAGGGTGAAACAGCCTCTAACTTATTTATAGAAGCTGTCTGTAGAAAGAGTTTAGGTTAAATGTTTGGGGGGACTTCCTCTGTTTAATAAAGACTAGATAAGACACCAATTAGCAGCAATAACACAAAGACCAGCACTTTTGAAACATGCCACTGGGAGTAAACTTCCAATGGTCTTCTGCCTGCAGTACTCAGCGGGTTTGGGAGGAGTCACACCGGTGGGAAAGCCCTGCCCAACACAGGAGTTGCCGTGCTTCTTCCTCATTCAGCCCGCTGCTCTGTGGCGGCGCCTCTGGAGGTTCTCACACCGCCTAGTGAAGCACTCAGCCCGGGCCTGGTGTCCGTGTTTGCCTCGCGTCGCCTGTCTTGTCGGCTCCGGAGGATACTTACATAGAGGGGGTTTGTGTGGACTCTTTTTTTTCTTCACCCCCTGATCTGAGGAATGTGACACGGACAGGAAGGAGACGCACTCGGCGGTTTCGTCTCCGTCGGTACAAAGAGAAGACAGGATCTGCAGCAAAGTTGGGAGGTACGGAGTGGAAATAAAGGCGAACTTTGCAAGTGCAAGCTGGGACAAAGGAACTATTTGTACAGAGGGTCTATTCTATTCTACTCTGTTCTATTGTGTCCTGTCCTCTTTTATTATCCTTTCAATGTGTGTGCTATTCTACTTTATTCTGTTCTGTTTTATTCTAATGGCATCATCTTGGTTTAATATCCTTATTATGTGCATCTATTCTATTCTTTTCTATTCTATTACTTTATTAATGTGAGTGTTATTAGAAAAAGTGAAATTCAGGTTACTTTCCTCACAGGATTATGTCATCCAGGTGGCTGTGCATTACTAAACATGAACAGCATTGTTATTATAGTCTAAGCACACAGGAGGCTCCTCGCTGGCTGGCACTGACAGACTATTGAAAACATTCATTGAAAGGAAAATATCTACTTTTTTCTTTTTTCAGGCCGCCCAGAGCTTTGCCTGAACTGTATTGTATGGACCTATAGGTCATAAATAATGCTTGAAAGGGTAGAGACACTTTTACAAGCATGTCTAATGCCTCGGTTGCACAATGCTATGTAGGAGTTGCATGTCATGTCATTAGGCCAACTTTAGTCCCTGTAATTTAGAGATAAATGGTGAGACAATGCAGGCTCCTTCCCTTCTAATCATACAGGTGAACAAGTACGACTCATGTCCTCTCTGACAGACGTATAGATCCGTAGGCTTCGATCTGTCTCGCGGACGCAGATCAATTTTGTTGATCCAATAAAAAAGCAATGTATTGATTCAAACTTCACCTCTACACGCTTTGCCTCGATTCATTCAAAGTGACTCACTGGATAGGAATAGCCCAACATGTGGTTATAATTTGAGAGGGAAAAGTTTGTAATGCCAGCTCTTCTGTGGTGTGCTTCTCATTATAGATCACATCTTGTCACACTATGGCCGGGGCTGCATCCCATTCATAGCTTTGTTTTCTTTGTATGTGTTACAAGGGGGTTATTGTCTATTTGTGGAGGGGTTGTAAGTCATTTATGAGCAATAAGGAGGGAGAGAGAGAGAGAGAGAGAGAGGAGGCAAATTAGAAACATTTTTATGCTTTTAATGTTGGGTTTTCCACTGAAGTTGACCGCAGACATTAAGGCAGTTGGAACAGATGACGCTCGGAGGACCTGTTTTTCTAACAGTGCTGCTGCTGCTTTAGAAAAAAAAGGGAGGATCTATATGGCCATGTGTTCTCTCATACAGTATACATTCACCTGACCTTGTGCCGCCTTTTCTGTGGCATTCACCGGTCGAGCTGAGGTGTGATGATGTACAGAGAGATGTGCTCTGTGTCTGTTTGCTCTTATCTGTCCATAGCTCATGTGTGTTCATCTGACAAATGAGTGACACTGAAAGGTTCTGAGCACCCGGGAGACGACAGGCTTGTCCCTCCAAACCTGTTTTCAGGTATTGTTTTGTCACTCCATTCACACTGAATTATCGCACAAAATGAATCGAGCGGAGAGGTATTCCGGATCAATCATGGTGTTTGTTTAGCGAGGCGTGTTCAGGTGTATGTGTGAGCGACAGGCCGAAAACAGAACATATTTCATGGAGTTTGTTTGATAGTTTGCGTCTCCACAGGCTCATTTTTCTGATTCACATGTTGAGACAGATAAAAAAATGTTTTCTTCCCTCGGCTCTTCACTTCTTCTTCTTCTTCTTCTTTCTCATGTCAAGGTTCATACAGGAATGCAGAGAATGAGCTATTTACAGGTTACAGCGAGGACACATCTGAATATTGAGTTGATCAGCCTTGAGGAGCTGCTGTCGGTTGCTGCCTGCCTACCCTGTGGTGGTTTAGTGTTTCAAACAGGCTTTGTTAATGGTACATTTAGGGCAGGCACGTCCTTGTGTGGCTAACTGAAAGCTTTATAACTAAGGGAGGAACTGAAAGAGAGACCAAAGAGAGTCAAAGATCTCTATTATCTCATGTCACTATCTACAGTTTGATGCTTACTGCGGTTGCTATAACGACAAACAAAGCAGCAGTTATTTGTTTGAATATCCTGCCAGCCAGGTGAGTCGGAGAAAGTCTGTCATGCTTCTTACATTGTGTTGTTGATCTGTTGCTTCATCCTGCAGCGAAACACAGGCCAGGAGGTGAATAAGCAACCCCTGGGCTCTGTTTAGTGCTACTGTGCTCCTGAGTCACTCTCTTGACGCATATCACATATCCACCTCAGGGACTTTTTTTTGATCAATTAATGAAAAAATGAATCAAAGATGAATCAATAATGATACTAATCATGAGTTGGACCCCTCCTTATTTTTTTTTTTTAACTGAAAAACAATATCAGGTCTGTTAACTGTGTCATCGTTTTAAAGGCTTTGCAGTGTTTGTTTTGTCGTGTTGCCATGCATGTTCGATGACATTCCTCAGAATTAAACATTATGACGTGCACAGGCAGGTGCCCATCTCTTACTTTATGGCTGTTATCACAAGCCCTCAAGTATGAGTGTTACTGCCGCCTCAGCATAATTCACTTTTATACAGATCAAGCCCCAGGCTGCTAGATTACTTTAAAAAAAAATGAACAAGACAAAACAGATCAAAGTACTTGAGATTCTTCCATTTTAGAAACTTGGCCAGAATAAAATTATTCCGAGCGAGCAGTTTGTGCGCCTAACGTGCCTTCGCTGCCCACTGTGGAACTTTTAAATGGGAATACCACGCCACAAAGGCCTAATTTCAGGAAACAGGATGTCAGCCATCAGATGAATCACCACAGTCCAGCAATGTTGCAAGTTATCTGCAGGCTAGGCCAGGCCAGGCCAAGCCAGGCTACCCGGTGACTCACCAGGCCTCTGACTAAACCGGCTTCTCCCAGTGATTTTGCGGGTTAGAACTTTTTGCTATCACGTGAAGTGGGCCTGGAAGTTTACAGAAAACACGTTACGCATACTTCTTAAGCAGGTACAACCTTGCAGAAAACCTACTCACCCTCCCACTCAGACCCCACATTACACACACACACCCTGATCTTGTACCCAGACTGTCAGTCAACCATACGTCTGTACATTTCCATGGTGATGTATCCAAAACACTTCCTGTTTTGGCCACAAGCTGCATGTGCAGAAGGAACCTGTGTATGTTCCTGAGATTTAGCAGCTTCACTTTGGATACCGTTTAGTGTTCGTTAACTCACATCTCCACCGTCAGATGAACCATCCAGTGTGCAGCTGTCAGGACCACATTAAATATCAATGAGGGGGTGTCCTGCTTGGCACTGTGGACGGTGCATAACACATAACTGTGTTGTGGGTTGGAATTCAGCCTGAGACCTTTGTGAAATGTGCTCATCCTCATTCTGTCCTCTCTTATCAGATGCCAAACAAAACCCTACTAGTGGCAGTGATCATTTGCTTTATGTTTTGGAAGCAGATACAGTAAAATGATTAATAGATGCCAAATAAAAGTACTGCTAAACAAAGTGGATTCAAGCAATGATTGTTCTAGATCTGAAACAAATAGTTAAATAAGTGAAACTGAATCGCAACTTTTGGTCCTGTGATGAACTGGTGAATTGTCCAGGGTGTACTGTGCCTCTCGCCCAATGCTAGCTGGGATCGGCTCCAGCCCCCCTGGACACTGATAAGGATAAGTGGTTACAGGAAATGGATGGATTGAATCGCAACTTTTTAGATAATCATTTGCTTCTTTTCTTTTTTTGAATCCTCAGGTTGTCACATGTTGCTCACAGAGAACAAGCTATTTACAGCCTCAGCCCTAATTATATTTATCTCATTCCTTGTTGTGTCCAGTTTATTTGCCTCCCATCTGTCTTGTTCTCTGAAGGTGTCTCTTTTGGGCTCAGAGTCAGAGATTTGGTTCAGTATCTAATGAATCAGTTCATCTACATTTAAATTATGTGAATGACGTCTCTTGAGATCTACAAAATGAACGCTCACTTTCTCGCTTAAACAATCGCACATTCACAAAAAGTTATGTAACATTGTTCCTTCCATTACCTTAAACTAAGTTTAAGCCAGTTCAAGTCGGTGCATAGATGATAGCTTACTCATCGTGGTCTCCTGAATCAATTTGTGCGTTATAATGACAGACACAGATTTTTCAGGTTGAGATCTGAGTAGCAGCTTGAAGCATGACACACCAGAACTGAGCAGAGATATGAGAGAACCTGTCGGTACAACTCTTCATGCCTTTGCCACCTCTTTTTCTCTCACTTGGCTTTTCTCTTTCTTCCATTGTATCTTCCATATCCTGTTGTTTTTCTTTGTTCTTACCTTTATGTGCAGTTTCCTCATGAGCCAGATTGAATTTAGTTTAATCTCTGGTGCTATCACACGCTTGTCTCTGAATGCTACTCTAATGTGTGATGCCATAAAGTTATGTGAACTTTCATTCTCAGTCTAACTATAAAAACTATAAAACTACAGAGAATAACAGAAGACAGAACATATAATAAAATGCACCAGACTGTATAATGAGGACTGACAAAAAAGGTCTGATATATAGTAAATTGGAAATTATACCACCGTTTTTTCTCTTTATTATTGGTTAAGCTCATATAATCAAATATTTTATGACATAAGTTGTAATAAGTTATTTTTAGTTTAGTGAAAGTGCCACACCTAGTTTGTATCATGTATAGTATTAATGGCAAACCATCAACCCTGCTATTAAATGCAACTTAACAACTTAATTATTAATGGTTCATGTAAGAATCTGCATCTCTTTCTGCTCAGCTGCATTAATTTGCCTTGTAAATGTAGGAACATCGCCTTGGCTGGGAAGGAAAATATTTCTGTAGACATGTGCCGGTGAAGGTGTGTTAATCTGAAAGGCGCTTGTTAAACTTACTACACAGGCTTTGACTCAACAACAATAGATGCCTTGTGTAAGAGGTTATAGGTAATTCGTCTGCCTGTGTAGTGTTCTTCCTCTCATCACCCTAAGGAATATTGGGTAGGATCATGAGTATTGTATATCACACATGTAGGTGTGGTGTATTTTCTAGTTGAAACTACAAAAGCAACTGAACAGGTTAATTGTTCATCTGTTTGCTGTAATATCTTTCTTTCTTTGTCTGCACAGGTTCAAGCCCCTCCTTCCTTACCTTGTGACCTTTGACCCCACACCTCTCTGCAACCATGGCACACCGATCCCAGAGTTCCTCGATCGGTGATAACCCCCTTGACCCAAACTACCTGCCCCCACATTACCGTGAGGAGTACCGTCTAGCTATTGATGCTCTTATAGAGAATGACGTACAGGTAACACTGCAGATTTCTACTTATGTGTTTTTATGTGTATCTAATTAATTTGTTGGTTTTACGATGGAATGATTTCCGTGTGTCTCCTATCACATCAGGGCTACTATGACTTCCTCCAGTCGGCAGATGTGGTCAGTTTCCTGGCACAGTCGGAAATTGAATTTATCAAGTCCACAATGCAGACACCCAACCTGAGCTCCAGCATGCCAGAGCTGACTTACTATGACGGAGCGAATGAGCCTGATGGCTCCTCAGACACGTATTGGCCGATGCAGTCTGACCTGGCTGCTCCGGGGCTGGACCTGGGCTGGCCACTGCCACAGCATAGCTTCGTGGGTCCCACAGAGGTCACCACTCTGGTGAACCCCTCCGACCCAGACATGCCAAGCATCAAGGAGCAGGCCAGGAGACTGATCAAGAATGCATGCCAAGTAAGTTGAAGGGAGGAAGAGGAAACACAGAGATAATTTGCTTTCAGCTGGTATTTCTGAGAAAGAATTGCATCTGAAGATAAGATCGATGCATGCCACCCTCAGAAATTCACATTTATTCAACTACTGTGTACAACTACAAATATGCTACATGTGTTTTTGTGGAAGGGTGGATGACTCGTATAGTGTAATAAATAACCACATGTGTCTTACATCAGCGTATTCTCTGTCTTATCAGTATGTACTGTACAAATCGAATGTTATCTATTCAAAAAAAAAAGAAGAAAAAAAGTCGAGATAAAGGGCTGCCAGTAACTTGTGTGTGTGCAGGTTACTCTGTCTCATTGTTTGTTTAATCTTACTTTCTATCTGCCACTTTGCACCACTCCCTTGCAGATGGATTTCATACTAGCCTTTGGCTAAATTAAAAACATAATTTAAAATTAATAATTTAATAATAACTGTAGATGTCAAATGTCACAAGCAGTCAAACCTGTTGGTGTGGTGGGCCCTGTCTGAGTACACTGTCTCTTTTACTGTGTCAAAATCTATGAGTGACTCAGGAGAGTGACGTTTGTAAAAGTATGAAGTGTTTCGACATGCACAAAGAAGACAGGTTCACAAAGACAAGAGTCATTAATCTTTCTCCACCATGCTTATCTTGAGTTGCTGATACATTGAGTGCAGTTAAATGCTAATTTTGTCTCATTTATTTGGTTGAGAGGTATCCATTGTGGTGTATCGGCAATATTTCAATTAAATATTTAAATTTTTATATTATCTATAGTAAATAAATTAGTCTTAAAAGTCCAGTGTGTAAGCTTTAGTTGGCTCTATTTATAGAATGGAATATAATATACATAATTATGTTTTCATTAGTGTATAATCACCTGAAAATAGAGGATCATTATGTCTTTATTACCTTCAAATGAGCCCAGACCCTTTGTCTGCCATGTTTCTACAGAAGCCCAGAACTGACAAACTAAACACTGGCTCTAGATTGGGCCTTGTGCATTTTATGCGTTTCATGCGGATACTGTAGTTTCTCCTTCATGCTAGGAAGGGTAGTGTGAGGCAAGGGGGTTGCAATTAGGGATGGCTCGATCCGATACTCGGGATCGGTATCGGTCCAATATTGGTCAAAATTTCAGGATCGAACATCGAAAAAAACAACTATAGCCCGTCCGATCCGATACCTAAGCCCAAATGCTCAACTTAACTTTGCGCGACATGCTGTAAACAGAGACACTATCGCCTCAGCAACGGCAGCCAGCAGCATGCTGTTGCACAACATGCCGTAAACAGAGAACAGCTGCTGCAGCGTGTGTAAACAGAACGGTGTGACAGTGAATTAGCCTAGCGCTCTTATCATGTCAGCTAGTGGATAATAATGGAGTGCTCCGTTATTATCGATGAAAGAAGGAGCAGACTGACAGCTGACAAGGCTGAAATGTTAATATTTCTGAAGAAGAATCTGCCCCTCATGTTGAAGTGACCAAATGAATGTCAGAAAGGAATGTAAAAGCAAGTGTCTGTGACAGTTAGCAGTTACTTAAAGCAGCCATATGTCCTATAGTCTTCAATGAAACATTGGAATTGAGTCCATTCTATATCTAGTTTGATATGGGTGTTTTACATACAGTTCAGCCCCAGAGGTTATATGTGAAAGAAGAAACATTCAAGTTTGCAGTTTGCACTGATTTGAAGTTTAAATAAAGAGCTTATAGCTTGAGGCACATTCGTGGGCTATTTTATTTCTTCCTTTAGGGGAGCAGAATATTTGTTGCACAGTTTGAACATGGTGTTTTTAGATGTCCATATTAAGCAAAGTACATCTATACAAACTATATGTATTATTAACAACTTAACAGAGGACAAAAGAAGGTATCCGGATTGATATCGGTATCGGCAGATACTCCAAGTTGCAGTATCAGTATCGGTATCGGACATGAAAAAGTTGTATCGAGCCATCCCTAGTTGCAATTAGCAACTACACCGCTAGATGTTGTGATGAATGGTTTCAGAACCAAAATTCAAACAACAACCAGAGAACAGAACCGGTTTAAACTCTTAATTATCAACACTGGCAGAGTGAGGACTTGAGGGGCAGTGAGGCTGGAAGTGAAACGAAGTCTAAAAGGTTGAACCGGTCTTATATACTGTGAGGGTTGATTAGATAATGAGCCGCAGGTGATGAGGTGCAGAGCAGGTGAGGGGAAGACCGAAGGCCACGCCCAGCAACACGGAGAGAGACACACAAAAGGGAGGGGGAAACCAAAAGGCAAAAGTAGAAGGCAAAAGCCTCTATCGTAACTAGCCCTGACCCGAGATGCCACTAAATCCTACACACTGGTCCTTTAACATCCAATTTTACTTTCATACTTTCAGGAGAAACCCTTTTAAATCCTGTCAAAAGTACCATGAACATGTACATGTTATGTAAAGTTCTATTTTGAGAGCACAATGTTCAATGCACAATGAACAGCTCCCACCGCCAAAGTTCCTTCAGGTTGTGTAATTGTTCACGTTGTATTTTTAAATCACCGACAGAAACAAGACAAAATAATTATAAAACTAGACTAACAAAAGACCATATTACACTGAACAAACCTTGACTAATCTTCTTGTCTTTGCTCTTCTCCAGGTTATTGCTGTGGTGATGGACAAGTTCACAGACGTTGACATTTTTTCTGACCTCTTGGCTGCAGCAGCACGCCACGTTCCTGTTTACATTTTGCTGGACGAGCAGGACTCCCATCACTTTGTCACTATGGTCCTCAACTGCAAAGTCAACTTGGAACTTATTCCTGTGAGTTTGCCTCTTCATTACTGGGCTAATAGCTAGCTATCCTGTGACATTTGTTGTGCTGTGTAATTATTTATAACACATGATTTCCACTAAGACTTGCATGTATCCATAACAAAACTGATTTTTTTCTCTACAGATGATGCGTGTCAGGGTTGTGGCAGGAATAACCTATTACTCCCGGACAGGAAAATCATTCAAGGGGCAGGTGAAAGATCGTTTCCTGCTGGCTGACTGCAAGGCTGTACTCAGTGGCAACTACAGGTGAGTCATTTAACTCTGTTTATTATGATCCCTTGTCAGTTATTCTGTAAATGCAAGTACTTTAATAGCCTCCACTGTTATTTCTTATAGTTTCATGTGGTCCTATGAGAAGATCCACCGCTGCATCGCTCACCTCTTCCTTGGAGGGCTGGTTGCCACCTTTGATGAAGAGTTTCGCATCCTCTTTGCTCAGTCAGAGCCTCTAGTGATTGACCCATCTGATGGAGCACTTGCTTTGTCCGACACCAGCAGCACCAGTAATTACTTTAGCAGCCAGTTTGGTTTGAAGAGGACCCAATCTTTGCGTAATCCAGTAGGTTACCGCAGGCAGCCTGAGCTTCCCTCTGCCTTTCCTTACGGAGACTCTGATCGTAACCTTGGACTTCATTTCCGGAGGAACGACCCGTTTCGCCACAGCGTTGAACCCGGGCCAGGAATTACAATTGGGAAGTATTCCCAGCAACAGTTTCGTCTGCAGCAGTCGTACCTGGAGCAGGGAAGGTCCATAGTTTCCAGGCAGATGGAAATGAGTAGTAGTGGCTTTAAGAGGCACAGCTATGCAGAGGGAACCCAGGAAAACTACTCATCTTCGAAGCAATACATGAAGCACAGAGTCATGAATAATCTGGATGAGACGGACTTCCACAGGTAGTTATACATAAAACTATTTGGAATGTGAATCATCACATGTATCACCATCTTATGTAAGCATGTCTTTACATAGAACAATTCACAAAATACTTCTTTATTCTCTTCACAGGGAGCAGACCCAAAGTAGCCATTACTACAGTGAGGGGCCTGGGCCGGGTTCTGGCCATGGACACTACGACAGACTCCGAGGTCGTCCTCCGCACCTCTCCATTGACCAGTATTCAGACTCAAGCTTCCCTTCAGATCACGAGCCTCCACCTGCAAACTATGGTCGAGACTACTTTTCATCTGAGGACTTGAGGGGACCTGAGGGTCACCAGGCACCTCCGTTAGCTGGGAGGTATGGAGGAGGTTCCTTCAATAAGAGGCCAAGCATAGGTCAGGCATATGCCTGTCAGAGCTCACCCACGCAGCCTCACCCACCTGAGAAGAAGCCGTTTGCCAAACAATCTAATCAAGAGCATGATCAAGATGCAGATGCTAAGCTAGGCCTGAGGAGCTGGAGAATACACTCTTATCTCAGCACTTATGAGGACGGTGGAGAAGAAGGTCTGGCTCAACCTATGGGGCCTGATGCATTTGAAGATCCTCCACCATCTCAGCAGCCAACTGTCCCTGAAAGTTCAGTTCCCCGCTTTAATAAGGAGCCACCAAATGCTGCCCCAAAACCCAGACCAGATATCCTGAGGCCACGCTTTGGAAAGCCCATATTAAGTGAGAGCAACAGTAAAGACTCAGCAGCAAGCAAGGATCTTCAGACAGTTAGTGACTTAAAGCCATTTTCATTGGAGAAAAAGGAGAGAGAGGCAGCGAAGGAAAGGGAGAGAGAGGCCGATAGGGGTGCAGCAAGGGAAATGGGTGTGGATGTGGAGGTGAAAGAGACTCCAGATCTCTTCCTGTCCAAACATGAATCATTCCGTTCACGTATTAACCCACTCCTTCAACGCAGCTCTCGTCTGCGTTCCTCACTTATTTTCTCATCTTCCAAGGCAGAGATGCACAGTGGTAGCCTGGGCTTAAAACCAGCCACAGAGGAAGATGAACAGTTAGACTCAGTACGCACTTCTTCGATTGTGGCCCAGATCCTAGAGAAGAGGAGATCACTGTCTCGTGAGCCTTTTGAGTGGAGGAAGAAGGCTGAAGAAAAAGATAAGGAGAAACAAAAAGAGAAAGAGCAAGAAGAAAGAGAGAAGGAGAAAGAGAGGGAGAAAGAGAGGGAGAAAGAGCGACAGCAAGAGGAAATAGAGACTCGACTGAAAGATGAGATTAAAGCAAAAGACGAGCCTCAGAAAACCAACGAAGACGTAAAGACGACACCAACTGTAGAGAAATCTGAAGTCACAACCTCATCATCTCTGAACATGAATGACCCAGCCAGTCGACTGCAGTATTTCAAAGATCTGGCTGCCAAGAGAAAAGCCTCAACAATGGCGACAGAGTCATCACTAAAAGCTCCAGAGCCTGCAGAAAAAAAGCCAGACCTTTCTGATAAACCTCCTCCAAACCCTGTGACAATTCCACAGATCCGAACTGTCTCTGTTGGTTCAACAGAAGGTGAATCAAAGAGGCCAGACATCTCTGCAAAACTGGCGGAGCTCACTCGCAGACCTTCAATTAGTTCCTCAAAACCACCCATAAGCTCTGCCAAGCCTTCCACGAGCTACCTAAAGCCTACAGAGACAACTCAACCTCAAAAAGAGGAGAATGCATCAGAGGGTCAAAAGAGGGATATATTCAAGTCCCTGAAGCCCCTTCCTTCGCCTAAGCTCTTCAGGAGGGATCCATTAAAGCTCAAAGGACTGAATCCTCGCCGCATTTCCTGTGGTGAGGAGATGCTGACCACAGATGCTACAGATGCAGAGAAAAGTGAACTGAAAAAGAGCCGCTCTCATAGTTCTTCAACTATGACACGCGAAGAAAGTAAGGAAGGAATGCAAAAAGTTATGGGATCTAATACGTCCATCAACACACTTGGCGAGGGAAAGGGTGAGGGTAAGACAATTGACTTCTTAAAGAAGCAGACGCAGAGGCTAAAAGGATTCCTCGGGCCCAAGGACAAAGAAAAGAAATCTTCAGGAGATGAAAAGGGCATGAGCACGGTCATTGAGGTCACTGGAGAGTCAAGCAAAAAACAGAGTTCTTTGGCTAAAGATGCAGCATCTGCTACTACCACCGACCAAACTACAGCCAATCACAAGACCAGCCTAACAGGCCCATCTCGATACCAGTCCCCAGGCAGCTCTGTTCTGTTCAGCAGCAACCTACGAGATGACACCAAAGTCATTCTAGAGCAGATCTCGGCCAACAGCCAGAAGAACAGACAAGAGCGAGAAGAAACGGGAGGGGACAAAGATAGTGACACCGGGGATAAGGGGTTGGAGAGACAGAACACCTTAAAAAAGAATCGATTTCTGCGACCGCAGGGCAACGTCCATGAGCGGGAGGGACTGCTGAAGAGGATAGAGAGTTTGAGGAAGGAGAAGAAGGTCTACAGCCGCTTTGAGGTAGTCTGTCAAAGCAAGGGTGATGTTAGCAGCATGGATGGGAAAGAGATATGAACAAAAGCAAAAACTGTTTAGGTGTAAACAACAGAAGTAGTTAAGTAACGGGTTCAGGGTTTTCAGCTTAAATTACATTACCAAAAACAATATGTTTAAAAATAATGATTAAATTCTGCATTGTTTGAGTTGATCAGATGCACCAGTATACAGTGACACTTGTTAGTAGTAGTAGTAGTAGTAGTAGTAGTAGTAGTAGTATTCCGTGCAATTATAAGACTAAAATATCAGAGAACAATCTCTTTGCAACTTTCTGAACCATAAAATGTTTTGACTCTAAATGTTTAGGTATTACAAACTTTTTGATTTTTAATTAAGAGTTTAATTCAGTTTGAAAATGGAGTCTTGTACATAAAATGTAACGATCAGGTGTTTGGGAAACTTTCTAATATTTTTTCTTTCTTTTTTTTACACAAAGACGACATAATTATAGAAATAACAATGCTGTTTGTATGATTTCAAAATCATTTTTATTACCAGACAATGATTATATGATATGATATTTTACAGTATCTGCTTTGAAGCTGTGAAAATAAATTTTGATGGACAAGCTAATGTTCATTGCTTTATATATTCACTAGAAGTCTTGTATAACTACTGTCAACATGACATTAAGATAAGCAGAAAACTGTACTTAGGACTGTCTCCTGAGGACACTACTAACAGTAGTGAGGAAGAGGAGGGGGGAAGCACAGATGAAACTGGGCTGGAGTTCATACTTTGTTATATTCATTGTTATCCCTGTTGTTGTGTTAACAGATGGGGAATAACCTGGGATAACGTCAGATGGAGGAGCAACCTTTTATATGGAAACTATTTATGCAAGATGATCAAAAAGACCCATGGCCTGTATTTGCCAACGACACTATCTAAGTACCTCTGTGGCTCAACACTGCAGCCTTTCCTGGATTTTCACACGAAGTAATAAAACTTGAAAAGACAATATATAAAAATGCTGAAAACAAACTAAAGTCACTGAGTTTGGAATGCCCCTGTTTGCCAAGACCTGGTACTATTTTTGCCTTATATGGTGACTGGGAGAAAGAAGAGTGACTACACGCATACTGGTTTCATGGGCTAATGTTTCACCAAATAGAAGAAGGTAGGGCAACTTTCCTATAAATGAGCTTGTATGAACGTGACTGAGGGAATTAGAAAGAATAACAAAAAGACATCACATGGTGCACCTGAGGGAGATAGATACATGCCAGTTTTAAAACTGGTGGTATATGACATCACGTGTATAGTACCAGTGTTAGTGTGTGAAGCTTCAACTGGTTTAAAACTCAATGGCCGAAAAGTGTCTTTGTGGATTCACTGTGTGCCAATGGCCCACCAAGGGCATTACCAAAGCCAGAAGGACTATTAACCAAGAGAACGAGAAAGCAAATGAAATTATTTAAGAGAAACAGAATGAGATGGAGAATTGGTGAAGGGTGGGAATTTAAGGGCAGGTCTGTGAGATTAAGGAGAATGAAGCATGAGACAAAATCAGAATCAGAAAGTGAGAAAAAGCAGTAGAGCTTAGATAGAAAGTAGAGCCTGTAGTGAACTTTAGCCTCTGAAGAGTGTTATGTACCTTTCTGTTAAGGTGTGGAGTGGACCCACTTCTCAGGGTTGAAAAATGTCAAATAACCATTCAGAGAGTGGCCTACAGGCATTCATGGTTAAAGGAGTGGAGTTGTGTGGTTCTTGTCTGATGTAATGTAAATAAAAGTGTACAGCATTTACAGTTGCACCTGAATCACTGTAAAAAAAAATTAAAATAAAAAAAAAAGGGGAAAAAAAGACAATTTTTACAAAAGATAAAAATGTGCGTGAAAATTCTCTTTCCATCCCAGATTTTTAAATTACCTTTAAAGGAAAGGAAGAGAACATGGATGGCTTCATTTTGCAGTATTGGAGCAGAGCCATGCCTCCTTACATAAGTAATCTAACTTCTGAGACCTACGCCCTGCGCAGGGCTCCTAACTCTTTTGTTAGTCTGTAAACACTATTAAACCAAAGATTTAGTTATATGGTACAGTTCCCAGGCTGCTTGACAGCTAGGCTGGGCATCAAACCATTAAGTGTTTTTGTACAGTACATCAAAAGACTGATCACAAGAGGATCTATTACTTTACGGACAATTCAGGGGTTAAAGAGATTTCTTTACAGGATATGTTGTACATATTTGTATGAAAAACGGCTTGGTGATGTTCTAAGTACCAATTTAGATTATGATCACACTCACTGTACTATCAAAATGCCTTGTGTGTATTTTTAATTAATATGTATGTATGTGGTTGAGGCTGTAAAAACGAATTGGCATTAATTAAGGGGAAATCCGTTGCACAGGGTCATGTGTCTTTTTTTTAAAAACTAGATAGTATTACATTGTATTTGAAATACTGCAAAAGTCTTTTATTAAATCTCTTTAAAACTGAAGTTGAATGTGGCTGTGTGCACATATATACAGTATGTGTAAACTGTAGTGAATGGTTGTACCGTTTTCATTTATAGCCTCTGTAAGATTCCTAAAATAAAACCCATTTGACAACATCACAACACTGACATAACTTTATATTTTTAAATATATGAACATTTATATTAGATCGATGCACAACATTGAAGTGAGATTAACACAGCACCATACAGGACACGACTACTGGCATCTACCTATCTGAAAAACACCATGCACAAGTCACAGAATGTAAAATATTTCAGATTTCATGACTACGTGCCAACAAACTGGAATACAAAACCCTCACAGAACAATTATTACAAAAACATCAAGAACATGGAGAAAAATAGCCGCTAAACACCGATACAAACCGACATGCTGAAATCATTTTGAAGTTTTAGTTTTTCGCCATACTGGTTTGTCGAGATTCTGCGATTCTTGTAAGATGACACGTGGGAGATCAAAGGTTTTTACCTGACGAGTATTAACTCTTTTTTTAAACACATTACTCCTCCTGAGTTTCTCCAGCTGTTGCCCCCAGCTGCTTCTCTTTCTTCACCTCTTCTAGCTCCTCATTGAGGCATTGCAGCTGAGCCAACTTCATTTGTTCTATGAGAATCACAGAACAAGGCGGGTTCAAAAGAGTCGGACATGGAAAACATACACTATATTCATGCATGAACAAAAATTGCTTGCAGAATAATGTGCATAAATTATGAGAGTGTGTTACCAGCTGATAACAGCTGACTTTTTGTATTCTCAGCATTCTCTATTTCCACTGGGAGCCTTTGTGGAGTCTAAGTGATAATTAGAAGGTCAACAGTCATTAATA
Source organism: Argyrosomus regius (assembly GCA_946959425.1). NCBI lineage: Eukaryota > Metazoa > Chordata > Actinopteri > Sciaenidae > Argyrosomus > Argyrosomus regius. Next base: position 17,409,686 of record OX336899.1, read on the forward strand.
AAATCAACAAGTCACATTTTCATCATTATATTTTAGAGATGTCTTACAAAGACGGAGTACAGATTCTTATGCTGCTCGATCAGTTGATGAAGCTGGTGTTCAAACTTCATCCTGCAAAAATAAAGCTGGTTTTATGAACTTTCTATATTTTTCTCTTATGTAATATATCATTGAACTTGATAATGAATAAGTACCGTTGCTTGCGCTGTTTAAGCTTGAATTCCTGGATGTCACAAGTGTACTGTTCCAGCAGTTCATCACTTCTCTTGTTCTGCTTTAACTGCCTGAAAAAGACGCGTGGTTCATCACTCGATACAAGATAGAAATAGATACAAATCTAGAATTACACCTAGCCTCGTTTTCACCACTTCCCAACTTTGATGTGTTGTTCAGTGATTACACCACAGACTTCTGTTGCATATTCCTCATTGATCTCATATACAGTAAACAATGACCTGAGTCAATGTTCAGGTAACTGGTCTACTACAATGTAAATCTACTGTGTGTAATACTGGATACAATACATCAACATGACATGAACCTGTGACAGTACATAAAAATGCTTAACAGCCTACCTAAGGATCTGTGTATAGTATAATCAGTCACACATTATTTAAATGCAGTCTATGAAAATGTGCAAGTTAAATACATGCTTGTGGTTTGTTTGATGACGTATAAAATTAAAGCAAACAATATAAACAACTTATAATAGCATAAAACTAAAAAGTGAACAGAGGTATCAAACTCAAAAGTCTTTAAATGATGGAACTTTTTTATGCCACCAACAAATCCATGATTGATGACGGCCGATTGATTTATGATAGAGATGCAATCATACACTCATCAGCCTTGATGCTACAACAACAAAATCTTTTTGTTTATTTTACAAAACTGTAAATTCAATAATGTAGGACACATGAACATATCATATTTTAATATCTTAATTTATCTTAGTAAAAGTTACTTTAGTCAATATGCCACTAAATAAATAATATATAATTAAAAACATACATTATTTTAAGGGTTTCTCAACTACATCATTATATATGCAGAATACAGACAGAAAATTGAATATTAACTAGTAAAAAAATGACACTTCCAAATCCAATATGGCATACTAGATCTAAAATATACAGACCAAGCTTTGACACCAAAAAAGAATATCTAGTGATATAGGGACTATTCTAGTGAGAAGTTGCTGCCATCTAGTGTTATACATCACAAACACATGATTGAGGTCTGTCGATAGGTCATGTTCAGACATTAACACTCACTCCTTATAGCTGACAGCATTCAATAAAAATCTTTATCTGGTTCGTGTGGAGCTCACCTGGCAGAGTCTTGCTCAGACTCGTCACACTGGAACTGCAGCTTCCTGCACAGCTCTGAAGAAAAACATCACAGTAACTCATTAGCTTATTCATACCTATTGTCTATATCTAATGTGTTTTCAATAGTACTACATATTCAATCAAAACATAAACTCTACATGACCTCAAATCTGCACACATATTGGGTTATAATCAATCACACATTTACAATTAAATGTTAGACGTAATGTGTGTGTACCTTCTTTTTCTTTATGGATTTCTTCCAGCTGGTAAGCTTCATTTTGTACTGCAAAAACAACAACACTGCAGAGTAATATTGTACAGTATACAATTATAAAATAAACGTCATATATGATAAATAACACACAGAATAAATGATTACCTAAAAGGATAACAAATACATACTCTACTGACTACATGTCAGCAACAGGTACATACAGCAGGTACAACAGGTCAATTGTATGTGGACAATATAAAATTGTTAGTGATGACTTTGACACAGATATTAAAAAGAGACACTAGACTTAGACTGGATTAAAAGCAACTCTTTATTTCATGGCAAAGTGGTTATCAGATAAATGTGATGTTTGTAATGTTCCTGAAAATGCTGACCATGTCATTATGAGGTGTTGCAAAAATAATTTACGAGACCTTACATGATAAGATATATGAGCTGAGCCCCGGGGATGGTACTTTATTTTTTGTTTAAAGACACAGGATTCAATCGTAAGATTTGTTTATGTACAGACGCCCTAATGTTACACACTCCTGTACAGTAGGTGGCGGTATGCACCTATACATGTTGGTGTGTGATCTGACAGAGAATTAGAATAGGAACTTGCAGGTTCCCTGCTCGGTCCTTAATAATCATGTTATGAAAATTAGAACAGATGATTTTGTGACTTACAAGTTGTCAGCTCTTTCTGCAAAGAGTCACTGACTGATTTGATCTCCTTCATTTCATCGTCCAGGACTCTTTTAGCTGAAATAAGACACAGTGAAACTGAAACATGGCAGCTGTGATGATCGTTTTATTGCGGATATGATAAAGTTTTGTTCAGGAGTCACCTGATATTCTGTGAAACACAATCAAGCTGGCGCTGACACACACTGATAACCAAATCATGATACTGCACTCTCAACCTTGCGTGCTAAATTCACCTTCACTTTGTCACTTTCGTTTTTTGTTCTGGCTTTCATTTATTTTCACATAGTTGTCAGAATGGTCTTGTAGGGTGTTGCTGTTCCCTACAAGCCGGAGATATTAATCATATCTCATAGGTCTCCATTCATCATGTTCTGATACTCCACGGATGGAGTAACAGGTAAGGATGTACCTCACTGAAGATACTGTTGTGACGTCGTTTGAAGCGGTATGGTCTGAGCGTACAGCTGTCTGACTCATGGTTTTTGTGATAGTGTTCAACTGTTACTCGATACGTGTAGCTAAACGTGTTTTTACTTAAAGTCGCATCCTTACTAGGTTAAACTATGACGATTTTTGTTCTGTATGACATTTTTTCTGTGAAATCTAAGAAGAAACGCGTGCTCATTTGCATACAGTCGACACAAACTGCTTTCTGATTGGTGCACATTCACAAAGCTTTCTGTCGAGCTCAGACCTCCGTGTTGAAGCGTTTTTAAGCTGTATGGGCAGGTTACCTCTTTAAGAAACGCCACACGTGCTTCACGGGTTCATTTATTTTTTTTACTTTTTATGTAATTAAAGAAAAAGAGACGGCGCGACTAACCAACGGAAGCGGAAGCGTAGCTTCACAAAGACTAACTAAAATTTCAAGATCATTACGTCACATCCTGTTCTAGACTAGCTGAGTTAACAGTTGAAATCCGTGCTGGCTTTTACAAAATGGCGAATAAATGATTATGCGTAGATAATTCAAATGTATTAGATTAATCAATGTCTTATACGACGGATAAATAATGCACTAACCGTCTATTTGCCCACATATTTACCCATACCGCAGCGCTACGCATGCGCGTAAGCGTGAAACGAAAACGGAAGTAAGTGACAGTGACTTCTCCGAATTCACTTTTGCTTTTTTCTTGACTTTAAAACATTAAAATACAATCATGCTACATGGAAACTGTGCCGATATAAAAAATGAGTAAGCAAAACAGTTAATGTAAACACGTAAAGGGGTTTTCTACTAGAAAATAAAACTCATCTTCTATTAAGGTAGTCCGAAAGATGTCACTATCGGGTCTAAATAGGCCCAAATTATGCCCTGATGTCAGACAATTTTTCTCTAAAGTACCCAAAACAATGTGCACGTAATTACAATTTAAAATATCTGATTTACTAGAACATAAACAGTTACCTTGTTGCAGCTTCCTTAATTTGCCCATCACCTGTTGTACTTTGAGATCTTGCATATCTCCACCTGACAGCGGGGTATGAAAACATTTCAGCCTTGTTTTGGGGTTTCATTTGTATTTTGTGCAACTGTGACTAATTTACCTCCTTGCAGTGATGTAACATTAATCAAGTCCTCGATATTGAACCCTGTTGCACAAATGAATAAATGAAAGTTAGATGAGTTTGTCTTGGCTTTCCATCATGTTCCACTGTCCTTACAACCAGTTGTTAGCTACACTCAAAAACATTTTTGGCCACTTATGCATTTCAGTTACATAGAAAATTTCTATCCATTTGAATCACATAGTTTTAATATAAATTAACAAACTTAATGTGAAGCAAGTAATAAGATGTATGTAACCATACTAATAAACTCAAAATGACTGCATTCATTTTCACTGTAGGGTTTGGGCAAACAAGTTGACTTTATTAATATTGAATGCATAAACCTGGCTACTACTACACTACTGTGTAGTGGAAGTACATTGAGTTTATTAGTAATCTTATTAAGTTTATTAGTTAATTTATATTAAAACTATGTAATTCAAATGGATGGAAAATTTCTATGTAATTGAAATGTATAAGTCTTGAATTTTGGCCAAAACATCTTTTTGCGTGTAATTGGAGGTGTCACCATCTTCTAGTCGCCATATTTAGCTAACCTATGTGGTTAAAAGTGACGTGGCCCAGAATGACGTAGTGTTACAACAGGTACAATATCCACAGCTCCACTTTAAGGGTAACATTAGCAAGCTTCGTTATGAGCTAATGCTAGCTGTTTAATGACAATGTTGATAACACCGTTTTGAAAGCCTTAGCTAGTTAATGGTTACACACACAACAACAAGTGGACGGTGACGTCAGACACTACACTTTATGCAGTAACTGTAATCTAAAATATTCATCATATTTTGAAGTGAGTATAAGTTAGCCAGTAACTTAAAGCTCAGGTGAAATAATAGTTCAGGTTAGATTTAAGCCGTCTAACCTTCAGTCTCGCTCATGTTTATCCGGTCAGGATCCGCGCGGTGTTTTCCCTTTAACGTAAATTTACCGTTAACTGACTGGACGTGCGCACGAGGACAGAACGCGGTGATTGGCGCCAGCTTTAAAGACGTCTCATAGGTGCGCATGCGCCGCAGATACAAACTGTACATGTATTTACCTGGTATCTACAGAGTTAAAACTTATGGTTGTAAAGCAAACATGGACTTTTGTCGGTGGCTAGTAGGAAATTAATGCTTGTCAACAAATACAAATGCTAAGCACCGGGTTAAACTTATATGCAGTTTATTTTAAAAGAAAGAACATGTGCAATGATGTTTTTGCTGAATGGAACCGACTTTTGAATTGTGATCTTAATTATGGTCTTAATTTGAATCTACTGTATTTCTATGACATTTTATCTGTGTATCTATGTATTTAATATAGATATCCGCTATTATTAAGCCTTAAACCTGACCAATACAGGATTTATAAGGCCAATGCCAAAGTACAAAAAAACAATAATTTAAAAGCGATTTACCGCTTTTAAAAACACATATACAGCACACATTATATTATATAAAAGGGCCTCTAACTGACCTTTTTATGCTCTATGTCACATTTTATTCTATTTTATTGCTTTTAATTTATTGTTATTGTGGTTGGTTTGATTTTGCTCTGCTTTGTTGTAAAGCACTTTGTAACAGTGTTTTGAAAGGTGCTATAAAATAAAGTTTATTATCCTGAATTGTTTTTTTTTTTAACACAAACCTGACATTAAAAAACTTTGATTCCATAACTTAAGAAATGTGACTGATGTGACTGAGCTCTGTTGCTGATAACCAATGTTTGGCAATGAAGTCAAACATATCTTTTCATCATTTTGTACTATGACTTATTGTATTTATTGAAGTCACAGCATATTGTATACACTGATTTTATATCTGGGATCAGCTCAAATTAACCTATAATATTGTGGATTTAGTAGTCAGGCTCTTGTAATTACAATCAAAAACATGCTGGTGTAGTTCATGAGAAAAAATGTGTTCACAGGGGATGGAGCGTGTTCCTTTTTCCTTATCTGATGTGCGGTTTCCTGCCAAACAGTTGAAACATAAATGAACACACAGAGTTCGACACATTTACATCGTGTAAGTTTTAATGAAAAGCGAACAGCAGTGTAGAGGATTGCGGTTCCACTTTAATTTAATGCAAATATACAATGCAAACAGACCTACAAAGCCCCAAAATTACTTTATCTATACACATCAAACCACTAAGGAGGTCTATATACACATACACGTTAGTTAGATACAAACACAAGAGTTAAAAAAAAGTTTAACAGGGTTGCCAAACAACACTGTGTCTCTCCAAAACAGGAATACCTGTACAGTGTGCATTATCAGCACATGCAAATAACAGAGAAGGTCATGCAAGAGATGAAAAAATCAAAACAGAATTTACACAATAAAAAAAAATGTTCATGTTATCATTCAAGTTGTGAGTGTGTCAGAGTACTCTGGCTTCCAGTTTCCAGTGTTTATTCCTTTTGCCTGTTTCACTTTTCTGAGTAGGAGTGTACTTGGTATGGTTTTATAAACAACTTAAATAATGATGTGTACATTTCCAAACTTTCTGTTTGTTTTCTTCAATGCCAGCTTATAGCCATTTCAAAGCAACCCTGTTATCTACGTTAAGCTCCATAAATAGACACATTACAGGTTATATTTCCTTAACGTTTGGTGTCCACTAGTTCAGAAGTTCTGAAACTTGGATCATCTCTTTACAAAAGTGGTCAGAAATGCCAATACCTCAGTATCATTTCACATTAGTTGTAATGAGAAAAAAATAAATACAGCACTGAATTGTCACATCACGTTAATGACTAGATGAGAGGAAATTAGTGAGGACAGTAAAAGACAGGGGGACGCCTCAGCTTTGGGATCACAGAAACAATTTCAGAACAAAAGTTTGACTTCCTTTTGAAAAGATATTCTGTAAGAATATATAGCTTATAATTGTTAATTTATGTTTATGTTTGTCTACATCCAACATTTATCTTCATTCTTTTGCCATTAAAAGATTTTAATTATTATACTGGGTTCTGATATCAGAGCATATTTTTCCCAAAAAGCAACACATCCATATGAATCACTCCAGCATGCCTTTCAGGGGCAGGGGGAATATTGGCATCATATACAGTAATACACATAACTATTTACAGCCGTGAGAAGCAAGCTCGAGGAATTCCTCTGGTAGTTCTAGAGAATCATATCACATCTTTAGTGGTGTTTCCAACAATGCCATGCAGAGTTACTTTACACCAGCAGGCTGAAAGGGAGAGATACGTTTGGGAAAACAGACATATTAAAGGAGGTGGGTATTTCTAGCATCGTCTTCTCTTCAGGCAAAGCTGGTTTACATCAATATTAAGCGCTACCAGTACCTTCCCCACTCTTTTTCCTGTTTAATCTCTGCAGCAAGGCTAGGCCGAGTGCCAAGCACCCACAGGATGACATGTTTTATACTGTATGCGCTGAGCCGAACTGGAAGTTGGGTGGTAGGTAATGTAGACGTCTGTTTTAGTAGAAGCAGAGGACAGTTACAGCAAGCAGGGTGGTCAAAATTGAGGAAAAGACAGATCATTACGCTCTGTCGTTAATGGCAAGATTTGTGGTAGATAGTGTCCCTCTCAGCTGCATTTTATGATTTATGAAAAAAAGAACGTGTGTGTGTGATAAGAGAGGAAACGATGAGTATGTGAAAAAAAATGAAGAGATATTTGACAGACTCAGAGAGAAAAGGGAATGTTAGCAATATTTCTCAATAAAGGGAAGCATTCTTTATCCCCCTCCTGCTCTCTTTTAAGGTCAGCCTCATTCACGGGAGCGGCCCACGATAGCCAGGATGTAAAGGAAAATGTTGATGATGTCGGTGTAGAGGTTGAGGGCAGCAAAAATGTACTCCTCTGGACTCAGGGCCAGCTTCTTGTTGCCCAGGAGAAGCTGAGTGTCCACAGCCAAAAACTGCAGAGAAGGAAAAAAAAAAAAGGTGGCATTAGTCATTTCTAGTAATCTTATAAACCATGTGGCTGTGTTTGGGCACCTGACATTGACTTCCTGGGTTATCTTTCATCATCTGACAGGTACCTGAAGCAGCACCAATGCAAGCTGTTGTCAGTTTAAACGCCCACGCACTGATGAGCGTTGGTAACACCATCCTTTCACGTTAGGCTTCACAGGTTGTTTTTTACTCATCCAATTCATCCTATCACATCTTCTCCTCCTCCTTTGTTCATTAAATTCTACTCTTGTCTCTTCTTTTGGTCCAACCTGCATATAATCAAATCTTCATAGTGTTTTAACAGCCGTTTTGGTTGATTTCAGCTCTCATGACACATGATCAAATATTCAGATCTTAATAACAAAGTCAGTGTTCCACTTTCCTCTTGCGAGACCTAAATATTTTTCCTACCCGCATTGTTCTTTACTCCAACATTCTGCAGATGTAATTATCCCTTCTTGAGCAGAATAAACACATCTGGAAGGTGGAAAACCGTCTGTATGCCAGCTGTCTATTAACTGTATCCAGACGAGTGGACGCCATTACCCCATAAATATCAAATTACCCAACTGGATAATGAACTTACAGATTAGACCTTTGATGAAATGAACTGCCCTTGCTCATGTAATTATATCCAAGTGATCATTACTGTTGAACTAAATCTGGAACGTTCAAGTGAAGTACAAGCAACAGCCACTGGAATTATAAATGAAGAGAAAAGGATGGCCATTTTCCTCGGATACCATACAAGTGTGACACTTACGCAGGTGAAGAGCAGAGCCCCCAGTGAGGCGTAGACGATGTGCAGGATCCTGTTGCGGAAGAAGATGCAGAGGATGGAGAAGAGCAACAGCACGATGAGGCACACGAACAGCACGCCTCGACAGGAAGTGAAGTCATACTTGCTCTGTGGCGAAGAAGGGGAAAAACAAGATGTTGGAAAAATACTCACTAATACTAAAATATGTTCAGTGTATCCACCAATAAACAGATGAACTACAGAAGATTAACAAGCAGTGAGCTATATTTGTAAGATGATGAGATTCCTGTGTAAGAGTGTGTGGGATTAACTAGGTTACCCACCTTACTGTGGGAAAAAAAAAAATCAGAAGCAATTCTCACTATTGCTTCCCTAAAAACTGCCTGTGTGTGTGTATGTGACACATTTAAATTCATTTATTCAAGCAGCTGTTTGTGTGCACTGACCTGTAGTGAGAAGAGGACGACGGTAAAGCAGACCACTGCGGTGATGCCCACAGCCATGATGACAGTCTCTGTGTCATAGAAGCTGGCGATCATGCCCACCATGTAGGAGAGGCTGAGGGTCAGGATGGACTGAAAGACACGGACAACACACAGGCAAGTGAACACACTTTACATGTTATGGGTTCAGGTGACAGTTTCAAAGCACTGATTTGAAGGAAATCCAGTATTTAAATGTAGTTCGTGTCAATCAAAGCGACCCGTATCTACGAGCTAACAGCTTGCCTGTTTGAAATGTTTTAATTTGCTTTATTTCACACTTAAATACTGAACACATACTAATGCTGAATCACCCTACACTACAGGCCTATTTCACAGACATTTTGACTTGAAGGAAAAGAACAGGTGTCACTTATAACATTCATGACTGCTCTGCTTTATTTACTGTCTCAGTGAGTCATGAGACTGTGATAGCGAGCCAGCATGCACTATACCAGCACCCTGCAAGTGAAGCTGCTAAATGGAATTCAGCCATCATCAGTTTCATTATTTACACGTGTGTTTTTCCTGCTGTGACATGTCACAAAATCTGCTGTATTTATCTTAGCGCTGTGTTTTAATCCACTTATCTATGGCACTGGCTCAGTGCAAGTAAAATTACCCAGAAATGAATGGTTGCCAAATGAATGCCATGTCAATACTTTCTGCAGCTGATTCACCATTAAAGCCTTCCAACTGCAGTCCTGGCTTTATGCCTTATGGGCCTTTAAGACAGAACGCGACAAATGCAGCACTGTGCTTTGAAACACATTATTTTCAATGGCTTGCACAGCACAGCACAGCTCTGGTTGAACTTTGGCTGCACGGCACACCGCTATCACAGGCCCACAAAGGGCTGTGATGATGGAAACATGGATGATCTACAATCTATATGGTGTTTATTATAGATCAATGCTGGAATTTAACAGACTCACAAACAATGACTCGTGTGCATATTGTACATCAATATGGCACACAAAATGTATACATGACTGAAATCTGCTGATTTATCATGTAAACAGACTTTTACAATGTTCTTACCAGTGCAACCAAGTTCCAGGGGTGCTTGCGGCGGAAATCTCCACAGCAGCTGAGGACGATCAGAGACACGAAGAAGACTGCGTAGGACACGTAGTACGTCCACGGATTACGTCGCACAAAGTACTTGGCATCATCGACAAAAGTGAAGACGGCTACGAAGGAGAAAGTGACCATCAGCTGCACTGTGAGAACCAAGAAGACCTGGTGAGAAAGAGGAGAACGGAAGACATTTTTAGGTTGAGATGAACACATTAGTCGCTACATTTCCTTCTTTGTCAGACCTATGTCATCTATTTGGCATGGCGTAAGACCTACTTTTCTGATGAAGGCTTGTCGGATGCTCTTGTCCTCGAAGCCAGAGTTGGTAAACTCTTCATTGTCATAGTAAGATGGAGGCCCATCACCATGGTAACCAGGGCTGTCAGCAGGACCTAGAGAACAACAACAACAACAACAACAACAATTGGGGTTAAAAAAAACTAGGCTAAACAAATGGACACATCTGTGGTGTTGTCAGCACGCTCTGATTGTAGTATTGATCTATCTTATTGATTTGCCAGCCATCTGTGTTAAAACAACAATGTGTTTTATATGTGATGAAAATGAGCTTACATAGTTCTTTTAGTACCACATCCATTTACAGACTTTTATTAAAGCTGGAATATTTGACATGGAAACAGCTTCATGGAGCAGAGAGGAAACATTTTAAGGAAATAATAAGTAAAGTTAACTGGTAATGTAATAAATGAACTTTAGCTGAGCTCATTGGTTTTTGCCAAAGGAAGTGAAAATGGAGTAAAAGCAGAGTCAAACAACACAACGTGCTCACTTTTGCAGAGGTACCGCCCCGCTATAGCATAGAAAGAGAAAATTCTATTCATGAAATGCCTCACATCTTTAGTTTTACCACTCACCGATAGGGTCGCCGGGAAAGCCTGGCTGTGCGTGTCCCTGCTGATAAGGCCCCTGGGGGTAGGGTCCCTGTGGGTAGGGCATTTGAGGGTAAGGCATCTGAGGGTAGGGGCCCGGTGCGAAACCTGGGCCTGCCTGGGGGAAGCCTGGCTGTCCATAGCCGGCTGCTGGTGGATACGGTCCCCCTGGGGCTTGGCTGTAGTTGGGAGGGGGCATGCCGAAACCTGGCTGAGGGGGTCCATAGACATTGTTATGAAGTGGGTTGGCCTCACCCATGATTGGGTATCCACTCTTGTCCTGAGACATGGTGTGGGGGGAAGGCTCACTCTGCTGCTGGAACAATCTATGAGAAGGAAAGCAGAATCAGGTTTAGTTCACTTAAAACAACATCTGCGTGCAGCACAAACATACAAGAAACAGGTGAGAAGATGAATTTCTACGTCTTTATTACATTTCCCAGACGGAAGCGGAGAAAAAGTAATGACGGTACAATATCTAGGCCAAACTGGCAAAGACACACTGCATCTGACTGATTAAAAAGGTGACAGGGAATCAGACGATACAGCAGAAAGAGAGGACAGAGGTATGAAGCAGAACTACAACACTTATGCAATACTATTCTATGCTATTTTATCAGTATAGTCTGCTAAAATATACATTTCATTCAGATAAAATCTGATTTGATTGATCTTCATGGGGACCTAATAAGTGCTGAAGAAGTCAAAGAAATATGGACATTGATACTGAATCTTCTGAGGCTTGCACAGCCTTTGGGAGAGAAAAACAAGAATACATGATACACATAAAATATTAAAAGTACTGTTTCGGACACTCAAGTGGAGAAGAGAGAGAAGAAAGGTATGAGTTATTTACTACATCCTGTGACATTTCCCAGAAAACCAGTGGGCTGCATAGTGATCTTGTGTCAGAAATAGGCCACAGGTTAGAGAGTCATCGTAAACATCAGATAAGACACTTGCGTCACGCTACTCTGTAAGGAACGGTTAAGGGAGGGGCATTTGACTCATTGTTTCCCATTTCCCACTAATTTGTCCAGCCACAGTTTCATACTGAGTTGAAAAAAAATGACACTTCTCAAACATTATGTCTAACTTTGTCTTTTGTGCCGCTCAGTCTCAGTCTAGTCTTGCGTAATCAGATCTATCTCCACAGTTTGTTATAGCGCTGTGCCAGCACAGGAGAAAAGAAAACTCACAGTCAGACAATAATTATCTAGTCTCTCAGTCAGGGTTTAGTTACAGCCATGGACTGACACTGACTAATGATTAAATACTGAATTTAAAATGTTCATTAGTGGGTATACTGGCCAGTGTGGATGTACATCTCTCAATAAATGGAACCAACAGGTATTCAGCCAAGCCAGCGTCTAAATAGTATTTTATATTTTAAAATGTTTAAAAGGAAATCTGGAGGCTTTCTCGTCATGTCATCACCATTCATACCTATACAACTGGTGTGTTCATGACTATACTACTATTGTTTACTAGAGCACAAAATTGTTTACAAAGCAACAACAAAGTTCTTTATAGATTATAAAATAAACTTTGCTCTCAAAGTGCACCTGTTTGATGCATTTAACTTCAAGATAAAAGAGGCCACTGGCCACAACCACAGACAGAGCTGACTGCACAGACAAGAAAAATAATAATAATTATGTACTACTTGACTGCACTGAGTATGAATTTGATGTGCTGATAAATCATGAAACCACACTGTAACTTTATCTGGGTGACCCCAAACTCCCACCCTGTTGGGTATATAAAAATAGTGCTCCCACTTTGACTGTCACTTAGGTCTGCTGATTATTATATTAAATTTTTCTGTTTATCGTTTCCCAGAGACCAACGTGATATAAGTGTATTATCCAAAGTCTAAAACTCAAATATGTTTAGTTTATTATAACATAAAACAAAGTAAAGCTGCAATTCGTCATAACAGGAAAGATTCATTTTGAAAATGAAATTTTCGCTTTCTGTCAGCTGGATGTGGGTGATGAAGGGGGTGAGGAAATTTAGAGGCAGAAATGAGTGAACCCCTGAACTGTGGTTTTATGCAACTTTCCGAATAACAAAGTTCAACCCGAGGTTTACTGAATCCTTTTTACTCTGACAGTAAGGATAGGGGATTCATGTGATTGAACCTGATCTCAATGGAAACTTACATTCATACCTCCATAAAACTGTTCATCTCACACACTGGCTTTGAGGCTGGAAGAGATCGTGAAGCAGGGATGGATGGCGCGAGAGAAAAAAAGGGACGGCAAACGCTGACCACCGAACTGATAACAGCGTTACCATGGACGCAGGTGGTGCCTTGGTAACCAAATGTATTATTAATCTGCTTTGCTTCAGGAAGACACCTGATATATTGACCATTACTGCAGTGTCCCTTCCCCCACCCGACTCCATGCACAACCCCCGGTCAACAGGTCTCTGTGCCATTTATATTGCAGTCTGTAACGCTAATGAAGCATCTACACGTATGACACAGGGCTGCACAACAGAAAACAGAAATCTCTCTGTAAGTGAGGGCAGATTTACAAGGTTGATTAGTGATTTCAAATGTGCTGTGCAGGTTTCATATAAAGGCCTACGGTCTCCTGAGGAAAGATTCTGCTGAGCAGGATTGGAGCCAAAAGCCATTCGCCTGATTGCTGACTTTAAAAGAAGACAGAGCTTGAGTAGACAGCAGACTGACTTTACAGTGGTGCATAGACCAGTGCTGTTTAGACTACAGCTTGAGGATATTTACAGTACAGATGTGCTATAGCGTGCATATATGCCAAAACACACTCTCAGTCCTGTTTCTCGTAATCCCTCCTTCCCTCCTTCCAGGCCACACTGAATTAACAGTGAGTGTTATGCAACGCTGCTCTATTTCACCCTGGCAAACACATCCAGACTCCTGTGTGTGTCCTCATGATCCCTGTCTGTCCATCACTAGTACAGTGCAGTGAGACAGTACAGACAAACATGACGAGTGCTGGCTCTGCTCCACACTGACAGTCTCCATTAAGATCATAACAGATTACAATCCTTATCGGAGGAGCCAAATCTCAATGCAACATTTGCCCAACGCAACAATGGTTATGTAAGGGGGGCACACAGTACAAAAATCAACTTATCTGTCTGTAAAATGTTTCGCTGTCTATCTTCAACGATCACTCTTTTGATCTGACTGACCAACCCAACCCTACTCAACTATTCTGTAACATGTCAACGATTGTGTTCGCTTGCATCACACAAGACAGGACACCTGACAACTGATCAACTGAATAACTAATCATGTGACACACACAGTCAAAGCATGTGATCCCCGCCCTATCCAATGTCCATGAAATGCATTTAAGTATGGCATCCATGTTAGGGCTGATGTTTCTGAGTTTTATTGTTAACTGTTAGTTGATGAAGCAGTATATTATTATTTATTTTAATTCCATTAATCTGTTAATAGCTATGTAATGTCAGAAAAAAATGACTTCCTTTGGCTCAAGGTAATCATCAAATTGCTTGTTTTGTCAACAGTGAGAATCTCAAAGAAGAGTCTATCATCACATATGACAACAAAAAGCAGAAACACGTCACAACTGAGAAGTTATATTTTGCATTTTGCTTTAAAAATGACTTAAGCGATAATCAAAATAGTGATTTTTTTTCGTGTTGATCAATTGTTAGACAAACAGCTCTACTGTGCTACACTGTTACGTACTGCATAAGGTCAGACTCTCCAAAACAGTTTGTTCTGAATCATAGTTTGGACAACAGAAAGAAGTATTACTGTGCAAAAATTCAAACTGCCAGTTTTTCATCCATATTTCCAAATTGTAGCAAAAGCTTAAGATTATCTTGTAGGTCATGTTTAACAGAAGTGATCTCATGAACAGTGTTTTAAAGTCCTGAATTAATACACACTGGTCTGTTTGTAGCATTTCATCTGTGCATGATGGTTTACCTCCATACTAACACATCACGCTGGCTGTTGTGAGAATGGGACATTAATGTCAAAACATGTGCATGAAGTCACGACAGCTGGGTCAGCAGAGACAGCAATTGTCAAAGATTGATACATGTGACGGTAGCCACTGAAAAAAGACCCGATTTAATAATTGCACAAAGAAAACCAACAGCGTTTCAAAGTAAAAAAGGTTATGACACTTCTGTCAGGATGTTAAAAGTTAGGTCAGACAGTCATCTGTCAGACAAGTGCACAAAACCAATTGAACGACCGCAATAGTTTCACTTCTCTGTCTGCAAAGGTGGTGAAATTCAATCCGGTCAACACAGTTTTGTTTGAGAGTGGAGAGTCAGTCTGAGGCACTGTTTGGACAGCTTTACAAGCATTACGTGGGAGATTTCAAATCCTCTTAGGAGAGACGCCCCGACGCTGTGGATAAAGGCAGTGCCACTATCCCTGGCTTCTGCTGATAGCCATCGCTCGGGGGAATTAGGTTAAAGGGGGGATTCAGTGGGCTAGCCAGAGAGCCACGTTAACACAATTAGGCTAGTACAATACCTCGACAGACCCATATATAACATGCTATGTGCATGCCTGAGCAACGCCAGGATGCAACAGGAAGCACCGCACAAAGCAGTGGGGCCTACACAGAGGTTGCGTTGTGATCTTTGATGGAGGATGACATAGAGTCATTTCAAAGATTAATGATGCACTCTACAACAAAAGAAAGCTTTCTAAAAGCTAAAACGCTGTTTCCCAGCAAAATGATGCGTGTGGAAGCCAATGGGGAGTTCACATGGTTGTTTCACACACTGTACCAAACACAGAACCAACTGAATGTTAATCAAACTCCTCAAAGCAATCAGTGCATAATAACATTTTGGAGTCCTGTTATTAAATTGTCACTTGGACCACCTGCCAGATAAATCCCACACTGTTTCACTGTCAGCCTATCTGTCTGTCAGCCGATGCAGCAGTCTGGCAAGATATTGTCATCGTGACACGCCGTGTCAGCAGCAGCTCTGGTTATGTCAGACCTGCGGACACCTCGTCTTGTGACAGATGGCTGCACTTTAGGTAGGTCAGTATGGCAACATACTGCTGCCACTGTGAAAGAGATCTCAATCTGTATTCAGAACAGGACAGATTTATTAGCTAACACGAAAAGGGAAACTTATTTAGTTTAATAATTTCAAATTGTTTTAGCAATAACATGAAAGTGTGTATATTAAGCTTATTTTATATGGGATAAATATATATTTCAAAACTGAAAAAAAGTTTTTAAAAGATTAAAAGTGAGGTTTAAAGACTTGTATAATGTTTCCATAGGCTGAACAGATCTCTGCAAACATCATTCTCTTTATAGAGTGTAAAAAGAGTTTTAGATTAGTCACTGTTCTCTGAGACCTCGTGAACTGAATCTGATAAACCGGTATGCATATGTTGAGAAAAGAAATTGGGAATCTAAAATGTAGGTTTCGAAAGGGCAAATCTTTAGCGGTTGTACATTTATACTGCAGACTCTTTCAGAGTTGAAAGCTGACAGAAATCATGTGACTGAAAGAGCAACTTTCCACACGTCTCATAAAACACCAAATTTCATACATAAGTCAGCTGGGACAGGCTCCAGCCTCCTGCGACCCTGATGAGGATCATCAGTGGTTACAGAAAAGGGATGGATGGATGTTAAAACACAAGAAGGCATCATGTTGGAGAAACACATGTAACAAATTATAGTGTATTTAAGTATTACAAAGTATTATGTAAGAAGCACATTTTTCTTTCCTCTTGGCAGGGACACATTGCTAGTACATACATTGTACATACATACATAGCATAGCCATAGCTCTAACAAAGCATGGCAAATTTATCACTAGCTCGGAGCTGAAATCGACTATTCACTCCTGACAATGTGGAAGCAGTTGCCAATTTCAGGAGGCATTGTTGGCAAGACAGTTCAGCCTCACTGCTCTGGCCAATATAAGCCCACAGATCCAAATCTTACCAACAGAACTCAACTGTAAGCAAAACAGGCTTATCCAAAATGTTCATACGCCCCTGCTGTCCAATTCTTGATCAACAGGAGAATGGAAGATGACAGGCACAATTCAAATGCTTTTTGTAGTATGAGGTGGTTATTTTTCACGACTGCAACAGGAATTCATTATTCCTGGACTATGTTTGAGTCTGTTACAAAGCCAAATGGTGCCAGAACAGCAGAAACATCCACTAACCTCGCTCATTAGACTTCTCCTGAGCTTTTTCGTCCATTAAATGATTACCCACAAGTAATAACTCTCCTGTAATGCTCAACGTTAATGAACGAAATCCCTCACTGAACAGATCAAGGAGCTGCAAGCAGTTATGTACAGGAAGTCAACTTCAAATTGTATTATAAGTAGAGCAAATTAGGGGAAGAACTGTGATGAACGTCATGCTCATGTATATAAAAGCCAGGTTTGGATTGGATAGCATTCTTGGAGAAGGCTTTATGCTGAGATAGCAACTACATATACATACATTAAAACATGATATGGATAATAGTGTCAAACTGAGGTATCTAGATCTATTTAGGTATTTAATTTAATTAGAATATAACTTTTGTTGATTCATCAATCAATAATTTGCTCTATAAAATGTAAGAAAATTGTTAAAAAACTGTCCATCACAATCTAGGGAGACGTCTTTAAATGTCTTGTAGTGCCTGACCAACTGTGCAAAAACTCAAATATCTTCAATCATGATGATATATGCAAAGAAAAGAGGCTAATCCTCACATTAGAGAAGCTGGAAATATGTAATATTCAGCATTGTTTATTTAAAAAAGTTGCCCATTAACTAATATTATAGAACACAATAATTGATATAACAATACCATTACATGAATTACCATAGTAGAGGTAAAAGAGAAACAGTTAATTGGTTGACAAAATATTTACAGCAAACCAATTTCCCCCATATTGGCCTATGTCCTGCAAACAAGACGTCAGAGAAGAACAGAGAGGCTGTTTATCTTCCTTTCAAATATAAAACTACATTTAAAACTTAAAACATATTCAGTTTATTATCATAGAAATTAAAGTTACGGTGAAATAAAAGAGAGAAAAGCAGTAAATGCAAACTGAATGTTTGTCATGTTTGCTGGAAAAATTACTAATCGCTTATCAAAATAGTTGCTGATCATTTCTCTGTCAACTCGTTTCAGCTGTATAAACATCATGTTTGTGATGGTTACATTAATCATTTACAGTTGGAAAGCACCACATGTATTAATTATATATATGTGTGTGTGTGTATATATATACGTACAGTGACTTAGAATACGTCTAAATGCAGTAATGTGGTCTAAACAGGAGGTTAAGACGTCTATTTAAAGATGATGCATGACTGGAAAGCAAAACTGAAACATGAATCCAGTATAAACAGTGAGGCTGCATGCTTTTTAACGGTACACCTGCAGCGGGCCAGCCTCCACCTAGGCCTCACCACCGCAGATAAATGCGACACTGCGATCATCTGTTACATCAAACACACACACACACACACAGGCATGCCTGTCTCAAGCTAACCAGTGCGACATAGTAGAAAACACTGAGAATATATCAGAGATCAGACGATGGATGTGTGGTATCCATGCTCGCCATGTTGAAGCCTTTAAATAAGTTGTTGTTTTCCCGGACGACGACGACCACCCACCGCGCCCCCCACGTTTACACAGCCCAGCTCATATTAAAGCCACATTTATGTCATTTATGACTCATTATATCTAAATATGTGTAATTCTCCTCTAAGTTTTATGTTTTCTTAAATTACTGTTATCCATATGTGGTGCCGTTAGGTGACCGTTGGCGATAACTGCTAACCGTTCTGCTGCTAACCACAGCAGTGCTCGCTATCCGCACCAACAGCACATTAAAGTAAAATGAATTGAAGACAACACACCGTACGTATTATCATCACCGGACTCCAACTCTCTTACCTTTAATGTGTTTATTTCACAGCAGCTACCGTTAACTCTCCCTCCTCCTCCTCCGGTTCCGGGCTCTGACTGAGAACAACTGGGTCGCGAGCTGCTGCTGCTGACGACACCACACCAAGTCGCCACGTGACGCTGTGTGGGAATCGCCGGTTATCACGAAACGACACGCTGCTTTGATAATGACGCAGTGTTTTTTTATAAAGTGTATCGCTGCAGATGTGCAAGTCAAAGCAGGTCAGTGCATATATTTTGTATTTTTTTTTACGCACATTTATCTCACAGCTGTTGCTTTTCAGATTAAAATCTTACACAGAAAAAATACAATGTATTATTTAAGCCTAAACCAGTAGTTTCTAGCCTTTTAGGCTTGTAGCCCCTTACATAAAGTAGCCATGTTCCCTGGGCTATAAGCAGGCTTTGCGGTTGCTTAGGGCCACAACTACTAGGGGGAGCGGGGGCCCTGCATGTTTCAGTTGTCAATGAGTTGTTAGCAGTTACACCAATGAGTGATTTCCCCTCTAGACTTCTCATTTGGTTTGATTTAAATACTTTAAACATATCCAATAAGTCAAGTAAAAAGTGGTTTTGTGTTGGATTTATCATATGACCTCCAGTAGGGGGCCTGGCACTGGAACTACTGTTATAACTGTATCTGTAGTAGATAAACTGGCTCCACCTTGACTAACTGCAATAGTGAAGCATTACTAATGAATGATTGCATCAGTATTAACAGTCTAAAAATGTAATATATACAACAGTATATCAACATTTCTCTGCCTAACAAGCTCACTCATGTTAGCGTGGTATGTCTGTACTTTTACTCAAGGTGGATTTTAAATGTAGGACTTTCAGTTGTAACAGGTATTTTTTACATTGCTGTGTTATATTGCAGTACTTCTACAAACAAAAATGATCTGAGTATTTCCACCTCTGTTTATTATTAAACTTCATGGTGGTTTGCTGCCACAGTCATCCATCTGTTAAACATTCTTCACTGGGTTCAAGACACTCAGCATCATTCTTTCTGTACACATTAGAGGAACAGGTAGAGTTATTGCTGTTGTATTCACATGAAATATTACTCCTTGTTGCATATAATAAATTCAAACATCTGCATATGTTACATACATACAGTTTCCATCTGAAACCAACTGGCTTATTGGACATACGTTATTAAGATGTCATTAGCTACATAGATCAACATGAAAAATGCTGGCTGGTATAACCCTGTAGGGGGAAAAAAGTATTTGTGGACCCCTATTAACCTCTTATTTGTGTCACAAATGTGTCCAGGAATGTTGACACACAATATCTCTACAGATAAACAGGTAGACAACTCAACATTGCAGCTGATAATGTCCTAAAGTGGTGCAACCATGTCATAGCAAATTACCACACACCTAATGACTCACCTAACATGGGCCAGTCGGTGACAAATTCTGCTGAATGAAACTACATACGTACATATTTTCATGAATTGCTGGTACAATCTGATAAAAGTAACATGAAGTCACACTGGATTTTTACAAATATGCATTCATTGTCACAGACAATGTGCACAATCTACAAAGTATACAAGGGGTGTTTGACCTAACAGTCTTTTTTACAGTTTCTCTTTCAGTTTGCCATGTGCCTAACATCCTAGTACAAGGCAAACTTTGTTGTCTGGTTAAACACATACGCCACCCGTTCCCTCTGTAACCACTGACACGACAGCAGTTACTGGTTACAAGGGCGGCCTCGAAGCAGGTTGTCCAGGTCGGTCTTGTTGATGGTACCATAGGCCTGGGAATAGCTGCCCAGTTTGGCTCGAGGGTCGCCTGCAGCTGCCACATTACAGTTACTCTGAAATACTTTCTTGCTGAACCGTGGAGGTGGCGGTTGCCGAGCCTCGCGGACCTGAGGATTTGAACGCTGGTTCTACAAAAGAAGCAACGGAAAGTTAGACATGCCACAACAGCCATTTAGTCTGTGTCTGTGTAAAGCCATCAAGGCATAAGATATCCTTTGTTTAAATCAATATTTAATCAAGCATTTCCTGAGTTGCGGTGGACTGACCAGGCGTGCGGATGTGACGTGTAGTCCAGAGGTCAGGGATGGCTCATCTTTGCGAACCAGTGGGTTGTTCTGCATTTGGTTTAGGGTCAAGGAGAAGGAACGGTTATGGGTCACAGGGGCTGAGCGACCACGCTGGAGAATCTGGTCCATGGACTGGTGAAGGTGGGAAGAAGAAAGAGGAAAACACTGGGTTTTTCCACAGAAAGTGAAAGAGAATTCAAGTAGCCAAAAATAACTGGCTGAGGTGTAAAAACGAAAGATTACGTCACAGCAAGAGAAACCAAAACTGAACAGTGAATGGACTGAAGTCTGTAGCTTACTACAGTAGCGTTGGTGCCCTCTGTTGGGGATGTTGTTGCATTTCCATTACTGGTTTGTTCCACTAGTCTCCTGCTGGTGGCAGTGGTTTGGTGGTAATGAGGACCAGTAGGACTCCGAACAAAACCATCTGAATGAATAAAAAGAAAAGTTACATACATGGACTGTATTTTTGAGAGAGTTATGTAAAATACATGTTTGTTTGTTTTGATACTAGTTCCAATATAATAGAGTTTCTGTGACTGGACTTAGATGTTTGAATGTTTTTCAACCTATTTTTAACCCCCACTGAACCAAAGAAGTCAAACTTCTCAAATGGTAAATGTCTAAACCCAGACCTTAAAAACTTTTGGTGTGTGGTTCTGTGTGGAACCTGTACACATAAATTCACACGTACTTGGGGCATGTGTGATGGGGTTATATGTGAGTTTTCCCAAGCCAGGGCTGGCTAATGGACTTGTCTTCTCCACAGCAGACAGGGTTGACACGTTCAAAGGCCCAGGTTTAGGGTTTGTCTCATCACTCTTTTCATGTTGTGTTCTCCCCTCATGGACAATGTCCCCATTGCCATTCGCTGCCACTGGGCCCTTCTCTGCTTTTTCCTTCACAGTGGGTTTCTCACTGCTGCTGACATCGTCTTCATCCTTTGGCAGCCTCAGCATCCCCTGATTAGTTCTCTTCTCCAGCATCATCTGCAAGTAAAAAGGAGGAAAATTAATCAGTTTAATCAGTGTCACCAGATTAAAAAAAAATACAATAGACTTCTTTGTAATATGGTGTACTGTGTAAAAATCAAATTCAGTGTCGCCTTCTGAACATTTATGACTCATTTCGTACCTCATAAAGTTTGTTGCGGTACTGAACCACAGATAATTGTACATCATCGTCCACCGGCAGCACTACATCATAGTTAAGAGCTGGCTCCTTGGCTGGACTATGAAACCTCCAGGGGCAGAAAACACAGTTATGGATAAATGATAGGACTTAATGGAAATAACGCTGACATAATAATACAAATATTGATCCCTCTGAACTCTAGCACCGGCAGCAATGCATACAGAAGAATTTATTGATTCTGTTGAACTAAGAAAACTAAAGAGAATAAAAAAAGACATCTCTACATTACTTGTAGATACTGCTGAGACAAAAACCACAGCTACTAAATTCTTCATGCTTAATACCTGGCTACATATGGGTGTTGGAGGGCTTCCTCAGCAGTCAGACGCTTGTCTGGGTTGAAAACTAGTAAACCTCTCAACAGGTCCAGAGCATCTGGAGGCACAGACGGCTGGAGAAGATCCTCCAAAGGCACCTGTGGCCTGGTGAAGGAAGGAAGAGTGATATTTTAAAAAGTGCATGAACGATTTAGCATTGCACTTTTATCCCATGCATTTGTCTGGAATGAAAGGCGCCTACATCAGGTGTGTGATGCTAGTAGCAGCTAAGGTAGCCTCAATCTGAGATGAGGAGCGGGGCAGAGAGGTCTGACAAGCTCATCTTTTTCTACAAAACTTCACATTTATTTCATTTTTCAAGTCAACAAAAGCTGACTCAAATGACATCCCTTGAAGCAATTTATCAGACTTTTTCACATATGCAGTAAAACTCGAAAAACTCCCTCCTCCTCCTAAGTAATATACGAAAAACAGACTTTGATGTGTAAAATAGGTGGAGTTCCTCTTTAAATACAAAAAGCAGCATGAGGAAGTGAGTCAGTGGAATATGGGTTGGGTATAGACAGGAGATTTGACTAAAGATGTTAGGCCAAAAAGAGTAAAAGATAGCTAACTAACACTGCTGTTCCTTTGAAAGAACAGACAGATATTTACTATGAACAGACTCTCCTGTCCAAAGGGCGGAAATATAGCAAAGCACTTGCTCACTCAGACTTCACACCATTCTCTGCAACACATATCTATTACACCCTTTCTAACAATGTGATCTATTTATTATTTCATTGCTTAGGGTTTGTTTCGTTACTGCTGCACCATTGCATCTCTGCAATAATGACTGCTTCAAAAGACTCTCCTCTCCTCTGATGATAATCGCCCCAGTGGAGGGGAAGAAATTTGTTAGCGTCACTCCCTAAACAAGCTCTGGTCAGAAAGAGGGCAAGCACGAACTGCGCACACTCTGTATTCACATATAAATAAAGTAATGCATGGTCAGTTAAAATACAACAGGTGCATTGTAGGTTTTATTTATACTGTATATACATAGATACAAATTAACAGAAATAACCTCTTTCAAGACATTCACTACATAAATAATAAGAAAAGATTTTCTTACTTCAGTAACATTCTCTGAATGACAGAGGATCCATATTCAGACTTGATAGCGAGAACATCTGAAATCAAATTGCATTTAATTAATTCATAGCAACGAATAATGACTAAAAGTAAATGAAATGCATCTGGAGTTCTTTGATCACCTTCTGGGCTGGGGTGTGGTATGGCACTCATGATTTTCTCTATTTGGTTGATGGTGGATGTCCCTGGAAACAAGGCTTTTCCCAGAAGCATCTCTCCAAGGATACAGCCAAGACTCCACATGTCTACACCTTTAGTGTACCTTTGGACAAGATGTACTCCTCTTACAGTCTAGTACACTCATAATTAATTTTCCGAAGAAGTAAAATGGCATCTTCATCAATGTTAAATCAACTGTTGTAGAAGAACAAGCACAAGCAGAAGCTGTGGTACAGATACAGACAACAGATGCTCATCACAGCTGATACCTCGTGGATCCCAGCAGGATCTCTGGAGCTCTGTACCACCGCGTCGCCACGTACTCCGTCAACGCTGGATTCCCGCTGTCCTCTTGGATCTGGTTGAGTGATCTGGCCAAGCCGAAATCACACAGCTTGACTACACAGTCAGTGTCCAACAGCACGTTGGACGGCTGTGGGAAAAAACAGACAAGAGAAACATTCTTCTAGTCTGATTTTCACCTATGTACAAAGAGGTCAGGACCGAGGTATGAAAACAGAAATTACACAAGGAGTGGAAAGAGGGTGAAACAACAGAAAAATAGGAGAAAAGGAGTGATGAAATTCTTGTCTCCAGTGTCAAAGGCAACTTTGTGTTGTCACGTCAGCAGATTTCCTGCAGACTTGATTACATAAACATTATTTAGATTTGAGTTTTAGGTTTACACTTGTGCTGAAACAATGAATCAATTAGTTGATCTACAAAAAAAATAATCAGCAACTACTTTAATCATCAATTACTCATTGAAGTATTTTTTTCCAACAACAAAAATGCCAAAAATTCTTCGATTCCAGCTTCTTAATCGTGAGAATGTCTGTCTTGTACCTGTGCAGACTGAATAAATTTGGATTTTGGACTGTTAGTCAGACAAAACAAAATATTTGAATACCTCAAAATAGACTTCAGGAAACTGTGACTTGCATTTTTTCATTATTTTCATATGTTTTCTAGACCAAACTATTACAAGAAATCAAGAAAGTAATCGGCAGATTCCAAAGGTTTACAAGCACCACAAAATAAAGATACATCAATATATGATACAGTGAAGATACAACTATAATACAGCTACATCTTTTAAATTTCTTTTAATCTTTCGATTAAGATAAAAACTAGAAATGGTGTCAAATGTCCAAATTAGATTTGAAAGAAACATTTTATTACTTTGATACAAATGAATTCAAGACTTAATAATGTGGCGTACCTTTTGGTCCCTGTGGATAACATTTCCTGAATGCAGGTATTTGACGGCTTTGAGGAGCTGGTACATCACATAACGTTTGTGGATGTCCTTCAGTAGGGTACCTTTCTTTATCACTGCATGCAGATCAGTATCTGGCACAAAGCAGGAAGCAAAGATTACAGTTACAGTAACATCACCAATGATCAGATCATCCTCATACTCAAGATCATTGTCAGCCGTGATTTTGGCACTGAGACGCTAAAAACATGCTCCTTTATAATTACATACACAATTATTTCAACAAAGCAGCGTCCTGAAAATGAAATGCCAGAGAGAAACAGTGGAGGTCTGTGCTGGGATGCACGTGTACATTCATGGATTAGACTGCAGAGAGGGGGGAGGCCAATATGTGGACTCAGCAGTAAGACAGCCTGCCAGCCAAGGAAAGCAGAAGCCCATCTATACTCACACTCCACACACACACACCTTGGCCATTTCAGTGCCAAGTTACACTGCAAAGAACCACTGTAGCCTCTGCTCTTCCCCATGTTTGATTTGTGTGCAGCACTATGACCGCACAAGAACTTCCAACACTCACCCATATATTCAAAGATGAGGTAAATGTCTTTATCGTTTTGCGCTCTGATGACATTGAGGAGCTTAACGATGTTGGGATGATCTCCAAACTCCTGCACGCAGAAGAGAGATTTTCAGTAACACAAACACAGAAAGCCCACTCTGGCTACAGGTATTATGTCAACGTTGTGTAAACAACAGGGAAAGTTTCAACAGAGGTTACATAACGATCTCTACATGTATGGTAGCAGCTGATTGGGAAGTTGTACAGTGGCACAGCTCAAGGTCACGTAAATGTAGGTCAGTAAAGAAAGAGGGATAATATAATGATGATATAAAACACATCGTTATCAGTGTGTTTCTGTGATCTGTAGATCAAGAAAATGATCAACAGATTAATCAATAACTGCAAAAAGTTGCAGCACTGTGTGTTTAATGCCTGCCTGTGCACTAAATTTCATTCAGGATAATAAGATGGCTGAAGGGTTAAGTGGAATATTGAATTTTAAAAAAACTATTTAGAAAATGAAACGATGTTTTGACACTGATGCACCTGGAAGAGTGAAAAGTCAAGAGTGAAAAATCAAGAGTCAATAGAGTATGGCAGAGATTATTAATCTTAAACTAAGAGAGTGCATTTGTGATTGTTACCTGGAGGAACATGATTTCCCTGAATGTCCGCTGTAAAGAGGGAAAGACAGGATATAAACTCTCTGGGCAACATGCAGCCATAAATAAGACACTCATAAGCCTCCTGTTCTATTTAATCATTAGCCAAACTTGTCGTTCCATTGAAACAGGAGCAGGAGTCAGTGTTCTGAAGAAAGGAAAAAACATTTGCTACACAAAGTTAGATTTACTGTTTCACCATAACTATTTCTTTGTGTGTTTTGATTTGCTGAATAATTTTGACCTCTTTGGGCCACTAAAACATTAAAAATAAATAAATGAAAATGATCACTTTTCCTTAGTCACAACCTGCAGTCAAATGCGCAAGTTGTTTAATTTTTTAGGGGTCACATGCAAAAAAACTTTAAGCATCAGGCTAGATGTTAGATACAAAGTGACAATATGAATATGAATAAACTTACAATATGAATGAATGAATAAAGTTACAATAATGAAGATCGGACACATCAAACACACACCTGGGCGTCTGTCCTGTTCCTGAATGCATCAAAGATCTTCTTCACGGCCACAATCTCGCCTGTCTGTCTGTCGACTGCTTTCCATACAATGCCATAAGCCTGAGACACAAACAAAACACTGTTAACACACTGTTCTTCATGCATTAGGTGGCTTATATTATTTACCAAATGTTTTAAAAACACTTTCTCTACAAGGTGGTCCAAAAGACTATTCTCTACTCTGCCAAGATGTTGGCCTAAAAATGTCCAATTTAAAGACAATTGGTTCTAAACATATTTTAAAAATGCACTATATGCATCTTTTAGTTATAAAATGCAAACTGCACATCTGATCATTATATTCCTAGAAAAAAAACGTGAAGGACATGGCCACTGTGTCCACAGCTGGCTACTGCTGATGCAGGCGGTGAAGTCAGCCATATCAGAGGCAGCAGTGAGGCATCAGAGCACACCGTTATTGTGGAGGCACAAGGAGCAGCACTGTCACCGAGGGCAGTGGATCAGATTCACACAGCCGTGGTGACTCCACAGCTGTTGTCTCTGCCACGGAGGAAAATATGGCAATGCACATTTACAGAGAAAGTTTCAAAGCTAAACACAAAAAAGTGTAAAAGCACTTTATGACTCTCTAAAGCCAATTAGCACAGTGCTGCTCACTATTGTTCCCTGAGGCCTCGCTGTACAGGACACCACTATCCCACCAGTCAACTGTAAACAGGTTTAACAGCTGTGTAACATGAGTCACTGCTGGCCTCAGGTATGTGTAGTTAGCCAATGTGACAGGAGTACGTGGCAGTTACCACCTGACCATTTTCGAAGCAGAGCAGCAATTTGTGAGTCTCTGTGGACGGTCTATGGAAAGAAACTAGGCTGTTTTGAGTCATGTGGCAACCAGTACCAGTGGAGAGAAAAACAAACGGGTTTGAACTCTGAAGGGAACAAGTGTCCTCAGACATCAGCTGATCTGCAAAGAGTTTTGTCCTGCCAAAGTAAATAAACCCTGTGCTTACAACACTGGTATTCACTGAGGACCTTAAGTCTGGATAATTACAGGAATTTCTCTTAAGATTACAGTACAGAGGGAGCTCGAAGCTGCAATATACACAGGTACATGATGTAAAGAGGCTACAAACAGTATAAAAAGTGTGAATTAAGAGACAGAGAAAGTCACTCACCCCTTTCCCAAGCCTCTTCTTGATTTCATACTTTATGGAGATGTGTTCCTCCACCTCAGACACGCTTGCTGACTCATATTTTTTGCTCATTTTCTTCAACACTTGGAACTTCTGCTCACGCAGAAAGCATCACCATACTTAAATGATTCCCCAGTAGTCTTGAAGCAGGTGTTGGCAGCAAGTTTCAGAGCTGCAGCATGAAACAGAAACTCACTTTGAATAGTCGAGGTCTCTTGTGTGGCTTATCTGGCAACCAGCGTGCGACCCTGTATTTTGGTCAGACGTCGCGTTTCTTTCTGTTCAGTCAATCACTGTCGGTCGAGAAGAAGCAGGTTCGTCTTTAACTCCATTTAGTAACTTAAAAAAAACACTCAGTTTAACCTGTACCGCACAGAATATGTTTGTTAAGGTGATAGTTAAGAGTTTGGATACTCCCTCTGCTGCTGCAAACAGACGAG
This sequence comes from Argyrosomus regius, assembly GCA_946959425.1. Lineage (NCBI taxonomy): Eukaryota > Metazoa > Chordata > Actinopteri > Sciaenidae > Argyrosomus > Argyrosomus regius. The sequence goes on from OX336899.1 coordinate 17,437,992, forward strand.
CCGGAGAGTTTTGTCATTTCTTGTCGTCTTGGTAACGACTACGCTGCTGCCTGCGCCTTAAAGGGGCCGCCGCACAAACGCTTCCGGACACACTCACTCAAACGGAGCCAATGGTGGACATCTGGTGTCGTCAAGGGGATTAGTGTGAATCATAAGAAGACTTCCTTTATTATTGTACACAGACCATCAAGTTCAACCATGAAGTGTGTTTGATGAGGAACAGCTGTTCCATTGGTTTTAGCTCTGCAGCAAACTGGAGCCAGTCCTCACAAGGAAATAATACTAATTAAAAAAAAAGGTGCGTCAGCTACGGCCTCTGTCAGTGATCAACATCGATTCATATCATCAGCTATTCACCTCAGAGAAGAAAGAGCAGTAAAAGCAAATGATTTACAACTGATACATGCAAGAAATAAATCATTAAAGGTGGTCAAAATAATAAAAAGGAATAAAAATAACATTTAGCACTTTTAAAGATATGTGTGGAGCAATAAACAGTAAAGCAAGTGGCCTTTTACCAAAGACTTAAAGTGACAACTTTATAACAGCAACTCTGAATTACAAACTGGAAATATCAAGCTTGAAGGTGAGGTCCAAGGTCTAAGGAAAGATGCTACTGAGTTGCATTATGGGAAATGTAGGATCCAGAGTTTGACCCGCACTGGTGACGAATAAAACTCAAAATTAACCAACTAAACTGCTGGAATACCATTTTAAAAAGCATATTTGTAATAGGGAATTACCACTGACGTAATTGAAATTGATTAATATTTCTGTTTATGTTATGCTCCCATAGGTGTCGAGTATTGAAAGTTAGAATTGAATCCTGTGTCAGATTGTTGGACCACATATTTCCTAATTGAAATCAGGAAACGATTTCCTTACTTTAGACTATATTTTATTAAGGCAAAGTTCTTCATTTAACTCTGACACACTGAGTAGTTTTAGACATATTTTGCTAGAAATAAATACATAATGGTTAAAAATGTGTTTGTATTGCCCACAGTAAGTTATCAATCATTGTTTTGTTTTTGTATCAGTAGTGACACTTACTGGTTAAACTCTCTGGGCATATAATGAAACAGACATGTATATTTGCTGTGTGTGCAGGATACACACAAAACACACAGCAGGAGTTGGAATGATCAAAATGAATGAAAAGGTACTAAAATTCACAATCCTTTAAATGAATAAACAGTGCAGCAAGCTGCTTTTTGCCCCTTTACATTTCTTAACACCCTGTCACATATAAAAACAGCTGTACAAATCTTTATCTTATTCACACACGACACAAATGAAGTTGGAGGTAGCTTTTTCAACTTTATTTCTAAAAAGGTGTTACATGCTCTTATTTAAAAATCAAACTATTTACAATGATAAATCTTAATAAATATGTTCTCCCTGTTGGTGTTTGAGAGTTGAAACATATTTAGCAAGCAAAATCAGGAGGGGGTGTGTCCACCTCGCTTTTACCCACTTAATGTGGCCAAACCCTCACTTCTAAAGGAAATATGGATTAGGTATGTTAACAGAAAACAGGGAAAATGTACACAAATAATTCCTTCCACCATAGTTTCAATATAATTATTAATTTGAAGTGCAGTCTAAGTGACAACCTATGTCAGCTTCTTTTATTCAATCAACAAAACCTATTGTACAGTATTGTACAGTAGAAATGTGTGTGATAGAAAAACAAACATGATGTACAGGACAAAAAATGCTAATATGACTTCAAGTGGCAGGTTAGAATTAGGGTACCAAAAAGAAAATATATATATATTCATCTTTCCAATAATACAAAGGCTTTGGCTGTTGCAACCTTTTTTCATGTGCAGACTTTGCCCGATATAATTGTATCATGGTTCTTTGTTTGTGCTCTGCAAAACTTAAGTATAAAATTAGACCTTTTTGATATTACAGTACAAAGTTAGAAGTAAACTGTTTTGTCAAGGGCGGAATAAACAGCCAATGTTAAAGGATTTCTCACACAAGTTTAGCTAGAAAAGAGGCCAGTGGAGCGTCTCACAGCAGAGGGCGAGCCGTGTGGGCGAGGCTGCAGGCAGCATGATGTACCAGACACAATTGAGTATACAAGGCGGTGAAGTTTCAATAGTACAGAACATGAATAAAGGACACAGGAGACAAATGAAAGGAAAGAATTTGGGGGGGGGGGATATGAGACAGAAAACCTGTCCAGACATAAATCCACTCCCTATCAATAGCCACAAGGAGAAAGTAGAGTGTTTCTTTTTTTTTTTTTAACTTAAGAGATATTAGAGTCATAGTTTCAGACAGATGGGATCAGAGATGGATGGATGCCTTTAGGAGGAGTGGAGGAAGCGGTTGAAGGCATTGTAGGCCGACTCCAGGTCAAACAGCATCTGGCGAACCTGATTATCATCCAACTCGTCTGAAGCTGACATGCTGCTAAGGGTAGTCAACCTGGTGAGGAAAAAAATTAAAATAAAATAGATGACAGTTAAGACAAAGCTGCTCAGACTTCTGCATAAGTTTAGTCATACTGTACGTTGGCTTCCATGAGGAAGAAAAAACATTCAACATGTTTGTTAGACCTCAAGGATACACACAGTGCATTATGTTGTGAAATCCTGAGAATACTGGCACCTTTAATATACTTTAAATAAAGACGGCTAAGTTATTGCATGAGCTATCCGTCAGCTTTGAGAGTCCTTTCAGAGTGAAGCAGTTTGTCATTGGTGTGATGCTTGAACACAAGTTATCTCCATGAGCTTACTGTTAAGGAATTTATACAGGTCTGACAACGCTCGGCTGTGTCATGAAAGGGTAAACACATATTTACTTTGGCATAATAATGAAAACAGTACATGCTGTTACATGAGCTCAATCCACCTCAAGTATAAAAACATAACACAACTACTCCTTAATAAACTTCAAATTATATTAGAAAATAAATTAGTACAATGGTATAAGGTATCATTTGAACACTGACATAGGTCCCACCCAAGCAATGTGTGTGTCAATTAAGCAATACTTAGCATCCTGCACTGAACTGGCATAACGCTTATAATATATATATATATATATATATATATATATATATATATATAATATAAAGACTGTAAACTGGGTGGTAACTAACCAGAGGCTGACTTTGTCCTTGGCCTCTGAGTCTGGAGGCATGTTGCTCATTCTGTTCATGGTTTCCATCAGTTCCCTCAGGTCTGGCTGGATCTGGACAAATGGAAAAGATTGAGTTAGGCAATTGTTTTAAATCTGTATGTTATTAAATTATTATACTTTAAAATTTTAATAATAATAAATAATTTTTCCTTACTTCATCCATGGCCCTGATCTCCAGTCTCAGCTTGTCCATCACAGTGATAAAGAGCTGAAGGTTAAGAGAAGGTGAGAGAAAGTGACAAACAATGAGACAAAAGCTCAAACATCATTTTCCAACAACCGCTGTCAGCAACAAGAAATATATTTTTTCACTGTCAGCAACACAAACACAGACACAGTCTTTGCCACTATCACACTACTGGTCCACTGATTTTATGAGCTGAAATCAAAGTTGGCAGTTGAGGCAGCTGGCAACACCCATTCACATTCTTTAATGACTGACCAGAAGATGAGCCAAATTAAGTGAAACCACTTCAACCACTTAGGGCTTGAACTGAACGCAATAAATCATTTAATAAAAAATACAACTGCAACAATTTGTATTCTGGCACATGCCCAAAATAAGCCTGACTGACTGTTTAATATAATAGAGGGGAGAGAGGACATACAGAAACTATATCTGCAATGCAGCGGTTCAGGTGGCCCTTGTCATCCTTGATGGTGATTGGCCGATCCTCCTTAATTCTCTCCATGGCCAGTGGGCAGTCGAGCTAGGAAACAAGAGAGCATCCTTACTAAGAAAAACTCTGAATCTAAAAACCTCCGTTTGTAACAAACAAAGTCAAATGAGTCATAAAATCAAATGTGCTCTGAAACTCACTCTGTACTTCCTGCAGAAATCATCGATGGAGCCCACATCAGAGCCCTGCACCTGTTTGAAAGCAGCCTTATATTGAACCAACAGTCTGGAACAGGAAGCAGTGTACCTGAAAACAGACATTTGACAGATACAATCAGAGTCACGTGTAGTATTTGTGTCTTTTCAACACAAATATAAACTCCGGTATAACTCACTCGTTAGGTGTGACACAGTCCTTGATGTAAGCCTTCTCCAGGGCCTGAAGGGTCTTGACGACAGCAAACAACTCTGCCATGTTATCATACCTTCAGAAACATAATCACCATAATGAGATGTCACAACACATTATGAATCCCTGTGTGTTCGACTGTGTGTTCATATTAGGCTGGTAAACGCTAACATATAACACTTACTTTTCTCGTTCTCTTGCATTTTTGTATAACTTCACTTCCTGAAAAGACATGATGATATGTGGTGAAGCCTTTGGATATGGCCAACAAGTAGAATATCACACATGATGATTTCATCCCTGATATTCATTAATAAAGAAGCATTTCTTGTAGAAATAACCGCCATAATAATGTTACGTTTGGTTTTCTCCCAGGTAAATTTCAATGAACAATGTGAAAAACATTAATCAATCAGATAATTATGATTCCATTAATGATATTTCTTTCAGGTTTAAACAGATGAAAAATCCTAAAAGTCTTAACTGAAGCATCAAAAAGTAGTTACATTTACCTCATACAACTCTGGTTTGTTGGCCGGAGCTGTAGGAAGAAATAATGACATGCTTTGAGTAACATAAACTGTTACTGTTAGAAAGATGACAACTGCACAATCTGAATACCTTAATTGTTGAAATTAGATTTATTTGAATGTCTTACCTCCTCCCACACCTCCTGTAACTGGTATCCCGTGAAACATGATGCTGTTGTATCGAGTCTTGATCTGAAAAAGATTTATGTAACCAACTGTCAAATAACTGACAACTATAACTGCAATTGTGACCGAAAACAACCAAACAGACTGAACTGCAAAGCTTTCCCACCATTTATGAAATTTTCTTTCAAAATTATATTTATTTAAGTCATATTTTAAATGTTTTCACTAGCTTAGACTGTCCTGACTTATGGGTATGTTTCTCTCAAAGTATTAGTGATATCAGTGGTGTGTAGGAGCAGGAGCTGCTCTTTTAATACTGCAGGGGAGTGTAACAACAAAAACAGAATGAAGAAATGAAATACAGACATTTTAGGAGAGCACTATTAGACGACTACAACTTTTTGCTCCCAAGCCGCAGATTGTACAACATAGTGTTGATATTTTTGGAATTATGTTTTTCTGACACACATGCTCCTCAGGTGAGGTGCAGCATCATAAAAATGAACACTTTTACGCAGTAAACCATCAAGAATATGACAGGCACAATTTTAAACAGTAAAGGCCAAATGATTAGGCCATAAGGTATGAGGTATCAGGATTCAGGTGGTGTCACCTCGGTTAAGCAATTTCCCAGTAAAGACTTCAGAGATACTTGGATATTTATGGCACTGCAACATAATCAAATTCAATTGGTCTCCAGTCAGGTACATTTTATGTTTCAATTATTTCAAGCAGGGAAATATCAGAAATAATTCTCAACCATTGATTTCTTTTATGTCCAACTTTAGAGGTAACGTACAGCTGTTGTTATTTCCTCATTTGAACTGATGAGCACCACATAACTGTTATACTATGTCTGTGACAAGGCAGACTTTGTTCCCTGTGGAGAACATGCGTCTGCTAAGTACAAGTTGCCGACAGTAGCTGAACAATACAAAGACTTACAATGCTTCTACGCTGAGTTTAAAAACGTATTCACTCGAAGAAGTCGCTTATTTAGATGAAATTAAATGAAAGTCGTCCTGCTGAAGAAACCCGATCATCAGTATCTTGTTTTGCCGAACTAGCTAACCCGAAATTAGCTTTCGAGGCTAGCTCGTAAGCACTTCCTTTATGATTTATAGTAAACGGGCCATACAGGAAGCTGTTTGAACAGTTTAAACTGTGTATTAGTGATCGTTACTATAGTAACAAGTGTGGCGTTGACACAGTTTGAACACAATTTCAGTATCAGAGTTTATTTAGCGACATTTAAAGAGACTTTACTCACCGCTTCGGCAAACTGACGACAATGTAAACACACCCTCCGGTGAGGACCAGCAGACGTCAAAATATTAGGAGTCCTTTGTGCCTTTTTGAAAAGATTTAATTTATAGCATTATTAGTAGTTTATTTTTCGGCTGTTTGTTTCTCACATACTTAAATTAGTTTTTGCGCCAAAGAACTGATTTTTAAGGCCTAACCACATTTCATTTTTTTCATACAGGCAAATGTCAGCGGCAGCCCATCGTCGAGGCGCCAGACTCAAACAACAAACAGTAACGAGGACACAAAGACAGTTAACTAAGTCACGTAAAGGTAAATAACGACAGAGGAGAGCTGAGAATACACCTGTGCAACTTTATGAGGTCAGTTTAAATATGACATCATCATCTGTGTTATAGGACGAACCAAATTAACGATCTGATTATTAAATACCACATCGAGTTAGCTGTTAGCGATGTCGGCTAACTGACAACAGCCTTGTAACTTATGGTGAAGTTATTGTGTGAATTAATACAAATTAAAGTAAATGTAATGTATTGCAGGTCTGTCCTTCACTCTTCACCATGAAGACCTCCAAACGAGCAATGAAGACCTCTGCACAGGAGGAATGTGGTGTTTGGCTGGACACTGCGCAGCTCAAAGTCAAAGCTAAACAGGTTACCTCCTAATAAACCCGTGAATTTATACATTTAATAATCACTATACACCAGCACTTACAGTGTATCATTATTAGTAATGCTTTTAGTGTCTTAACATGATCATATTTTATTCTGCACATCCAGAAACGACTTGCCCGTCCCATTTCTAAACTGCTGAATCCCTTCGCTGGAGGTGAAGGATACAATGTGTCTGTGGCTCTCAACTTCACTCAGACCAAAGTGGAAATGCCAAAGACCAAACAGAGCTCGATATCAACCTTTTTCACACCTCAGCGCAGAGGTGAGTCTAAAAAACCCTGCTGCCATAGACTGTTGACTTGCTTGAATGTTTAATCGACACCATGTTTTTTTTTTTTGTGTTAACATAATGTTTTTTATTCCTTCTGTCAAAAGTCCTCAACAAGATGTCTACTTCTGAAGCACAAAACATTGATCCGGTGCTGCCTTCTTCAACATCTGCCTCATCCACACGTGCTTTAACTACACCCACACCTGTAGCATCTGGGACAAAACGAAGACGTGAACTAGATCTTGAGCCCGATGTGGATCCTGAGCAAAAGAGTGAAAATGAGCCTGAATCAGCAGAAATGTGGAAGGAGGAGACAAGCTACACACCTTCTCAAAGACTGCACGGTGACATTGAAGAAGAGCAGTTTAAGGAGATAAATCCACCACAGAGAAAGAGGAGGCTCACTGCGACCTCCTCATTGCCAGATGACAGTCAACCTCTTCCACAGGCGTGGAGTCAGGACCCGCTGTTCACTTTTAGCCAATATTCTGAAAGTCATTTCAACTTGACTAACGAGAAAAACACCCCAACAAAGAACTTCAATGATTCTGAGCCAAGTTTCCTTAACAGTCTGCAAAGCGAGGAGGGCTTTGCTAGTCGTATGGATGTGGAAGTGAGAACCTCGACTCAGAAATCATTTAAAATTCATTCTTCTCAGGTGGACAATGAAAAAGAAAACAGCAGATTTTTGTCTTCTAAGTCCCCACGTAAGAACTCAACTCTGTCTCACATTGAACCTCTTTCAAATCATAAATGGAAAGAACCAAAAACTGCATCACCTCGAAAACACATTCCAGCACACTTGAGGAAAAAGAGTGTCACAGAAGCCACAGACAGCCATGACTCACAGTTCAGGTGGACAAAACCGAGTAGCTCTCCTCTAAAAAAGCTAGCACCACAGCAGTCATGCAGAGCTGCTGATGAGGACAGTCTGGCTATGTTGTTCACCCAGGACTCCGAAGGTTTCAGGGTGATAGCGCACAGAGGTCTGCAAACCAGGAGTCCACTCAAGGATCAGAGTAACATGAGCACTGGGACGGTAAGAACTATTGCTTACAAATCTCTGGTGGAAGAGGACGATGAAGACGAGATGCTCTTTACTCAAGACTCTCAGGGAAATCTGGTGATGAAGCACTGAAAGGAACCTTTGAAACTCGGAGTGTGTAGCAGGAGTGTTGTTATATAGCTGTTATAAACTAAAATCTCATAGGTTTGTTTCCATATTAAGATGAACTTTGAGCTACTTAAAAACTGAAATCTTGATATTTTTTCTGTGATTGTCTTCTTACCTCTTTTCATCTGTACACGTTTTATATTTCCCCAGAAAGTTTTAGTCATATTTTCTTCCTTTTCTGTCTCTGTGATGCTGAAATGTGCAAAGTGCAACTTTCTCTTGTAATAACACCAACAAGCAATGAGGATTTTGATTTTATTTGAAAAATGATACACAATTACATCAAATTGTTTTCATGTAAATTAAAAGTTTTGAAGAGTTAGTGGTGTACATGGTCTTCTCTTTAATGCTGGTGCTTTGTGCTACATCTTAGTACAAAATAGAGTGATGTACAAAGTAATACAGACAACAGGAAATGGGTAGGAAGTCCTCGAGTGTGAAAGTTACCTCTACTGTTAGTTGTTTAAGGTGTATTAATGCTGTGCTTGGAACTTGATTTCTAAATATTCAGAGAAATAAGTAGCCAAGTATTTAGTTACATGTTACATTCTTCTAAACTGACTGATTATAATTCACATACAGTATTATGCAAGATTGTGACAGCTGCTAAATACATTGAACAGTGTTACACTTGCTTAAGTGAAACATGTACTACATGACTACCATGCACTATACACGTTTAAAGAAGTAACTAAGATACACTTCATCAGACAGAAAATATTCTAGTCCTACACTCTGAATTATCCTTGTCAGCTTGGCCTCTGAATGTCATATGTGCTTGTCAGGTAATCTTTAACCTTTTATGTAAAATGTGTTTGTGCTGTTGTCAAAATGCTGCTTCAACTCTCATACAATGAGACACAACAATGAATGTAGATAAAATAATCATAATCCAGAAAACATTAGAGAAAATAATTAGAAGAAAATGAGATTGCTTATATTTTAACAGTAACATGTTCTTACATAAATGCCTTTTATTGCTATGGCACAGAAATGTAAGAAAAGGGTAAATACATTGGGTTTGTGAAACTTAAACCGTAGATATGTATTTATTGTGTGGGTGTTTTGGAGAGAGCGATAACCTGCTCACTAGTTTGTTATAATCAGCTGTTTCAAAGTGCTAGAGCAACATCATGAAATCACAAATACAGCAACAATGAGAGGACTAGCAGCTAATAGTACCTGTCTATAAAATCCCTTTTATATCTCTAAAACCCAATGAAATCACGGGGACGGAGAGATTAATTATGTTGTTTTTAAAATGAATGCTGATGATGATGTTTGGTGTGCTGGTGGTGATGACGATGAAGCATCGATCAGCCTGCGATCTCTGTGGGTTCTGTCACCAGTTTGGAGCCGTCCCAAACAGTCTTGAACTGCTCCGGTACTGGAAACTCCCTCTACAGAACAACCAAGAACAAAAACTGTAAGACAAGAACTGAACACGTGAAAGAGGCCAACACTGTCCCTTATTTCAGACGCTCACATATTCGCCATCTTCTTGTGGTATCATGATGTTCATCTCAGAGCTCTTGGCACTGACGATGTCACAGTTGATGGAGTCCTTACTCAGGTAGACCTGGCAGCCCTCTGTTTTGTTGATGGAAATAGTGGGAACGTTTCCCAGCACCTATAGAAAGACAGCTAACAATTACTGACAGGTATGTGTGGCACAATTTGTGCCTTAAGATATCAATAACAACAAACGTAAACTGATGTCAGTGATGTTTTAACACAGAGTGACAGGAAACTGTGATAACTGACATTCTAAATGAGAATATTATATATTATGTGTCTTTTGAAGTATACCTGCTCTGTAAGTGTTTTTCTCACCTGTAACTGGATTGCCTTGGAGTTGATGATCTCCACAATGCCAACTACATTCTCAAAAACCAAACCCAGCTTCTTACAGTTGTCTGAAGAGAGTCAATATACAGAATAAAAGGGAAAATCATAATCAGAAATTATGAATTTAATCACAAAAGCAGTATTTGAACTCAGCTTTTCAGGCAGCTCACCTACGATGATGGAGTTAATTTTGCCCTTAATCTGCAAGGTGGAGTTGTTGCAGTTGAAGATGTAGGCCACTTGTTTCAGCTCCGTCTCCTCGATCACAAGGTCGTGTTTCTGCTCAAAGTTCTCCTGCAACAAGAGGACAGATTACGTTAATAATCTTTTACACTGTCTGACCTCAGTGGTCTAACTTGGGGAATAATCCCTTAAAGACAAAGTAAACATTTCACGCACCACCCTCCATTTTTTCCCCTCAAGTTCCAGCAGAGGAAGTCTTTTCTGGACAGCTGCTTTGGGCGAGCTCACAGTCCCCGGGGTCTTTGTTTTGGTCGGTGTTGCTTGAGAACGCAGGTTGGGGTTCTTATGGGTCTTCTGGTCATCTGAAACATGCTTCAGACCTACAGATGGAGAAATGATCGATGTACATACCCAAACCATCTGAAAACCTTCAACTAACCATCAACCAAACATTGAACAGTTCATCACTGCCACTATTTATGACTTTATGACAGGTCTCTTGTCATTATTCTCATCAACTTTCAGGCCCTCGAGTTAACCCACCTTTAGTGATGTCCATGCCCTGGTTGAGCTGGGCAAACAGTGCTGAATGCTGGGCCTCTGCACTGCCCGCCTGAGGCTGGGAGTCCTCATCAGTGAAGACCGGAGGAGGGCCGGGGGGAGGAGGAGGAGGAGGAGGTGGAGGACAGGGAGCGCTGGGGACAGTGGGGGAGTCAAAGAGAGAGGGAGGAGCAATCGGGCCCTGAGGAGGTGGGGAGAAAGTTAAATGTTAGATAGTAACATTGTATTTTGGCCTTGTGAGCGTTTCATGTGAGAAAGCACAGCCGTGCCAGGTGTTGAGTGGACAGCAGCTGTCGTAACAAATCTCTCCAGCAGGGGAAGTATTGCACAAGAAATATCTTAAAGCTTGATGACAAGAAGTCTTCTTACCAGTAACTGACAGTGCTTTGGATGTAGGAAGTACATGTAGGAACACTTGAGTTTTAAAGCCGAGAGATGTCTTTAATTTTCCTTTAAGCAGCTTTAAGGTTGTAATACCATATATCATATTTCTCTATGTCTGTGAGTTTGAGAACTTTGGGATCTCCACTAGCATTTAAAATAAAGTTCTGTGGCTGTGAACAATGTTTGGCTGAGCAGTATGTGTTTGTAATCAGGCTAATGAGGTCCCGTAAGTAGTGCTCTGGTCATCTCCAGCTTTGTTGTCACTGATGAGCTGTGTACAGTAGAAGTGCACAGCCATCTATTGACTTCTACAGAGAGGAGACACACACACAAACACACACACACACACACACACTCGCTGTCTGAAGACCTGTCGCAGCTGCCAGACACACACACACCTATCACAGGGGTTGAACTGTCGCTTAATGTGCTGTACGAGTACAGCTGAGACTACTTGACCTCTGACACGAGGCGCATGTGTCGTGAATATCATTGCTGAACAATGCTGACCTGTTACACTAAACAGCTCAGCGCATGCCACTGGATTAGAACCAGCATGTGTGTGTGTGTGTGTGTGTGTGTGTGTGTGTGTGTGTGTGTGTGTGTGCATGGCTGTGAAACTGTCTGACTGCTTCTTTGTGTTCGTGCCTGCTTGTGTGTTTGTGCATTTATGGGTGTACACAAACATATTCGTCTGAAGCAGGGGAAAAATGTACTTTCTTTATTTCTTTCTGCGTTTGGTCAGTTTTGTCCACATTTCGGTTCACAAATAACTTGCATTACTGTGATGAAGAGTAACATTTTCTACTGCTTTTGACTAGCTCTGAAACAATGAATCATTTGACAGAAACAAATTTGATAATCGACTAATAATTTAAGTAATTCTTACATACACAAAAACATCAAACATTCTCCGATTCCAACTTCTCAAATGTGAGGATTCACTGTTTCTATTTCTCTTTGTGTTATGTGAGAGTAAACTGAGTATCTTTGGACTGTTGGATGGCAAAACAACATTTCATAGACCAAACAATTAATCAGTTAATTAAGAAAATAATCGTCAGATTAATCGCTGATAAAAATGACTATTTCCAGCCCTGCTTTAGACTGTGGTAATTAATTTGTGGTCAATAGTCCCAGGTTTGTATTTAAATGTTTAGAGACTGCCAGAAATTACCTACAGGAGAACACAGGGCACAGTTTGAGCAAATATTTAACAACTCAGTGACACAAATTGTTAAAAATACAACATTTAATAAGAATAATCTTGATTTGCTGGGGCAATTTGCTCCCTTGTTTTTGATATCAGTCATGTTTTAATGAAATTTTAAATTACTTTTTGCCTAATCTGATACACAGGACAATAATGTAATTGGTAGTGTATGTGTGTGACGCCACCTCCATATGTCTGGCTGTGCATGTCAGAGTATAAGCGTGTCACTAAACCCTTATCTGAGCAGCAGATGACGGCTGCGTTGAAGGGGGACCAGCCCTGCAGTTTAGGTTACGGTGCAGGCTGTGTGTACACAGACTCTTTGTCGGGGGCTCTTCTGTGAAGAAAACTTCCATTCAAGTAAACCCTGAGGACCACCTGTTAGTACCACACACTCCCGGCCTTGTACGCACACACACTTCAGCTCTGTCGTCTGACAGCAGGGGCAACAGCTGACACATACAGCCACTGCAGGCTCTCAAGTTTCCTCATAGAGAAAACAGTTGTTGAGCATTAACTCCATCATTTGACGCGCAAGAAACGGTTAAACATTTTGGAGAATTCGCTTTTCGCTCTTGCTGAGAGTTAGATGAGAAGATTGATACCACTCATGTTTATATTTTGAATATTAAGCTACAGCTAGCAGCCAGTTAGCTTAGGTTAGCTTAGCATAAAGACTGGAAACGGGGGAAATAGCTAGCATGGCTCTTTCTAACCAACTGTAACAAAACCTAGCAGCCTATCAGCACCTTTAAAGTTCACTAATTAACACTTCATATCACTTTTAACACATAATACTTTTGTGTTTTTGCACGTTTCGCAGCTAACGTAGTTTGTAATCAGCAACTACACCGCCAGATGCCACTAAATCCTACAGAGTGGACCTTTAAGGAGAAAATTGCACTACAACCTTTATTAGCATTAAATGCCATGAAGCAGAGAAGCCTCAGTCAGCTTTCCCTCAGTGAATAAAGATGAAGAAACCTTCTAGCTAACAAGAAAAAGGGATCGAGTGTGTGTTGAAGGATTTGGTTTCGAGCCATCATAATCTCTGGGATCTAGTGAGTGTGAGTGCAGAGGAGTCCCGGAGCAGACATCCATAAACAGAAGTGTGTGTGGGAGTGACGGAGGTTTTGTGAGGTCTATGGAGAGCCGCGGGGTGCAGCCAGTGGAGAGAAGCTCATTCATTCATTCATGCTCTCTGCAGCGGTTTATGTAACAGGCTCCTCCATAACTAAAAATGGAAATGGACGCAAAAAGTAGGAGTTAATTTGAGCTCTGATATAAAAATATCGAGGCCTGCGAATGGAAACTAAATGAAAGCGCAGCTAAGATAATAAACAAGTTGTTCAGGAGTAATTTATTACTTTCAGGCATGTGTATTGTTAACTTTCAGAGAAGAAGAGGAGGTGGATGATGGCTGAGCGTGCAAACATACTTGACATTTATATTATTAATCTTAGAATTACTCTTATAGGGGAAGGTGTATATGTAATAGTAATGCAATGTTTAATAAATGAACAGATGTTGTACTCACAGTCTTGCTCCACACCAGTCCTGTAGTGTGGTGCTGTTTGATGAAGGACTGCATCTCAGTCCAGATTGACAGGTAGGAACGCACCCAGTCTACATGACGTCTGTCGCTGGGAGAGAAGGGAAGGAGAGGGGGAGACAAAGATATTAAAATAGACAGGCGGAGGAGGAGGAGGAGGAAGAGGAAGAGGAGGAGGAGGAAAGCAGTGAGGTAGGAAGTGGATGCAAAAGAAGCGGATGTGAGGGTTAACTGGAGCAGAACATCATTAACAATGTCAAGAAAAGATGTATTTGGATAGTCCACCTACAGATATTTTGTATTTGTAGCATTTCAAAATCCTCAAGAGTGGAGACATATCAGAAAATGTTGTGGTTGTTGAATCTCTACTAATAAACTGTTGAAAGTTTATGTTATGTTATGTTTTAGAATATTACATTCTGTGTCATTTAGTGGACAAAATGTCACGATGAAGCAGATAAAAACAAAACAAAAGAGACATTTGAGCCTCGTTCTTACGCCATTTAAAGGAAGAAAGTTTACCTCAACTCATGACTGTTTCAGAATCAGAATCACTTTTACTGGGCAGATAAATCAAAGCCAAGCTTGACAAGGTATACCTAAACATTAAACTACTATATACAGATTAATGTTAACTACTATGTACAGATATAAATATATACTGTATATGTATGTATGAACAATTTGTAGACAGTAAGACAATAGTGCAATGGTGCAGAGTTTGGAGGATGCTAAAATAAATGATTTATGTAGCATGTTGCTTGATGTACTTGAGACAGTATATATAGTATGCACATCATATGTCGACTATGTATGAGTGATAATATTTACATGTTCTACAAAACAAAACTGAATTTATTTTCTTTTTACTGAGTTTCGCATTGTGTCTGTTCCATGTAGTCATTATTTTGTATAATTTCTGCACAGTATAAAAGTGAATATGCAAACTTTTCTATATCACATCAAACCATTATGAAATGTATCATTCCTATCGTTACAGGCAGTCACTGCTTCCATTAATGTACAATATAAAAATCTATCGTCAGATTGCTGTGTTCTGATTCTGATGTTTTGGCCTAAAGAAGATCTGTCTTGGATTGAAATGTTGTTAATTTAAATACATTTTGTGGTTTGGAGTCAGTGTGCAGGGGTTACTTTTCATTGATGCTGCTTTTGAAAAGCCTTGTAGCTACATAATGTATTAGTATAGTAAAGTATTATTACACTGATTTCAATTAAACCATCAAGGCTGCACAGATTTAGAAAAGTCTGCATATTCATAGTAATTTAAAGTATTTATGATGTATAGTAAGTGAACATGCACAATCACTGCTATGGTATGGACAGAGTACTCAGGCTTTTGTAATTCATGTATTTCCCAAAAAACAGAATCATAATTGCTGATCTAAAGATTAAAGATAATACTCTAGTGACATGTGCACTTATTGTGAAGAACTTAGTAAATACACAGCACATACGTTTCCTTGTAGTCCTTCAGCACTCTGTTGGTGTAGAAGGTGGCAGAATCATTCATCTCCTTCACATACGGACCCGGCTTCTGACTCTAAGAGATGAAAAGTTCATTAGAAAACACTTATCTCGTTGTCAGCGTGACAGAAGCACTGTGAGGTCCAAACTGACTTAAACAAACATTTGGCATCTGACTATCAGCAGATTTGTCTTCATCTGAGTAAAAGGCAGAAAAACTGACATAGTGAAGGGAAAAGTGCCCTCATGACAGCAACGTACACTGAGCAGACCCAGCTCCAGGGTTTTTTCCAAGTGGAAAAGCTTTGATCTTAATCTAAATGATATTCGCCCCTAAATTCAGAAGGGGAGACTCTGTTCTGATGGGAAACAGACTAAGAAAAATGCAAAAAGAGGGACGAATACTATTGGAGGACTGTGTTTATTTCATTATCATAAGTCTGCTGCATCACATTATTAAAGTTTTTATTCATTTAACTTGAATTTCTGCAGATTTTTGTGTTTTTTTTAAGAGATTGTTCCAACTTAGATTGACTTCAATTTTAAGACTTTTGATGATTTTACATGCATGTCAGTGTTCACATCTGCAGTTTGTTCTGTAGTCAAAGCATTTTTGTTGAGGTTTCTGTCTTTGTTAAAGGCTGAAACAAACAATTCATGGTTATTACTTGATATTTCAGCAACAACTGTTTATATACCATATTATGTGTGCTTTGTCATGTTTCTATAAGCTGATGCACATCATCTTATGTGCATGAGAGTAATTCTAATCTTCCTTACCACGGCCACCCAGCCCAGTGCGGGGATGCTCTCGCTAACGGCTGACAGGTGGTTGAAGAGGCTGCTGCCGCGGTTTCGTTCTCGGAAGCTCTGGATCTCTTGGATGTGATCCGAAATTGGCTTCAGCAGGTCATGAAACTCTGTCTGCAGCAGAAGAAGAAGAGAGAGGAGAGAGAGGAATTATGGTAGGACAGCAGAAGGATGCAGGAGAAAAGGAGAAAATGTCAGTGCAAGATGAAAGAGTTAGGGAGAGTGGTAGGAGACATAAATCATGGAAATTCCTAAAACCTCAGTAATAACTTCTTTTACATGCAGAATACTCTCTTAAACATGTTTCAGATACTTTGGATTTTACAACCCGAACATTGCTTCCCTGCCCAGCTATACCCAGCTTCAGTAATTTCTAAACTAGGCTACAGGACACTACCAAATTTTATTAGCCCAAGCCTTTTTCCATTGGAACTTCCAGATCTCAGCTACAGAATAGCTTGTCTCCCAGCTCTCGGCTCCCCTCCCCATCGCTCTGTTCCTACAAACATTCCTCGGTTCATGGGGAGATCCCTCTGGCCTTGTAAGGCATACCGCTCCTCCAGTGTTTACAGTTTACCTACCATGCGCCTGCACACACACAGATCCAGGAACACAATGTTTCATTGGGGAATTGCTGCTGCAGCTTTCTTGCTCTGAACTGAATTGAACTGGCTGCTATGTGAAACATTTACTGTTAATGAGCTGTGACAAAAATTTGTTTCTTTATTCAGATGAAGAGCTGAAGAACACACTGCAGAACACGGCTCTGTTACTGAAGTGGCTGATTGCTCACATGCATTAAGATACGCCAGTGTCTATGATAGCATCAATTTATATAAATTCCATATATCCCAAAGTATCACTAGCTGTGTAAAGTACTTTTTATTACACAGTTCATTTGTGTATGTGTACATAAACAGAAAGTAATTTTATGCTTGCGTGCAAAAGAGCCATAAAAACAGAAGCAAGCTTTCTCCCCTTTTTTTCTCCAAACAAATTCTTCCCACAATCAGTTGCACATGATCTCCATAAGCTGAGATAGACGCTCCTTTCTCTGCTCCTCCGGCTTCTCACTAAATCTATCTAATATCTGTGTGCGAGCAGCTTTGAGGCGATGTATCTCCCCTGTCTTAAAACAGATACTGTACAACTGCAAATGGAGATGTTCTGTGTTTGCTCAGTAGAAACTTACAAATGATTATGATGATGATAGATTATGAATTAGGTGATTGTTCACTTTTCTCCCTCATGTTGAGTTTATTCTTTCATTTTCAGAGTTCATCCAGTCATCCATATCCATTAGCTGCAATTGAAGATTATTTTCATTGTCGATTATTATTTTTTCAATTAATCAGTTTGTGGTTTTGTCTGTAAGATGTTCAAAAATCATGGAAAATGCCCATTATGGAGACATTTTTAAGTGTCCAAACAACAAAAATATTCATTTTATGATCATATATGACAAAGAAAAGCATTAAGACTGCAAATTTGAGGAAAATATGTATGGGTTTGATTCCAGTCTACAGCCATTTGCTAAATATTGTCCCCCCTCTCTCTCTGTCTCCAGTTTCGGCTGTCACTTTCCAAATAAAGGCACAACAAGCCCCACAAAATAATTCAAAGACAAAACAGATTACTCAAACAAGTTTCAGCTCTGCAACTGATGTGAAAGTTCGTAAAAAACACGAGCACATTCTCAACAACTGATGTGTGCACATTAGGGATGCCCTTTGTGTGTGCTGGACACACACACACTGTTTTTTGAAATAACATTTTCTTTCAGGCCTTTTCTACATTACACAACAACAACAACGTCATCATGGCCATCACTGAAAGCATCACTTGTATTCTATGAGTCAGAGCATGGTCTCTCCCTCACTCAATCATGCCGCACAGTGAGGAGAGAGACAGATATATCGTCTGAGACAGAGTAAAGAGTAAAGAAGTACAAGGTGCAGACAGGATTCATTCAAAAAGAAACATATTAGCTTTATTCCCAAATGTACTGTAACCTATAAATGTTCTGGCAAATTTACATGTCGGCATCAAGTCAGAACAGGAGCACAGGAGTACATTTTTCCATGTAAGACCCTTCAGTAATTCGCCAACAAAAACAGCTACATTCCTAAAGTCAAATAAATCTACAATGCTCTCATGGCGGTGTTAGATGGAGCACCTCTTAACAGGTTCATGTGCTGGCTGAGAGCTGACTATTTCACAGCATTTCATGTACAAGTTATGTTGCAGAAAACACAAAAATGTTGTATCTTGTTTGTTTAATCTGTACATGAACCAAAAGTTGTGGTTTTATGGGGTGTCACACACCAGACTAAAGCTATCCTTTGGACAAAGCAAGGCTAGATGTTTCTCCCTGTTTCCAGTCTTCATGCTAAGCCAAGCTAATTATGCAATGCTTCATAAGTATCATACAGATATCTTCTAACTATCGCCAAAAAGCACTAAGACTATTTCACATTGTTGAATTGCTACTTTATGATGTTATTTGCAAGAGTTATGAGACGTTTAATAAAACTCTTGTATTTGTACGCTAGCTAAATATGAAATTGGAGCCAGCTAGCTTAGTTGAAGTCCATGTAAAGGCAATTCTGAGATTTCTTTCAAAATACAATAAATATGTTAGAAAATAGTTGCTGAAAACATGTGAAAAGACTTGAACGATATATTACTGAAATGTGGAGTTAGAGCTTAAAACAGTTTTTCACCAGTTTTCAGTCCAGGAATTTTTTGGGCGGTCCTAAAGGGTGGCTCGATGACATGCTGAGGTCACCCTGAGCATACCCCTGCACCCCTAGCAGAGAGATAGAGACAAATTCATCTCGCTCAGTGTGTTTCAAAGTTAGTCATGTCATTTTCTGAACTCATCTGACACGTTTCAGTCGCTTCATAATTGCTGCTTGACTGCTCCCATGAGTGGGCGTGGCTTCACACATGCTGAGCTGAGAATACTGCTCATTTATACCTGATTTTGACACCTAATTTCATAAACTTCATCATCATTTAAATTTGGCTGGGTGGTTAATAACACTTTCTTCTTGACAAACTCAGAACACATATTTATTCTTATTTTACAGACTTTAAGCATACAGACTGGAAACAAGGGGTAACAGCCAGTCTGGCTCTTACCAAAGGGTAAAGAATTCTGCCTACCAACACCTCTAAACCTCACTAATTATATTTCATTTGTTTAGTCCCACAAAAACCTGTTTGTGTTTTTTCATGCCAAGAGCAAAATAGCTAATCTTTGGGCAGAGTTACAACATGAAACTGCTGCCAGCACACAGCTCAGCACAAACCCTGGAGGCAGTTTTATATTTACTGTACAGATGCGAGAGGGGTATTGATCTTCTCAGGAGAACTTAATTAGTATTAAAAGCAGCTCAGTTATAGCCAGCGTTATTAGATCTAATTGCTTACTGATGTTCCAAACTACACAGTTGATAATCTCTGAACTGAGCTGAACAAAACTATTTGAATAAACAAAGTGATTCAGAATTTCCACTGCTCCTCGGGCAGATCTCAGTCTAACCCCCCCAAATAAAGTCTAATTGCGAATGTAGCCTACATATAACTATGTGGATAAGAACTGAGGCAGACAGTGATGAGCCAACAAAAAGATCACAACGTCAGCTCACATTATTTGATGCTCACTGTGTTACAATAGCACCGCGTCCAAGCCTTGACTTCCTATACAAGCAGTGGATCAAATGTGGAGTGGAGGGTGACAACGGGAGAACAGCTGTAGGAGTTAAAACTGTCACAGTGTGTGTGAAACCTGCAAAACACACACACACACACATCCAGTCAACAGGCCAAGTTGAGGTCAAATGAGAGAGAGAGGTTTACTTTCTTTTGCTCTCTCTCTCTCTCTCTCTCTCTCTTTCTCTTTGTCTCACACTTTATCTAACTCTCGCACACACACTTTCACACACACTGACAACAGGCTCAAATATAGAACATGCCCATAAAAAGTCAGAGAGCACAACAGGGCTGTGCTGCAGAGAAAGGCCAGAAGTTTGTAAGCTCTGTGTGTGTGTGTGTGTGTGTGTGTGTGTGTGTGTGTGTGTGTGTGTGTGTAGCACTGGCCAGAGTCACACGCACTTTTCTTCCTCTGCCTGATCTGTATTGAGGACTACAGATATAGACATGAATGAGTCAGGCCAACAGATGTGTGTGTGAGTGTGTGTGTGTGTGTGTGTGTGTGTGTGTGTGTGTGTGTGGGAATTCAGTGTGTGTTTGTGCACTAAAGGGTTTATAGGTCATGTTGACTGTCTATAGAGAACCAGTGTCTCAACCTCTTAAAGCTTCAGTAGTCTCGACATTGGATTGTCTTTTAGAGCTTCTTTATAGGACTTGATAGTGCTACTGAAACAAAAGTCAAAGTCTCATGTCAACAGATGTCTGTCATTCAACCTAATTAAACTCAGATTTATAGGATATAGCGACGTTTTATGAATGCACATTGTTTTTAACCCACACACAACCAACTCTGTAATTAATCTTCACTTGTACAATTGTATGAAAGCTCACAAGTCATAAACATGTAAATCTTCCCCATCACTATCTCCCATTCTGTACGACATGGACGCAGTATAAGCAGCATACATTTGTATTACCAAATACCAGAGCTGTTTTAAGCCATTTGGGGCAAATCACAAGTTCTCATGCAAACTACCAGTCAAGCTCAAGTGAATGTTAATGTGTTAATAATTTAATAATTAAACTTCACAAGGTGAAATCTTTTTAAAAGAGTTGAATGTTTTTGCTTCAGTGAATCAAGTATCACAACAGTCTTAATCCTCATTTTTGTGACTCGAGTCAAAGTCAAATTTCAAATCTACAACTCTGTTAGACTCAATAAAGTTTAGAAAATGGGGAAGGTATATGTTTGTTAAAAAGAAATGAAAGAAGCACTTCATGGTAATTACATACTTGGAAAGGGAACAAGACTTAATGGGAGTTTTATTTCCTTCCTTTTTCTGTGTTTAGTTTATCCATCTGTCCGAATGTCATCTCCCCTTCCCTTATACATCACCACACTCATCTCTTGGGTCTGTCCCTCTCTCTCTGTAAAAACCTTCATGCTTTCCTTGTTTGCATTTCAACAATCACTGAACGCTCTTTTCACCGCCTTTCAACCAATGACCTAACAGATAGGGAGTAATCACTTCCTGGTGGGCTCTGCAGACGCTGTAACACACACGCACACACAACACAAACAGAAGGCCAATGAGATGATATCATATCGGCTCTCTCTCTCTCTCGTGCACACACACACACACACACACACACACACACACACACAAACACACAGCTTTCTCTCCCAACCCCCCTTTCCCTATACGTGAACATGTTGGGAATGTGTTGTATTAGCGTTTTTCTTAGTCAAAGAGCAGCATAATCCCTCTGTGAACAGTCCGGCCGGCTGGGGAACACAGGAGGGGAGGACAGTCCATTTCATGTCCGGCTGCTGTTAGACTATCTGAAGCTATTTGTAACTGAATGTCATGATTAGAGTTGCACTGTGCATCACCTGCAGTAGTTAAGGGACTAGTGTTTAGGATTTAGTGTCATCTATTGGTGTAGTTGCTGGTTGCAATCTCCTCACCTCACCCTCTGTGAAACGCACGGTGAAACTTGCTGTGAAACATGCGGGAAATGCAAAAGGCCTCTTCAAGAACCAGTGTTTAGTTTGTCCATTCTGTACTACTGTAGAAACATCGCAGAAAAGCATGGCGGACTTTGTAGAAGAGGACCCGTGGTGTTTGTCAACATATAAGGCTCATTCTAAGACAATAAAAACATAACAATTCTTATTCATAACCTTAAATCTTACACACCTGGACCTTTAACTGAAAGGGTTTTGTGCATTATGATTGAGCAAATCATAATGATGGTGTGATACGATTATTCTCACCACTTTCAGTCATGTTCTAATAAAACGAGCAAACAACAATAGTGGCAGTGAGACAATAAGTGATGTTACCTTAACTGTTACACGTGATTGCTGTTGCTAATAATAAACCATTACTGTTGTGTTAGGGGGCGTTTTTGCACCTTTATTTATCAGTCAACAGGAAAAGAGAATAGAGTCATCCAACAGTGGCCACACCAGCTGCCATGCCATCAGTCAGCACCAGTATGTTGTACCTGCGCAGGTTCCTGGTGTGTGGCAGCCATTTTGAGGAAAGTTCTCTGAGTCTGCAGGGCGTTGCTCACCATCTCCGCCTGTCGATCATAAAGAATCACATAGGTTAGGATTAGACCATGACTGAGATTCAATATCATTATATATCAGCCAATTTTCTTTATAAACCCTTTTTTTCAGTGATCCATCAAACATGGTTATTAAACCCAGGGTCTCCTGCCAGTTGGATGTGCCTGAACACCTCCATAGGAAGATGCCCAGGAGGCGTCCTAAGTAGATGCCCGAACCACCTCAGTTGACTCCTTTCGACGCAAAGGGGCAGCAGCTCTACTTGGAGCTCCCTCCAGATGTCTGTAATCCCAACCTTATCTCTGAGCTCAGCCATCCTACAGGGGAAACTCATTTTGGCTGCTCATATCCGCAATCTCATCCTTTCGGTCACTGTCCAAAGCTCATGACCAAAGATGCTTTGCTTTTCCTCACAACGGTCCAGTATAAGGTCCAGTGTAACGTCTGCAATACTGCAAATGCTGTACTAATTCATCGGCCCATCGTGCACTCCACATTAAATAGATCTAAACTAGCCTAAAACATAATTTTCTGGATTATGTTGTGTAAAAACAATGTTTTCATATTGGCACATATTGGACAACATATACACCAATACCGATATATCTGTGACAACCAAATATCAACCAATAACTGCCCTACGAGTTAGGATTACAATACATGACACATTTGAGAGAATGTAATAAGCTGCATGCTACTGAATATAGACGATGTTACAGAGCTGTTACCATGTTCTCTCACACCTATGGAAATCAAGGCAATTAATCTATCAAATCTATCTTGGACATAAAAGACATACACACACACACACACACACACACACACACACACACACGCATGCACACACACACACACACGCACACACACACACACACACACACACACAGAGACACACACAGTTTTTGGAATGTTTTTATTTGAAAGTGTTTTTTTTTTTTGCTTTCATCTCATTGAACTCCTTTGATGTCCACGGAACTCGATGATGTCACAGTCATGTGACATGTTAATTTCGCATATAGACTATAAGATGAACCCAGTCAGTCTCACTCTGTTTACCTTCAGAGAGAAGAACACAAGTGAGTTATTCTGTGTTTGGAAACATTTGACTGCAAAAATGCCTTCCTCAACTTCAACTCCAGGTAATGCAAATGAAAACAACAAGGACACACCACCCACACCATATGAAGTACAAAAGCATGATATACTGTTCAGCAGCACCACATGCTATCAGGTTATAGACTTTAATGGTGAGGGATCTTTTGGAAAAGTTGCCAAATGTCTCAATATGATGACAGGCAATCAAGTGGCAGTGAAGATCCACAAAGACAATGAAGATGTCTCAACAATCATTCAAGAGGAGGTCGAAATGCTACGAGCGATCAGGACTCTAGATCCAGACAAAAACAACATCGTCAATTTCATA
This sequence comes from Argyrosomus regius, assembly GCA_946959425.1. NCBI lineage: Eukaryota > Metazoa > Chordata > Actinopteri > Sciaenidae > Argyrosomus > Argyrosomus regius. Next base: position 17,461,923 of record OX336899.1, read on the forward strand.
GAAGAGTTTAGGTTCAACAACCTCTCCTGTCTGGCCTTTGAAATGCTGGACAGGAGCCTTTGGGACCTCATGGAAGAGAGAAGCTGGATTCCATTAAGTCTTAATGAAATTCGTCCTGTAATCCAGCAGCTCATGGTAGCATTTGATGCTTTAAAGAGTATTGGTATCCTCCATACTGATTTAAAGCCCGACAATATCATGCTGGTCAACCACAAAGATCAGCCATTTAAAATCAAACTCATTGACTTCGGTCTGGCCAGACGGGTGAGCGAAGTGTGCATTGGAACAATGATGCAACCTTCATCATTTCGGGCTCCAGAGGTGACCTTAGGCCTCCCTCTGACTGAAGCAGTGGATATGTGGGGAATGGGATGCATTATGGCATTCTTGTATTTTGGTAGGGAGCTTTTCCCTAGAGAATGTTCATATAATTTGATTAGATCTATAGTGCACCTGCTGGGTCAGCCTGCAGACCACTTGTTGAATGCTGGAGTATACACCAGGGCATATTTCAGCCTGAATGATGACCCCCACAGTCCAGGATGGAGGCTAAAGTCACCAGATGAGTTCACAGAGGTGACAGGCATCCAAACCCAATTTATGTTCACGTTTTTCGACTTTGTTGAGAATTTGGAGGATGCAGTACAAACATACCCAGCCAAAAAAAATGATACTGAATATGACGATAGGATGGCATTCCTAAGCCTCCTCAAGTCAACCCTTGATCTGGATCCTGAGAGGAGACTCACTCCTAGCGAATCTTTGAAGAACAATTTTCTTTCAATGGTTCACCTGGAAAATAAGATGGACTCCAGCTCATATCCAGATGAGGCACTTCACTGCATGACTTTTTCGCCCTTGAATCATCTAGAGAAGACGGATTCCAGCTATGAAAAGTCAGACCCTCAAGCTATCGAGGCTTGCTCAGAAAAGAGACAATCTACTCCTGTTTTCTGTGGAGAAGATGACTACGAGGAACTGCAAGTGGCCCACATCATCAATGAGGAGAAGTTCACCAACGAGCTCCAGGCGGAGAAGAACAAGAACAAGTTTCTCCAAGAGGAACTGGAACGGATCTGTATTTCATATCAACTGCTCATTGCAAGGTATGAAGAGGATGTTCCCAAAATCAGAGAGCAGGCTGATGCCCTTCAGCGTGATCTTGATAACGAGATCTTGCAGAAGAAACAGCTGCAATCTGACTTTAATGAAGCCACCGCTGCACTACAGGAGGAGAGAGAGAAGAACAAGACTCTCCAAGACCAACTGGACAAGACGACTGTGTCACTCCATGAGGTCAACCTGAGTTATCAAACTGATGTAATTGATGTCAGACAGCAGGCTGACACCCTTAGGTCTGACCTCGAGAGGGAACTCGAGCAGAATAAACTCCTGCAAACAACTTATGAGGAGCTGCAAGAGGCACACAAACTGAACCAGGAGAAGTTCTCTGCTGAGCTGGATGCAGAGAAGGAGAAGAACAAGACTCTCAAACAAGAAATGGACAAGATCTGCATTTCACACTGTGAGATCAGCGAGATGTATGAAAAAGATGTCATCATGGTGACACAGCAGGCTGACACCCTTCAGCATAAGATCCACAACTTGAGGGCTCAGCAGGAAGCCCTCCGTCAGAAGATGGAGGAGGATATCACTATCCTGCAGCAAAATGCCTTTGAGAAGGAGAAGATTTTTGGGAGAGAGCTGGACGAGCTGAAAACTCAGCTCAGTGTTCAGATCTCACTCAACCTGAAGCTCTCCACTGAGCTCAAGGCTGAGAGAGAGGCTCCCCAAAAAATCACCGGCCGTGATGACGACTGTGAGGATGATCCCAGCAAGCAGCAGGAATCCATCCCTAATGCAGAACCAACAAAAGAGGCTGAAGTTCTAGAGGAAATGCCGTGCGAGCAGCAGGAGACCATCAGTCCTGCACCGGCTGAGGGAAATCTTCCACAGAGGACAGCAGAACCACCTTCTCTCTGGAAGAGAGCCCGTCACTTTCTGGGGTTGAGGAAACCAGAGAGGTGGAAGAAGAAGAGGGAGGAGGAGTAAGATAACATCAAGTTTTGTGGGTTTTCTCCAGGTGCTCTGGTTTCCCCCACACGTCCAAAGACGAAAAAAAAAAAAAAGAAGTTGCTGAGAAGAAGCAGTGCGAGCAGCAGGAGACCATCAGTCCTGCACCGGCCCTCGAATCCCAGAAAGAGGCTGAAGGAAATCTTCCACAGAGGACAGCAGAACCACCTTCTGTCTGGAAGAGAACCCGTCACTTTCTGGGGTTGAGGAAACCAAAGAGATAACATCAACAAAGATAACATCAAGTTTTGTGGGTTTTTCTCCAGGTGCTCTGGTTTCCCCTAAAAAAAAAAAAAAAACAATAAAAAAAAATCAAAGTTTAGATATTGTTATATTATGTTAAGTTTTTTATAGTACAGTTGTTGGTTGGAACCTGGGGCATTTTTACAGAAAATTCCTCTGTCTTATCTCGATTTAGGATGACATTACAGAAATATGTCTCCTAAAATGATTTTAGCTGATAATATCCTAACTGAATATAAAAATACAATATTGATTCGAATATTTAATTATCTGCAATTAATTGTTTATGCTAAATTCATTTTTTGTCCTTTACCAGTTCATTAGCAATAAAAACTGATTACAACATGAAATTATTATGTAGAATGCCTCAGAATCTTACATATGGAACCTTCAAAGGTATAGTTGTGGTATTTTGAAGTAGGGTTGTATGAGCTACTTCTAGCTACAGTAGAGAAGTAGAGCTATGCACTGCTGTGGACAGGGTCAGCAGAAAAATATATTTTGTCACACAATAATCAATATCTGTCAGTGGACACCATATTAAGAATATTTTCAATGCTTAGCCTTGCTGTCAGACAACCTTTTAATTTGGTGCTAACTTTAGAACTTCCAACAGCCGTCTGATGGCAAAGCAAGTATTACCAGCAATCATTTGACATTGAGGGCTCACAGAGCTCGTGGTAAAGACAACTTTCCCAGTAAAATAACATGACATGTTTGGTATCAATAGATTCATTGCAGTCATAAAACACAATCCCTCAGAAATCATTTACTTCCATGTCCTATTTTGACTAAACAAAAAAATATAAAGAAAAACGATGACAGTCAGAGGTTTCATTCCTATGTCAGCACTGCAAAAAACACAACAAAGGGAATTGCCCCATCTAAATAATTTATTATTTATGGCCTGCTAGGATTGTCAGATACTGTATGGCTGGAAGATTTGGCTTTTTTGGTTGACATAACGAAGCATTTGAATGTGCTAAATGTTAACTTCTAAGGACATAACTGCTGCTGTTATATATCTGTAGATGTAACACAAAATATTACTTTCTGAATGATCTGGTGAAAGAGAAGAGCAAGAGTGATACGTTTTAAACTTAAATGTTAACAAACTTTGCATTACTCATAATAAGTCATGTTTAAAATGAACATGAGGTTAAGATTTGTATCAGCTTATGCAAGTTTAACGTATTCCATACAATTTATTCTGTTATCTGACTTCAGAAAGGCAGAAATGGTTTTTAGATTTGTTCACGGTTTAGATTTGGTTACATTGTCATTTAAAAAAATATATAATTGTGACAATGAAAATAAAATTGTTATAGAACAGTGCATTTCTATGTAACTTTTATTGTTCATTTTTTTATTTTTAAAATGTTAGTATTGGCCCCCGGGCATCTTCACAGTGTCAAATCTGACCCTCTTTAAAAGAAGTTTGGACACCCCTGCATTATATGATATAATTGATTATAATTATATGTGCTGTCAAAAAGACTTCACCCAGTCAAATGTAAGAAGCCAAACACAGCAATAACCAAGATAATAGACACTTCATTTAAAACACAAACACTCGTTTTGGTGTAGCTGAGGCTAGTATAGCTCATAGGCTAAAACCAACGTAAGAGGACAAGAGTAGTGTAACACACTGCCACACACACACACACACACACATGCACGCACACACACACACACACACACACACACACACACACACACACACGCACACACAGTGGGTTAGTCCCAGCCAGCTGTGTCCTCTGTGTGTCTGAGACCTCCAGTTTTGGGCCAAGGGAACCACCAGGAAGGCTTTATCCATAAAAGGAGCTCTGCAAACTTAAAGAAAGTACCTCTGGCTTTCGCTCACACACTCCCCCTCCTTCTCACCCCGTTCAGTGATGGGACACAGAAACATGAACTCTTCTTTTAAGGTGCAGATGAAGAAACACAAGCACTCTTTCTTTATATTTCTACGTCATTTCTCTGTGTCTGTCTTTGCCCTTCTGATCTGGAGCACTCTTTGTTTTTTTGGATTTATTCCAAAGGACAAAATGCAGCTATAATTGCCAACTGGTTTACCACAAAAACATCCACACAGTCCTAGTGGGAGTACAGGTCATTACCGAATAGGAAAAGGTTTGATAAATGTAAATTACTGTAAGATAAAAGTTTAATCATACTCCCATTCCTAACTTTGTAGAGGAGAGTCACACACCTCACTGCATATCTTCTTTTGGAAGATACACACTCCCCATACACACTCATCACTATAACCTTTATCTTTCCAGAGACGTGCACATCTTAGAGGGATCTAGTGCCGTTTAAAGTTGTTTGTAAATGTACGTCCAATCCAATAAAGGTTGGCACTGAGTTGCTCTACTGGTATTCATCTGAACTCCCTTTAGAGAGAAGCATGGCTCATTATGAAGCGCTTTCAATCCTTTGCATGGTCTTCTTTCATACCGAAATACAAAACACACAGAATATTTCTAGTTATTCAGTAAACAGAACATTTTAAACTGAGGATTTCTCAAAATGAAGGGCAGCGTCCTCTCTGTGAGGGTGGTTTAATGAAGTGAGAGCAGGTATTTGTTCTTTTTAACTCATACAGAAGTACTCCTCATGAATAGCAAATTGAACTTGGTATGTAAGATTGGTGAAGAGTTGCTTTAAAGGGTGATTAATAGTTGCTTTTTGCCAGCAGTAGAGTAACAAACCTGCACTGTACCGACAGAGCATAAAGACAGCAGCTGTGGTGACATCTGTCGTGTAATGCACGTGCATGAGGTGATTTATCATTTGTCACCCAACATCTGTGTGGAATGGTGAGACTTTATACTCTGAATATGTGGACTGATCGTGTGTCAAGGGTGTAGGTTTAGTTTCAGTTCTACACCAAAGTATATGAATGTTCTTCTCTGCATTTATTGACATAAAACACACACACATTTACATCAAACTGTTGACTTTGAACCTTCAAACTCTCAAATACTCAATTAAATTTTGTTTGTATAGCACCAAATCATAAGAGAAATTATCTCATGACACTTTCCATATAGAGCAGATCTAGACCGTACTCTTTATAATATTATTTACAGAGACCCAACCATGACCACCATGAGCAAGCACTTGGCAACAGTGGCAAGGAGAAACATCAATTCAGAGGCAGAAACCTCGAGCAGAACCCGGATCATGGCGGGCAGCCATCTTCTGTGAGAGTTTACAGAGGGAGAGGGGAGATAGAGAGACATCTTTGCTACCAAGAGTGTTAATGTCTTGGATTGATTTGTCCTTGGAAGAATAATCTTTGAAGAAAAGCATATTCGATGATTGTTTTGGCGGTTATAACTGAGGGCAACTCCTCTCTTCTCTCATCTGGATGTTAAACAATAGGAGGACACCCTTTAGACACATTTTAGTGAATGAATCAAACACAACTTACATGTTTCTCCACGTCGCTCCCTATGGCTCGACTGTTTTTCAGGTAGTCTGCCACTGGACCTTTCAGTACGACGTCAAAGGCCTCGACACACTGAGACAAACCTGGAAACACAGGCACAAATAACTGCAGACTTAACTTAAGAACACTATATGATGAAACAGAATGAAGCTATTTCGCTCAAACCTCTGAGATGAGTTATTTAGTTTACTGAAGCACAGACCTCCATCAATGCCGTTAGCCATGCCGCTGGACGGCTGCATGGTGATGGATAACTGCTCCAGGCGAGTCACAGCTCGCTCCAGCCGCTCAATTAAACCTTCCATGGTGACAAACCTAGAAACAAAAGCAGGAATGATTTCTTAAGCTGTGCAGCGGCCTTTCTAATCTCAGGCTGATGATTAATTTTGTGATACAGTATGTTGTTTTACTGATCCTAGAAGAATATTGTGCGATGGTGAGAGATCAAAACTGGGTCCTGACTGACAGAATAACTATTCAGCTTTCCCACCCTGCTGCTTCCTGTTTTCAAAAAGTCAGCCCAAGTCATTAAAGAGTAAAACTACATGCAGCCAATGTAGTGGGGTTTCTATGAACACTGTCTCTGTTTGAGCTGTCTGGCTTTCTGCCACAGCCACAACCTCATGAACATATCACACAAATGGATCAAGGAGAAACAGAGCCAGGCTGAAAGAGAAGTCAGAAAATTTAGTTGAGTGGAAAAAATGAAAGAATCTCTGGGAAAATACCTGATGAAATATACAGTATCTTCAGATATAAACAAAAAGAAGACATAAAATGAAATAATCAAACAACAAAATTGTGAAAGAACCACAAAGAAGTGTTTTTAGTTCAAATTTGTGATTTCACAAAGTCATACTTTTAATATTATTTAGCTGTTTTTATTTATATAATTAGTTATGTTTAATATTAAGCACATTAAATATGTGATTTTTTGTGCAGAAATAAGTTTCCTGCATTATTCAGATGCATGAATCTAAACTACAGGCCTACAGTCCATATGGTATTGTTTAAGAGTAACTCTAGAAGATCACCTGTGCTGCCCTCGATGACCCTGGATATTTCCCCGTTGACATTTCCACATGTTAACACAAACAACTCCACTGTCATTTAGAGACACTCTGGAGAGGATGCTGTTTGGACTGCTTGAGTTGTGCTGTGCCACAGATATTTATGCATCACACATGATTATATAGACTGCTGTATATTCAGCTGAAATGTGCACGCAGTATTGACAAGGTTAGCTTACTGCTGAGAGGTAAACAAATCTCCAGCTGTAATCGAATGCCAGTGAAACACATTGGAGATCGTGGCACAGACCATATTGTATCTTCGTCTTTAACACTGACCAGCCATATGCATCACAATGAGGCCACGCCGGCTTCTTTCCACTACTTATTAGACATCAGAGTGCAATTCAATCCAGAGATCCATTGCATGTTTACACAAACTACTGCTAGGTAACACACACTTCATAATCTGACACCTGCTACCTTCACGTCCAACACACAATCCAATGGTGTGAGTTATTATCTGTTTTATTTGTTTTACAAAGAGTCTATAAAAAACACCAACAGGCTCGGCATTAATATGGCAGCTATGTAGACTGGATTGTGTTCCCTGTCTGTAATCTTTGTAAATTATGTCTAGTAATTATGTGCTGTGAGCAGCAAACACATCCTGATGGGCGTCATCGAGTCATCTCTCTGGAGAAACCTCTCAGCACTGCCAGATGCCTATCGCAGGGCTCAGCTGCTATTTCTGCTCTGTGGGTCACAACGGGCAGCTCTTAGGCAAGACCTGAGTCCTGGAGAGCTCAATGTAGGTTGATCATGTGCAACAAGTGACATATGAAGCAACATTGTATCAGTATTCAGCTGCTGTTTACAAGACTTATAGTTAGTTTGTGGTCTGACCCATATGGGATTACCAGACACCCTTTATATACGTACATCAAGCATTAACAATGCATGATTCCAGGGAACATGTTTATGTGTTTATGTGCAAGAAATGCTACAAGCCAAAAGTTTATCCTTATGAGTTCTCATCTCCCATCTACATTATAAACAAATGATTTAAACATTAAACATTAATAAATAATTGAGCATTGCTTTAAAGATCTGTCATAAACATAAATGAGAACAACCTTTGGGTTGTCAGGTTGTGAAAAGTCCTCCTTTGTCTGGTTTATCCTTCTCAAATATGACACAAGAAACCTTTATTAATGACTTATGAACATATAAGATATAGAAAATGACTTACTAACTTCTGCTGTTGGACAGTTAGAAAAGTGGGAAACCTGGTAAAAAGGCAAAACAAATGTGCAGACTAGATGACTTATGTTGTTCTTATGAATGAAGGTGTTTTATTAATCATTTTTAAAGCCATTACATACAGAATATGAACCCGTTATAATAAAGAGTGCCTCTTAGAAAGTAGTACTCTGTGGCTCAAATAAAGCTGTGTTCTCAGAAGTTTTCTGAATGTTTTAATTATATTAAAGCTGAAACATTTAGTCAATTAAACAGTTAGTTAATCATCAGCAAAGTAATCTGCAATAATCAATTCATTAAGTTTGTTATTTCTGAAGCAAACCCTCTTTGCCTTGTCTACGATTTCGGAGCCATTTAACCACGCCCAACAGTGATCTTTAAAGACAGCATCTTGAGCTTTAGAGATTTTAAATGCAGTTTTCACTTTTTGATGTTTGATAGACAAAATGATTAATTGATTCATGAACAATCTTTAGATGAATCTATAATGAAAACTTGTTGGAGCCCTGTGGTTGCAGTTTAAATTCTATACATTAAACAGAGGATGGAGAATGAACAACTGTATTTACTCAAGTACAAAAACTTCACTTAATCACTGTCTCGCTCATATAATAAAGTCAAACTTTGAGACGGAAACAGCCAGCGTCAGCACGGATTGTATTGTCAAACAGCCAAATTCTCCATGGCAATGCAAAGAAAGAGCCAGTGATGTTTGTTGAGCTTTTCATATACCCGTCTTAAATTCAGCCCATCACAGAAACTGAATATTAAACAGAGAGGGTTCAAACCACTAGTGGCACAAAGATTATAAAACACCAGACAAATGTTGCAGCCATTAGAATTTATCTATCGATACCTTTCAGCTGTTGAATTAAGCAGACTTTAGCTCCCATTAAACGAACACATTCCTCCCTCTGTTCCTGCAGACAGGTGGGCCACACTGTCTGCCACATAAAGACCCGACCGACAGCTGAGAAAGCACACATGTTCCTGCAGTGGAAAGATATAACTGACTTCAACCTGACCTCCATGTGTCTCCTGAACCCTCTGGCCTGGTATCTGATCTTCGGGGCTATATTGGGCCACAGCCTGCTGTTTGCTGCTATGGATCTACTGTAAGATATTCTAATATAGGCCTCTGTGTGCTGAACTGTACTGTAAGTTATGGAGAAAATTAAATAAATCTTTGCAACCTAAATAAATAAATGTTTTATTCGTATTGTGTTCACGCTACAGACACTGATACAGGAGGCTGAGGTGTTAGTGAAAGTTTGCTGACTGTATTGATGCTGTGGCAGCTTTATTTTTGTTGTTAATTTGACTGTAAGTTGGCCTCATGATTTAATTTAACTGAATATAAGTGAGTTTTAGTTATACTGTAACTATATTTATATACAGTAAATGATCTACTGGATATAGTGTGGTAATAATCAATAAAGAAAAGCTCTGAAATCAATTAAATATGGGTCTTATAATCAAGACATTTGAATATGACCTTAGGCTAGCAACAGTCAAATCAAGGTCCTTTTAGTAGTTTTTGATCATATCTCATGATCTTCTTTATGAGATGGATTCATTTTCAATTCGTATTTTTTTTCTGAGCACTGAAAATACTTCCTGTCCTTGTTTAAAAGCTTAAAAGTTAAAAAATAAAACTAAAGTTTAACTCAACTTTTAAGCCAACGTGGAGGATATTTGACATAATTCAAAGCTCCAAATTTGCCTTGAGGTGAGATTGTTTTGTCAACTGATGTTTGGTCAAAACTCTACAGCCTATAATCTATAATTCAAACATTAATAGGCCGTTTGAAACTCACACTGGATAATTACAGGTGCTCATCACACAGGCCATAGATCTTCCCAATAAAACATGACATGGCTCTGGCATGCTGACAGGACTATCACCGCCCCTCAAATCTGATGCTTCACGGTCCGCGACACAATATCACCGTTAATCTAAGAGACAAAGATGAAATCTACAAAATCAAAACAATGTGCTATCACGTCTTCTGCGACAATTCAATGGGAAATCTAAGAAAGCATGGCGCACAGGAAGCAGGTGAAGATGGCTCTGTTTGGACATTTCTGCGCACACATCTCTGTCGGACACCCCCTCTGCAGGATACTATCCCCTCCCCCAGCATGAAAACCAACTAAACTTGACATTCAGTGAGAAAGCCATCCTTACAGAAACAACTTACCTCCCTCCTCTGGTCCACAGTGAATTTCTGTCGGGATGTTTTGTTGGGATTGTCAATATCCCTTGGACGGATTCGTGGCTTTGCGCTGCTGCGGTGCCGTGCGGTCCCCCCCACCTCCTGCCTCCCTGCCCCGTCACTCAGCTGCGCACAGGACCGGGACTCTTCCGGGATGTCCTAATTAAGCAACACGGTGAACCTGAGAGCCGCACAGCGTGCAGAGACCGGGACCATGACTCAGTGCCGCAGTATCTCCACTGGGGCTATTACCTCGCAGGCAACATGGCAGCCTCAAAGAGCCCTGCTAAAAATAAACGAGTGTTTGAGGCTGTGTCAGTCTGCACCGGTCTCCTCATGAGGTCCTGTACTTTAAGGGGAGACATCATCATCCTCATATAGAGTTCATGGAAGTGAACTCGGGCCAGGGTTTGACCCCCAACTTGGAAATCCACTTTTCCCTAGACATGAGAACTGCAGCGTTATATCAAATATTCCATCAAATGTGAGCAGGATTTACCACTTGAATGGTGAGAGCCAATAATAAATCAACAGGTAGGCTACACAATTCAATAATACCTCCAGGACTGACCAAGTTTAAAGGGGCACTCCACATATTTAGTCTTGCATGTTCATAAAGTTCTGGGATTTTCGATGTCAAAATTGGTGCAGCAGTGATAAAAAAGATTATTTGATTTTAAGCCCCCGATATGAGTCAAACTCTAAAAACATTGGATCCTACCCGGTGCAACTTGATTGCATCTATTGTTACGCTGCATTCACAATATAAAGAGAACCTCCTGTTAGTGTTCATGCAGTACTTTCAAGATAGTTCCAATCCAGATAATGTGCCAAATTAGCTTTTTAAAATAATTGTTTGGACATTTGTGTGCACTCATAATAGAGAGATGACAGGAACTGAGAGAAGAGAGACATGCAACAAATGTCATTGGTTAGGATGTGAACCGGGGACTGAGTTGCACTTCATGAGCTTCACCTAAATGACCCATTTTTTGCTGTGTTTCATATTTGAGTGGTGCAAGTAAAACCAGATACAACCAAACAGTAACTTATTTCTATTAGTGTTAATATCTGGGTTCTGTTTATATGCAACTGCCAGCAATGGAGACTTTGCTTTGGAGCCATGTTGGCAGCTGTCTGTTGACAGTGCTTGTCACCAAGTAGGGGATATCATCCCTGATATCTAAGCCTCAGAATTTGTAATTAAATCCCAAGTAGGTTTAACACAGATGAAATCATCTGTTACTTTTTAGGACTTGACAAAGCTCTTGGAGAGCTACAGAAGACAACTGTTTTCATGAGCTGAGTGACTCTTTATGACCAGTAAACTGATCTCGAAGTGTAAAACTGGTGGAGTGCCTCTTTTATAAGTCATTAATGAATGCTTTTAGTTCATCAGGTAAGTGAACCCTCAAAGGGACTTTCACAACATGGTAACTCAAACCTTATTAATGGTTTATAACTGATCTAACTATTGGTTAATTTAAAACTTGTAAACCCTTTATAGTTGGTGCCTTATGAGAAAGTGGTACTGACATTAGAAAGCACCTCCAGAAGACATTATAGACGACAATCTTTCTTTTCAAAGAGGAAAGAGAGACCAGTGATCTGATCTTGGTGCTCTTTTAAAGTCTCATCAGACCACTATGATTCTACATCATCAGTTTAATAAAGTAACAGCTTAAATCTTATGATATCATGAGGTCAGATGCTTTGATAGATCCTTATTTCACCCATGAGGCCTTGCTGCATGCATGCTGTGTCATGATCACCCACCTACAGTATGTGGGCCAGGTTCATGTTTCACCAGGGACCAAAATACTCCCTGGAGCCGAGTAAAAGAAGGCAGAGACACGGCAGCACACTCTTTATAACATGACTTATTGATTAGAGAGTGGATGAATCATTGATACACCGAGTCCCGAGAGACTTTATTATGTGTCGTATCCATGTAAACTGTGGGTGTGACTGTAATGCGAGAGTGGTTCACATAACGTCTTCTCAAGATGGTTTCACAGTGAGGAGCAGCATCTGGTTTGTGTGATGTGTTTGTCACGTCACAGGTACAGAAATAAGATACACACTCATTATGAAACTCAAAAAAAAACCAGGCAGGTCTTCAGTGTCGGGGGGTTATTATTGAGTTAGTTAACTTGTTGTTTTAATGTTGTTCTTCAGATACACATCTTTGTGTGCAGAGTAAAAAAAACAGGCTTTCTCTGTGGTTGCTCTAGTGAACAGCCAGCGAACACGTCTAACACTGGCTCTGATGTTAAGTAATGATCCAAGCTTGCAACCCAGCTTAGCCAGTTAGCCAGCAAGATAGTTAGCAACATTGCTAAGCTAAATATGTAGTTAACGTGTGAGTGATTGTTTGTCTCTATGTATCGGTCCTGTGATGAACTGGCGATCCATCTGGGATCGGCTACAGCCCCCCGAAACCCTGATGAGGATAAGCGGTTATAGAAAATGGATGGATTGATGGATGGATGTGTATGTATGGAAGATCACTCAAATGTGTCCAGGAAATGATCAAACAGCTCCTGGATGTGTGTAAAAAAAATCATATGAGACATGTTTGGCATTCAGGACACCTGACACGGGGTGTCATTGCAGTCTTCACGAAAAGAAATGTCACCAAGCTCTTTAATTATCGAACATTTTATTCCAATTTTGAGTAAATGGTGTTGAAATTCTGAAGTAAAGGTTTTAATATCAACAGGACCTTTGCATTTAAATAGTAACACTTTACATGCCTTCATCCAGTGACAATGAAAAGCTTCCTTAAAAAGTTTTTTTGTCATTTATTTTTCATATTTCCCTTGTAAGAAATAGTTCAAGTATAAAAATTCCCAACAGTGTAAAATAGGCCATCTGATGAATATTAAGCAAAAAGAAGCACAGCTACTGAAACCTCGACGACGACTATACATTCTAGTGGAGAAAGCAGCATTTTCGCTTTTTTTTTTTTTTTTTTTTTGTGAAAATTATTATAATTTTTTCGTCTCATCTAAACACAGAAGAGGCAGAGTACAATCTGCATGCAAACAGGCCTGCATTTAAATAAAGTTTCTTCCCTATAAAAGGCATAAAAGGCTTTAAGCTAATATGTAATGTCATGTTCTAAAGAATCAAAAAGATAAAAAATAAAAGTACAGTGCACATAACAGTATCTTAAATAACTCCTACGTCAACATTTTTGGTTGAGTATGTTAATAATAATAATAATAATTATAATAATATTATTACTAAACCTAATCAATAACTTATATATGCCTTGAGATGAGTACATAATGATATTAATACAGTACCGCCACTAAGTCTCTACTCTCAGAGCGTCAACATAGTCAACCCTCAAAAATAAATATCTTAAATAGTAGATTTCTCTCTTTTTTTCTGTATTTTTCTCTTAAATAGCAGTAAAAATGTAAGGCACACAGACCAACATAACGTCAAAGAGTCAAACCCCCGTCCTCTCCACCCCACCTGGTGTTCTTGACAGACATGAGGCAGGCCAGTTGTTGGGGTGGCTTTGGTGTAAGTGTGTGTGTGTGTGTGTTTGTGAGTGTGTACCTGACAACAGACTACAGCAGCACAGAGGTGGAAGTGCTGACAGCTGCAGGGCTGAATGACTGAGGGGGGGGGGGGGGGCCCTGCTGTGGGGCTCTGTGTTGGGTGGAGGGGTGTGAAGTTGGTTCCCAAATGGGCCCGGCCGGGGATTAAAATGTGACAGCTCAACAAACGAGCACAAGTGATGCGTTCTTTCCAGAGTGATCTGTCTGTGTGGTGCTGGAGCGGCTCTGTCCACCCCCACCAGCAGCTGCTCTCTCACCCTCTTTTCTTTTCTCTTTTTTCCTTTCTCTCCATCACAGAGCCACAGAGAAACACAACTGTGCTGCCTTTGTCTTTGACTGCTATGTGTGCAACTCTGGATCTGCATGTGTCGGTGTGTGTGTGTGTGTGTGAAACATGTGGAAAAAAGCGACTGATTTAGTGTTTCTCGTTTGTCTGAAGCCATTTTCAACCTCTCTCCTTTTGTCAGTGCGTGCTGTTTTGTTTGCCAAGTCCCTCTTTAGTCCAAGAATCAAGTCAGAGTTGATGACATCTTCAGTTTTTTGTGTCTTTTCTTTGCTGTTTTGTCTCCTGGTTGATTTGTTTGCTTTGCATAGGTCAAGAGGTTGAGACACAGAGTAAAAAAAAAAAAAAAAAGGGACATTCAGCATCAGGAAGATAAAAAGGTAGTTCTTCAAATATGTGTGACACGATGAGTTACGACTCTTCGACTCTTCCTGACAGAGGTCACATAATAATAGCTAACACGTTGGAAACGGTTCCATTTCCCTGATTATCAGAAAATATTAACTCCAAAAAATGCACTTGAAAAGACAAAAAGAACAAGAAGAGCCCCCAATGTGTAACGATAACAATAATAAATATAAATGTTATGGGGGCTTAAAATAACCGAAAAAAAAAGAGAACAGTTTTCTAAACTAACGTTAAAGACAGCAATAGGACTTAAAGGCTTAGTTTAACACCTATACCAACCACAGGGATTAGTTCCTGCATTTCTTCTCTAGAAATAAGTACTCTACTACAATGATAATAGTAATGATAATAATAATAATAATAGTAATAACAACAACGATAATAGTAAATCACTTTCCATTATTTGTTCTGCGACTTTTTTTCATTTTCTCGTTTTTTGGTTGAAGCACAGCAAGTTGGAAAGTTACTGTAAAAAGTCCCCACCTCATCATCATCACTACCACCACCACCACCACCACCACCACCATCATCATCATCATCATCACCTTTTTAAAGCAACTCTGCCTCTGAGTCACTGACACGCCCACCCTTAAGGCCACTCCCTCTTCCTTTTCCTTCGCTGCTTCTCCTCCTTCTCATGACCAATCAGCTGTGGCTGGGGGTGGGCCTCCTCGCTCTGCATGTCCAGTGGTTGCTGTGGCTGCTATTGCATGCGGTCGGCTTGCAGCTGCTGAGGCTGGTACTGACCGAACGCTGCGGCTGCAGCCGCGGCTGAGCCCGGAGCAGCTGTGGCTAAAGGCTGCTGGACCGCATAGCCATAGCCGGCAGTAGCCACGTAGCCTGCCGCAGCAGGGGAGGCGGCGTATGGATACTGCTCATAAGCGGCGGCTGCAGCGGCGTTGGCTGCGGCTGCTGAATACTGCGCGTAGGCTCCGGTGTAGTCGATGTAGGGGGAGGAAGCGGTGGCAGGTGCAGTGGCTGCAGGTTGCACGTGAGGGATGACCACACTAGGCTGTACGAAGGCCTGAGGGTACACGTAGTGGGCCGGGATGCTGTGAAACAAACACACATGTGTTAGGTTAGTTTGGATCATCAAGTCTGAGAGTGATAGCAC
This sequence comes from Argyrosomus regius, assembly GCA_946959425.1. Taxonomy (NCBI): domain Eukaryota; kingdom Metazoa; phylum Chordata; class Actinopteri; family Sciaenidae; genus Argyrosomus; species Argyrosomus regius. Next base: position 17,477,568 of record OX336899.1, read on the forward strand.
CCACCCTAAAACCCAAACCCAACTCCATCACACTGCGGCCAAGCGCCCTCCCACCACCCACCACCCAGCCCCAGTCCAATCCACCAGTCAAGAACACCAAGGAAATGCCTGCTAGTATGGATTAGAACAATATAGGGTTGCCAAAATAGAAATCTCTCTGTGAAAAGAAGACTGGAAGGTGAGGAAAACTTTGAACACCCAGAAGTGTTTCACCTCTGGGTCACTGTGAAATAATCACATTTGTATGGTGACATTTGGAGGAAGGGGTGCTGTCATGTGCTTTATGGGATACAACATGTGCACAGGTTTCATATTTTCTGGTCAGTTTTGTGGCGACAGAACTACAGAGAGGCAGAGGGAGGTGAGATGAAAAGAAAAAGTTGGGGATCGGTAACCCGCGGGTCGTTTTCCCGTCACATGTTTGATTTCGAGCTCTGTTGCCCTCCTGCCTGCTGCAGGGCGAGCGGGCGGGGAGGTGAGGGAGAGGGGAGGCTTACAGTGCCGGGGGCGGGGGGGTTTGCGGTCAGAGGAGATGAGCCCAGGGAAGCATTGTGAAAATGTCACTGCCACTTTGACAGCTGGACAGTTTTCAAAAAGGGACGCTGCTGGCCATTTCCCCCTCTGTGTTGGGACAAAGAGCCAGGGAGGCAGCGGGGGGGAGCCGGGACTAGGCTTCGCACCCAGAGGGATGTTTCGATTAAATAAACAATTATGAACAATGAGCACATTCTGCCCTCCATGACATAGCCCTATCCCACCCCACAGACTCTATAAGGTCTGGAAACTCAGTCGGACTGAATCATGAGGGGAGCTTTTGAAATTTACACTACTGGTTCAGAGAAGTGTCAACTTTTGACTGCAGGTAAAAAGAAAAAACTTCAAAGCTTTGAATCTTTCTGTGAATTTGAGTTTTTGATGTCCTGAAAAGAAAAAAAAATCCTCCCTCCACTTAGATAAAAGAAAAGTCAAATTCAATCTCACTTTAATTCAAATGGCATGAGAAGCATCAGGCTCGACAGAAACTATTTGATTTTGTTGCTCCGGCAACAACAACGTGACTGTAGGTGAGTTTGAACGGAGGTGGCTCAAAAATCTGCTGAAAGAAAATCAAGGAAACCAAATATAATCAGCTGAGTGTGCATAAATGAACATCAGGCGGTCACTTTTTTTTGTTTTGTTTTTTTGTCTAACGAGAGGAGGTGCAGAAAATGTTAAAAGGTTGAAAGGCAGGATCTATCGTGGCAACCCTATTGTCAGCACTCCATTATCCAATCCAACCCACATCTCAACCGAAATCAGTGCGCCAGGAGAAAAACAGGAAAAACAAAACAAGAGCAAGGCGTCAGAAAGGAAGAAATATGTAAAAATAGTCCACCTCGACTAGACTGATTACAGAAACAACGACGACAACAAGGGCACAGCACAATCACTCAACTGAAAAGACACAAAACAGAAATGGGAGTAAATTGAGTAAGAGGGTATGCAGAGGTTTGGTGTGGCTGAACTGAGCTAGTGTTTTCTCCAGAGTTGCTCTAATTGGAAAAAAAAAAAAGCACTTTTATTATCATGTGACACTGAAACGCTCCTTTGAAACCAGCTCTAATGAGACTCAGCAGGCTAAGGCAGCTTTCCAGGATGATTTCAGAGGACGCCATCTCTAAAACTCCCGCACAAACCAGAGGAGGGACATTTCCTGTCTGCTCAAGTCAAAAGTGAACTCACTGAATTATTCACTAGCAACAGGCTGGGAGGACACTCCTCATACTGAATGATGACACACTCAGTGAGCATTATCTAATGTGTAATGAAAAGTAATATTAGCTCAATCGTGGTTACACGTCGTCTGGGTTTTCTCACGCCAACCCAATGAAGGCTTGCTCAGAAATGTTGTTATCTTTCAAATTAAATCATCAAATTGAATTATTGATCTGGTTTTAATATTTCTTGCAAGAGTCGAATCATAAAACATGAATATGTTCTGGTATTTTACAGATGTGTGCTTTCTAATATTCCGTTTTATTTTGTTTGGCTGCTAGTACAGTGACAAAGGTACCTGTACAGTATAGGTAATATGTATGAATAATGAGTACAAGCTGAATTTACAGTATGTTTACAATGATTGTAGGTACTGATTAAAACATACATGTCTGAGAGGTTTTCTTCATCATTCTTGAGACTTCATAAAGAAACGATGACTTAAGTTAAAGTGTGTTTGCAGGTCTTCCTGGAGTGTTGTATAAAACCTTCAGAGCAGCACATAGTCTGATAAATTCAGCTTCAGTTATTGCTGAGGACTAAAAGTTTGACAGAAGTCCTCATCTCTGAGCTTGAACACTTGAATCTCTGACTGAACTGTTAGCAGTTGAGGTGCACTGTGGGCAATGTAGGCACCAGGTTTTAAAAGTAGAAGGATTCATGGAATTAAAAAGACAATATCTGCTGCATCAATTTTTAAATAAAAAACCTGTCTATTCTGAGTCAGACACAGTTATAAAAGTGCAGTAGAGCTCCCTATCATCCATTTTATTGCCTTTCAGTCAGTCTCAAGACGTCATGACTTAAAAAATGAAACATTTCCCCCAAACTTTCTGTTCCACAATTTATAACAGCAGCGACTGTAAATGATTGAGTGCAGAGGCTGCAGCTCAGACAGTCTTAACGTTTTAAAAAAAGACTAAGCTATGTATCCATATCTGCTGCACTTGAAATCTAACTCATCGCTCAGAGCACTTTGGGTTGTAACTTTGCTGTCTCTGATTCCCCACTGCCACTGTATCTATGGGACACACACACACACACACACACACACACACACACACAGAGGGTTTGGCTATGGGAAGCAAAGCTGACCCTTCCCAACATACCCCCGAAAAAACAAATTACCATCTTCACCCCGGAGTTCAAAATCTAAAAAATATCACACTAACTGTGTATTTTGAAGCCATGCTGGTACCTTCAGTGTGACAACTCGCTCTCTGGGCGTGCATGTGTGTGTCTTTACTGGAATGTCATGTTCACGCAACCTGGCGGTCATTAAAGTTCAAGGCTAAATAAAGGTTCTCAGCCATCGTGCATACCGTCTGCTGAGGGAGAGAGCACAACACACACACACACACACACACCGAGGTGAGAGGATCTAATGTGTGTGAGGGAATGTGTTCGTACTAGGTGGCTGTGCATGTGTGTCCAACAGGAAAGTGTGAAAAGTTGTCAGAACACACTTGTGCTGCTTCAATGGAGATGTTCATTATACTTTTATTATGACTGAGCGACAAATGGATCTGGTGTTAAAGCATCATCATTATCCACATATAGTTTATAAATGACAAAACTAGAGTAGTATTCACTTTACTTTACTTTACATAGGTTTATATAAGTGTGAAACTAATTCAAGGTGTAATCAAGTCAAGATTAGAGTAAGCTGAAACATTTTTGTACGTGCAGATAAAGTTTTAAATTCAAAATCCTGACATGAAGATGAAAAGTTTGAAAGAGGTTGTTATAGCAACAAATTGCCAAAACATTGTCTCCATATGTAGACCATGTAGAGCATCATAGTGAGTTCCTCTATTTTATGAGATGTACATACTTGGTTGCATCACACAACATATCTTTTCTTCTTGGCTTTTTTTAAGTTGCTTTTGGGGGATTTTTTCCTTATCCAAATTGAGGGTCTAGAGGATGTTGTTTGCTGTACAGATTAGAGTTTATGATTTGTGGTTTTGGATTTCCATTGGAGTTTCCATCATGGGAAAACTTTCACATTGAGGAATACAAACCTGAGGATACGCTGCTCTGGAGACAGTGGGCGAAGGATACCCTTTAATCTAGTTGATGAATTTGTCTCACATCATTAAACTCACAATTATAGCCTTGTTCTCCACTTTTCAGTGTGTCCCTACATGATCTCAAATCTGGACGTCCAGATGTATAAAAGCGTTTTCGCTACATGCTGATTGTGGTATACAAACTGAGAGATGGCTCTGGCTCGAATATGATGGTTAAGATGTATGTGTAAAGGTTAATGTGGCCCCTGAAACATTCACCCTAACCCTGTTTAAATGGCCCCTGCTCGGCTGTTAGATGACAGAAAGACACGCTCCCACTCCGTCACCAGACCCCCCCCAACACACACACACACACACACACACACACACACACATACACACACACACAACACAGAGCTTCACGCGACTGCAGCGTCAGCATTCGGGGCTTTGTGTGACACAATGGGTGCGCTTGTTTTCCTTAACACCACGAGCCCATGTGACGAAAGCTCACTCCGAGAGAATGAGAGAGAGACAGAGAGGGAGAGAGGGAGAGATATCCAGACATTTGTTTGTGTCACACTGGAGACTTTGGTGAGCTGAGCTGAAAATGAGCGTGCATGTGAGCGGACAAAGACACGCGCACACATAGAAAAACAATAAGAGCACATACTCATATATACCAATACAACTACACATGTGCGCACCTAAGTAAATACACTATGCTATGACTAGAACTCACATAATAACTGATAGGCTTGTCATTCATTCATAAGTCGTCCACATACATATTTCTGATGGCGCTACATGACCACAAGGCTCGCACATGTGGAGTAGAGAAGAGCAAAGACAAAGAGAGATAGAGACAGGAAGGAAAGACAAGAGAGTAATGAATGGACAGAGTGAACCAGCAGTAATCTGGCAAAGAGAGAGACTTTCATAGTGGATTTGTTGCTGCTATGTTGTGTTAATATAAGAAACTGCTAGTAACACTAGGAAGATGCTATAAGCACACACAGGCAGTGATGGGTTTTGTTATTTTGAGGGGGTAATGTGAGGAATGGGAGTAAGGAGGTGATCAGAAGGTGAAAAAAAAAACATTAAATCACACAGAAAATTCACCACTCACTCCAACAAGACAGCCAAAAAAAAAAAAAAACACATGAAACAGCACATCCTGTTAAACAAAACAGGTCAACCACAAGCTAAAAGCAACAAAAAATTAATAAAAACTTTGCTCGTCCTTGGCAAAGTTAACACGCTTCCACAAAAAAAAAAGGAAACAGAACACCCCAAAAATCAATCCAGCTTTTTTTTTTTTTTTTTTTTTGTCATTAAAGTAAGAAAGCACACGGTTTAGCTAACAACACCACTTCATAACCGCACACAAAGCTCTAAGTACTATTCAAATAAAATAAAATAAAAAAAAGGTCAAAACCCACGTACATGCATCTATAATCACCATTTCGAGAGCTTGTTTGTGTGTGTTTGAGTCTACAGGTAATTCCTTTTTCTCTGATCTGTGATTATGTTCGCAGAACTATTCCACAAACCAGCACAGTTAGCTTAACCGAGAGCGAGCCTGTCGAACCAGAGAAAGATAGATAACATTGAGTCAGGCTGGAAGTTTCCATCATTGTCCACTCAACACACACACACACACACACACACACACACACACACACACACGAGTATGTATACACACTCACACACATTTTTACAAACAGGCAAACCTAGAAAAGGCTGTTTGGCTGGATCTTTTGTGGACAGCTATAATAAAGGACAAAGCTACATACTGTCCATCTTTAATTGTTAGCCATCAATTATGTTTGGGGAGAAAAAAAGGATAAATAATCAGACTGATAGTATCAATTATCACACATTAAACTCAGAAAAGATCAAATGAAATCAATTTTGAGTCATTAAGTCTCTACATAAGCAATATGTACATCCCAACAGTCATTTAAAATACATGTAGACTCATCAGTACTTACCCATAAGGCCTTTGGATAAACGCAGGGTGAATTTGGGGAACACCAAAAGTAAAACCTGCAAAACAGAGGGGACAGGAATGAATTAAAAAAAACAAAATAAACTGTCGCTTTCTTCACTAATAAGCTAAATAACATGAGCCGAGTTTATGAGCTAATAACCACCTTACATGTTCTTACATCTGCTGCAGCTACCTAAAAAACAAGCGAACCCTAAGGTCAAAATCAGGAAGGATTGTCTTGATTTCCTGGTTTGCAGTAAAAGCAACTCCACACTCCCAAACAAACACTGTGGGAACAAAGACGCTGGCTATGTTGATTTATTCATCTTGAAAATTGTCTCTTTAAACAAATCTGCTCGAGTGAGACAAATAGAAAACCAACACATTTCAGTGGCTTGTTCCAGAAATTAAAATATACTGTATTGAACCGCATTTCTTTACCTGGCTGCATCACCCGAGGCTTGGCCCCAAGGTAGGCCAGGTTGACGTTGGCCTTCCTGCCGTCAATGATTGGGTTGGGGTCCTTACAGGCCCGGTCTGCAGCCGAGCGGTCCGCCATCGTCACCTGACAGAAGAGGAAAGAACACAAATAAATGAGAATGGATCATTGAAACAGATGTGTGAGTGAGTTTAAGGGACAACAGCAAGTCATACATTGATTGGAGTGTGTGTGTGTGTGTGTTTGTAAGAAAGAGAAGAAAACATAATTTTGTCTTCAGGTGTGTGTGCTGGTTAATCCTCTTTCTCTGTGTGTGTGTGTGTGTGTGCCTGTGCATGTGGCCTTCATTAACAGCAAGTATTTGGCAGCACACACACATCCATCACCCTCATGTGAATGTGTTGAAATTATCAGGAGTGAATGGGAGCCAAGCTGGGATGACTGACTGAACGTGGCTCCATTATCGCTCTCATTACAGCAACCAAACTTTATTAGTCTGCTAACTGGCATCTCTCTTTTGACACTCTTTTGCAACAGAGGTATATCTGACTGACCTGACCAAAAGCTTTTTAGAAGAGAAAATAAAGGAAGAAATGATGAATGAAGCAAGATTTAAGTAATAAATGTCATAAAATCTGAGTTTTACATGTTAGAAATGTTAGTGTCCACCTACAAATACAGATATTTATGCAAATCAAGGGTGACTGTGCAACTTTAAATCATCTACTGGTACTGTGCCAGACTTCTCACACATTATTAAATAGGCTCTGGAGAGGCCAAATAAGGTTTGATACCTTGATTCCTCTTTAGGCAGCCTTGTTACATGTCTAAGTCCACCTGTTATACGTATGAATTAAATAATAACACCATCTGAGTGGTATTAATCAGCTTTATGTCTCAACAACTGCTTCTGAAATGTTTTCTGTCGTTTAGCTTTTATGACAAGTGGGAGCAAAATATTTCACCGACGTTGTAAACAGCTTTGGAGATGATGAAACCAGCGTAACCGCTTGAGGAAAAACTGCTCTGTATCATCAAGACATCATCGTGTTTAGTTTTTCTTCTTCTTCTCAGCCCACCAGAGCTGTCAGTGTGAGGGCAGCTCACTTTAAAACGTGTCAGGGCGCATACCAAAGCGCAACAAGTTGGTGGGTGCGAGATTGCAACAGAAGCCAGTGGCAAATTTAAGCTTATCAAAACATAAACATCCCATGACTGCAGATAAATTAAAGTTAGTCATGGTGTTGTAACAGACAGCAACAGCCGCACACTTTAACAGAGGCGTGTGATGGCACGATTTCTTTTTTTACCCTACGTGCGTAAAAATGTCAGATTGTGCGTAAAACTGATATTAAGTCATACTTACGAATCCATAACCCCTAGACTTGCCGGTCTGTCTGTCGGTAATGACCACCGCTTCTTCAATCTCACCAAACACTTCAAAATATTTCCTGAGACTTGAATCCGTGGTGTGGTAGGGAAGACCCCCGACAAAAATCTTCGTATAGGTCGTGTCCTTTTGCGTGGTGTGCATCGTTAGTGCAAAGTACAATAAATAGGAAACAATAAAAAAAAAAGAATAGTGCAATGTCTCCTTATCAGTGATTCTTTGGATGAAGAGAGAGAAAGAGAGATCAGCTGGCTCTGTAACTTTTCTTTCAGAAGCGAAAACAAAACAAATAGTCGACAAAAATGAAGCCTGGAGGTAGATTTATCTTCCGACAGTTAAGAGGGGAGTTGTGTGGAGCGGATTGTCCCAGAGAGACCATCAGGTGTTTCCAGCTCTTCTTGGTTAACTCTGCTGTCTAACTAAATAGGTTTGGGACCCATTCCTAAAAGCGCTGCTCCTAACTCCACCCTATGAGCCCATCTCTGCCCGCCCACCAGCTCGGATAAACAGCTGGGAAACCTGCACAGTGTGAAACACTGGAGCTCCTTCACGAAAAAGATCCGGGCTGTCTGTACTAGAATCACGTTTAATTAACCATCAGGGGCCAACAAAAGCTGATTCCACTGATGATATGTTGGGGACAAAGAGGAGCAGGGAGTTGCAGTATGATTCATGTGGGATTGACTCAAACACAGGGAATGTTTGTGTGGTTTCACAGCCTAGTGAATAAATATGTTGATTTGGGTTTTTCTCTCTTTGGTGAGATAAAACATAGATTACAGTTGGATTTTTTGGTGAATATGTCCAGTCATGTCTCTCTATAGTTTTGCATGGATTTAGGTTTCCGGCAGAAACAGCCGGTTAAGAGCTTGGGGGGGGGGGCAACAGCAGCAGCAGCAGTGGCAGCAGAAGTGAGCAGACAACAGGTGCAGCTCTGAGGCTCCACTGGAAGGATTCAAGACAGTCCACTTGTGGGGGGTTGACAGAGTTTTGGCAAGTTTTTGTGTCACTGCAGCCAGCCATGAGGCATCCAGACGGTGCGGATTGTGCCATGAGTTTGAAACTGTGGCGAATCTAATCACATCTGGCAAAATTCAAACAAATATGGTTCCAATTTATATCTTTTTTTTTTTTTAGGTCCCAGGGATGAAAATGTTTTGCTGAATCAACCCTTTATATCTTAAAAAGATGGTGATCATATCTGTATAATTAAATCGGGTGAGAACAGCTTCAAAAGCGCCGTGCGTCACGTAATTACGCACAGCTATTATAATGCGAAAGGATCAAGTAAAACAATCAGAGATCAATTCAATCAAGAGTCTCTGAACATGAATGATTAAAATAACTTGTGGAGCTCCTCTGCACTGAGCTGACTGCTGGATGCATGGATGGATGTCCCTTTGAACAGCCAGCATGAGTAATTCACCTCCAGTAACGTGAGAGGGAACTCTGCTGTTAATCATTCATGGCGGCCGCAGCTTCTGTGAGCGCCCTACATTTGTCTCCACGTGTAACACGGTGAGATGACACTTTTGCACATGGGAACGTCTTCATGGGACATATTTAATGTGGAAAACTTTGTAGTGCCAGTTAAATCAGGTCCAAAATGGTGCTCAAATTTTGCTTTTCAGCATTGTAAAGAAATGTTTGGCTGATCATTTATCACCTTTGTGGGCTAAGAATAAAAACACAATCAAAATGTATTTTAAAAAATAACTATAATGAGGAGACGCACACACGCTGTCACATCCATCTGATTGTGAACTTCCACAGCAGGACTTAAGATTACAAAGAAATGCAACCTGATCTTGCGTCTTTTCTGTGGTGTCTCTGTTCACTCACTATTTTATTTATGCAGCCACACGCGCTTTAAAGTCCGAGTGGATCCGTGAAAAAAGGGGGACCAGGATCGAGTTTCCAAGGCTCAGCAAAGGGGATCTGGTCAGGTTGCGTCCAATTGTTGTTTTCTGTTCATGTGCAACATGCTGACTGGTCTGAATCCTCTTATACAATAAAAGGCTGTGGGCCCCTTTGAAAGCTTTAATTATACTTCATTTCCAATAAACTTTAGAAAAACTCACATGTACAGTGAGGATGTGTCTGACCAGAAACTTTACGAATGTGGTTCACATGTAAGCTGGAGTTTGTCTGTAAATTAATGTTCATTAATGTTTCATGATAATAAACTATCATTTTTTTATTTTTATTTTAAATGAACTTTAATCAGGACAAAGGCTGTAGTGCTGGAGAGCTGAAACTGTAACTTTGAGCTTTGGCACACACCTGTCAGGCAGAGTAAAGGGCAAAGGTCACTGGAACAGCTGAATACTCACAGCTCAGTCACACAGAGGTCGTACTCACCACAAGACCTCTTGGAAAACTGCATCTTTAAAGTTAAAACTGACTCCGGTTATTGGGATAATTTCATAAAGATTTTCATATAAAATCATACAAATTCACTGAGCGTCCACAAACATCGCTTAGGGAAAAATGTGAACTTTATTGACCAGTAACATCACCTCCTCACACATCTTTTACACATGAGGCATCTTCTTCACATGCTGTCAAAACATCCTCACAGTGACTCATCTTAAGGGATGAGGTGAACTGACTTCAGGGAGCTGTGCCACAACTTTAACCCACTGAAACAGCGCCATCTTTTGTCCAACAGAATAACTGCACACAGTACAAACTTCACATGTAAAATCAGACATTTAAATGCAAAACTAAACTGTCATTTAAATTCATTTTGTATGTTGGCAAGAACATTAAGCCTTGGTCGTTGTTTGTTAAAGCAATAACTGAGGTAAATTATATTGCATTGGAAACCCTCATATTCCTGTGTGATTATCACTGAGCTACAATATTACTAACAATTTCCTCCCTGCAGTGGAAATAAAAACAATAGTTTCGAGCCAATCTGTTCTTCCAAAACAATATATACTGTATACATCTTTAACAAGTTTCATCAGGCCTCTCGTCTGTGCAAAAGGAATTACTTTGGCTCCCTCCCCTACTCTCTTCTATCTCACTTACTGCTGGCTCATTAGTGTAATAAATTAAAATATCCCCTCTTTGTCCTCTGCACGTTGAAAGCTAGAATCATTCTCCAGCTCCCCTGAGGCTGAGAGGAACTGATCCTTCCCAAGCTCCTCTACCTGGGTCAACTCCTCCTTCTCCTCCTTTTCCCTAACACCGTCCTCACTTACCCTTTCTGCACCATCCCCTCTGTTATCACCACTCTCCCCTCCCTCCACTCTCCCCTCCCTCCTATCTGCGCTGCCCATTTCTTTTTTACACTCCTCGCCATCACCTCCATTCTCGCCGCCCTCGGCTTCCTCGCGTAGGACCTGGCTGTGAGGCGGTGGATCTGTGTGGTCTGGTGAGAGAGAGGACTGGAGTGGCACCACGGGTGTGAGGGCTGCGTCCTCCTCTGTGCTGGAGGCGGCGGCTCGGCTACGTACACGAGCCGACTTGGTCCTCAGGCGCGTCTTGAGCTCGTCCTCTCTTAACTGAGAGAGAGGGGAGGGAGCAGATGATATAAAAAGGGAGAGAAAGACGCAGAGAAAGAGCTGAGGCATTCAGGTACATGATGACACACACATAAACACACATCATACCTTGCGTCTTTCCTCAGCTAGTCTTATTTTCTCCTCAATCTCTTCTTTGCTGGGGAGATTTTGCATCTTGCTGGCCTTCAGGGACTCCAGTCTGGCAGGAGGTCTGCGTCTGACCCCCTCTGAGTCATCCAGCTGATACACAACACACACACACAGCAAGAGGAAACAGAGAACAGACAATCTAAATACTACAGGTGACTCCACCACAGAAACTGACTGACCTCACCTACCCATGAAAGATAAATCATTGTTCTGTACTAAGTGTCTTTTTCAGCCTTCAGTTTTGCTATGGCAAGTCAAAATTTATGTTGTGAAAAGGTTTATTAGACAACGTAATATCACATATCATATTTTCTTTTTGAATAATTCTCAATGCATAGACTTCTTTCTACCTGTGTGTGGTGGCCAATCGTGTGACCAGGTTGTACTCCACACCACTCGCCTCCTTGCCCCCGCCACTGATTATTGTTCATATAGTTCTATGGTGCCATATAGCATCATATCAGCTCATTGGCTGTTTAATTTATAACAATCACTGCATTGGCTGTTTCGGTTCACTCTCACAGCTTTGTTTATGGCTGTAGTAGGCTGCTGGTTTCAGTGAAAAACTCCACCTGCTCAGCAACGAACAGCACACAAACACACCTAGCAACTAGCTGATGAACAACTAGTTGATGACGGTGGTCAATGACTTGCACATTATATAATGCTTTACTACTTAAACGAACAAAAGGTCTTTACAATTTGTCTCTCATTCGCGCACACACTGACACACCGACGGCAACAGAGCATGCAAGGCATTGGCCTGCCCGTCAGGAGCAACTTCTTCAAGTTGACATCAAACCATCAACCCTATGATTAGCTTACAACCCGCTGTACCTTCTAAGACACAGCCTCCCCCCCGGTAGAGACCACAAACGGAGCAATAAGAGAGTGAATATTGGACGTACATTCCTCAGTTGAACAGACACATGACTTCAAATGAATGCTAATGTTGCTCCGTATCAGTTCAGAATATATTAGTGTTGGGTTCACTGGCTTCCACCATGCGTAAGTGGCAAATAAAAATCTACTTTTGCAGGCTTACGTAATTACATTTAGTAATCCTGCTAATATCCTGCTGATAAATTTCACTGACCTCAGTCATAGAGGCAGCAAAGTTTGTTCTGAGATGTGCTAAGCTTGAAAATTAACTTAACGGTCAGTGGCCACAAAATCTAAAGTACATAGCATATTTCATTGATCCCCAAAGGGAAACTGGAGTGTTACAGCCACATGTATTAAACACAAAACAGGCAGGAGGTAGATGAGTTTTGAAGTGGCTAGAGTATAAATAGAAATTTAAAAAGTCTAGAAGGTGTAGGAGCCAAAGCGTGTATATAATTTGCAGTGTTTATTTGTTTAGATCACACGCGTTTTGTAGGTCACCTTCACTTCCTGTAATTGGCACAGGGGGTGTGGTTGTGGTTACACCTTATTTTTACCTGTGCACTTGGTGGCAGGAGTTTTAGACAAAGAGTCAGTGCAGGTTATCTTTTATATGTGTTTATAATATATGTCCAAGTGTATCGTCATGTCCAAGTACCCACCATGATGCTATATGACTCTCCACCCCCGGGGCCCCTCTCTCTGGCTGGCCCCACTGGGATGATGCCCTCGCTCAGCAGCTCTTCCAGGATCTCGCTGGAGTTTGGGCGCAAGCCTGAGAGACAGACAAAATAAAAGCACTTCAGGACGTGCGCACAGGGTGTTTCATTAAACGTGTGAGAGACACATACTCACCATCTTGTGTAAGTCTGTCCGCCTCACTTTCTCTGACACTTGTTAGAGGAGGGAGTTTTCTGGGCACTACTCCAGGTAACGCAGGGATCTCTCTGTTCTCCATCACCACCCCGCTGTCTGTGGTGCCCTTTGACACGGCCGAGTCTCCACGGCCATCAAGTTTACTTCCTGTCTCATCCTGAACGCACACAGACACAATATGAAGAAAAAAAGGACATATTTATATCCTGACTGCAATCTGTCTCCCAGACATGATGTTGTCATGGTGACATCTGTGTGTTGACCTATTACCATGAACACAGTAACTCAGGAACGATAATGAGACATGGCAGGTGACACGTGCAAATTATTTCATCTCTGAGTTTGAAACCTGATTAGTACGCAGTGAAAATCTGTGACAAGTGACAAAAAGTACTGCACTCAATCACAATTTTGAGATACTCGTAGGGCGTACTTTACTTCAAAATGTCCATTTTATGACACTTGACCATGATTATTATGTTTGTAAATATTACCATTTTATATCTTCTAATATGAGGTAATTAATATAGATTAAACTACCCAACAGTATGAAGCTTAAAAGTGAACATTAAAATGTTGCTTACATGTTAAAGCATCAACAATACTAATCCAATAACAATATAATAATATTTAAGATATTATAACTAAATTTTGATAGTTTACATACATTTTGATGATAACATTTATGTGCTTTCCTAAGTATTTTTCAATTAAGGTGAAAATTCAGAAATATGTAGATAATTAATGGATGGATTAATAGATAACGTATTAAGGTGATGCATTTTTATGCACCATATAAATGTTTCATATAAGAGGTTTTAAGGGGTTTAAAATAGACCAAAAAACATAAAAATGAAAAAAAAAGGGGGCCTTAATTTTAAAATAAAGGTAGAAATTCAGTTTTCTTGGATTGTGGTCAGTGGTAGAAAGGGTTTTAAACCCCTCAAATCTTACAAATATTTTAATTTATAACAATCTCTTCATTTATTTATTAGTTATCCCTTATTAAAATATCTCAGTTTATGAAATTATAAGGTTTTGATACTTAAAGTACATTTTGCTGATAATATGAAGTAGTTTTACTTGTAATTAAGTAGTTTAATATTGTAATATTGCTACTTTTACTTTGGTAAAGGACCTGAACACTTCCTTTAGTATTTTTAACGTTGTCGTGTGCTGTATTTTGATAGTTATTATACAGTGACTCAGTAATAGGATACATAAGTTAGAGGTAGTACAGTAGTCAATAACAAATCTCCTTTTAGGGTCACAAAATTTAACGGCACACAGATTTAGCTGTAACACCTATAGTCTCGTTAAATATCTGCCCAAAAGTGTTAGCAGAGAGTTAATAAATTATCTTTGGTGTAACTGACTGTAACACATCTTTTGGACACCGTTGTCGACTACTACCTAGCCTAGAAGACTATTAATACCGGTTTTAAACTGGACTACACGGTTTTAGCTAGCTTAACTGAACTAAAAAGTGGCGGGGTGCTGTGAGCGTACCTCGTCTCCGTTCACATCTTCCGGTGTCAACGGTTGGACCGTTGAGTTGGTGGAGCTGCTGCATCCCATATTCACCTCACAACAACGATGTGAAATAAGTCCATAAAACTCATAAATGTCACGTTTAATTACACCTCCGTGTGTCTTTTCTCTGTTATCTGACCCGTGTAGCCTTGAATTCCTTCACACACACACACAGGTAGTCTCCATGGACCCGGTGCGTTGCTAAGGGGGGCCGTTGCTACAATAAATCTGACCCGGTTAAAGAGGCGACACCCAGGGACAAGCTGCGGGTGTCGGAGTCAGGACACGACAAAACACCGTCTTCACACTTCTGTTCGTGCACTGATCCACTTTGTCTGATGTGTTACTGACACTGGAAGCCTTGAGGCTCAATACCAGGTCATCGAAAGGACTGCGGAAGTCCATGTCCAAACCAAAACCCTAAACACTGTCTAAATGTGTGATACTTCATTATTTCAGTTTATCGTGTGTAGATTTTAATTCCCCAAATGCATATTGCATCAGCCAGGACCAGGAAGGAAGTGATGATGAAATACTGGAATCAGATTCCCATCTGGGCTAAATGGGCACTTACCCTGGAGGCTGGTACTGTATGTGGCAATATGACTTTTAAATAACCATGAGTCAGTTTCTTTCATCCTCTGCTTAAATAAACATTTTCACTATTTGTTTTCTGTACCATATTCACCAAAATCACCTGAAATCATATATGGACCTCAAGGTGGGTCTTGCATTATACCTGTCTTGTATATGGAGACTCAGATTGCAACATCTTCAAGTTAATTAATTGATAAATAATAATTATTGTGCTGTTTCAGGGGTGACCACTTCAGGGATTTCTTGTTCTTAAAGGGTAAATTATTATTATTTTGACAATCTGTATTTCAATACATCCAGATATATAATTTAAAACTTATTGTTGATGGAAAATCAAATTTATTTTAATTAAAAATATAGATTAACATGGGTCATTGTAATTAGAGGTTACAAGGTAATTACTGTATCATGTAACAACACAGGGTTGTATAAAGAGATGGAGTTTGAAGTGAAAAATAAGTGCTGAGGATGAATTAAAAGCAGAGTTTGTCATTATTTTAACACATATCCGGATTAACAGTATATTCTAGTATAATATTTTTTATAGTCAACACAACAAAAAGAAAGAAAAGGACAAAGAAATAAGAGGATCCTCAGGATGTTAAAGAGCTGTGTCATGCAACCCCGAGGCTTACTGATCATCAGCCACTGGGAACTTGTGACACTCACCTGTTTGAACTGGCCAAGTGACTCAGAATTATGTGAAATTAATGTCTAAGATCATGCGTTGTTTACGCATAAACGACGCGTGAAGAATCAACGTGTAATCAATGTGATGAAAGTCACATATACTGTACTTGAAGTAGCTGGCTCACCATAAAATTATCATGTTCAAACGTGAAAACTGATTTATTTATTTGGCAGCAAAATGCTTCCATACTTGTAGAGGTGCCCTGTTTCAATATTTACATACTGCATATTTTAAATGAATTTAATGAATTTGTGTTTACCAGGTTACCACACACAGAAGGGACCAGAGCTGTTTGTTTAATCTGCACTAACACTACATTTTCTGTCATGGACAGAAATGTATTTAGACCCATTTTGTTTCATATCTCAGCATTTTGAAAAAGCCCACATGTGAGTACGATCAAGGTTACCAAGAAGATTTCAGGGAGAGTATGTACTGATTCTAAAGAGACCAATATGATGATTTGGGTTTTTTATTTACATTTTGCAACACCACATGAAAAAGACCACAGGGGTGCAGTAGAGTGCTAATACACTCTACCAGGCTCTACTGGAGGTAGGAGAGAGCGCTGGAGCGGGCCATGGCCGTGCAGAACCTCGGCTTGTTGGCGAGGACCACAGTGGTGTTGAGCGCTGGCAGGAAACTCTGGTGCAGGGTCTGACATCTCTGCTCCACCTCAAGGGCTTGAGCATTTTTGGACAGTTTGTTTTCAAGGATCATCAGACGCCTGCGTGTGACCTCCAGGTCCTGCCTAAAGATACAGTTTGACATAAAAATGAGTAAGGATTTGATGGTCAAAATGACAGATACTGTTTGGTATCATTAGAGAGGTAAAACTGTGACCTTAGTGAATGGACAGACTTACTGAGAGCGCTGGAGTACTGGGGGAAGTCCAGTTGCAATCTTTGCTAGGTCATGTTTCTCCAATGTGAGGCTGAAGTAGGGGTGGTCCAGGCAGAGTTCATGTCCGGATCTCTGGTTGAGGAGGTTCAGGCGGTGGGTGACCTGATTCAGCTTGGAATCACAGTTCCTCATCTGGCCCTGAACTTTATGAATGTCCGTTGTCAGATCAGAAATCTCATCCTTTATCTGGAGAAACATCGCAAAAAAAGTCAGGTACAATTGCGGTTGGTAGATTGTGTAAAATTGAGATTACAATCCACTGGACTGACCTGCTGCCTCTCCCAGATCAGTGTATCCTGGATTCGGTTCAGCTCATTGATCTTCTTCCTCATGGCATCGCGTGTGTTGCGGCACTGGCTCTCATAGGCATTTTTTTGCTAGAATAGTCACAAATATCAGCAAAGTTATGATACAGGCGCCTTATTTTACTTGATCTGACAGCAAAACAGTCTAGTCAATGACTTAAACCTAATTCTTTGACCTCCCTAACATTTTATATCAAGTTTGCCTCAAACTCTTGTATTCAGGTCAGGTCAGGAGTGTGAAGTTTTGAAGTATGGTCAGCGTTGTCTTACATTGGCCAGGGTAAAGCGCAGGTCTCCCCTGAAGAGAGAGGAGTCCTTAATCAGGTTTTCAGCCGTCAGCTTGAGGTCCTTGCAGCGGGACAGCCACTTGTCATAGCTCACATGGTTGGGTTTGTATTTGTCGGCAGGGAGCCGGGAGCTTGTGGCGTTGAAGTCACGGGTGATACATTTGGTGGTGAGCTTGATGGCTTCACCCTTGTCCTGGAAATCTGCCAGGAGCTGAGCGCGGATCTCCTTCAGAGAGCTGGAGGGGAGGACGCAAGATTTGAGCGCAGGAACAAATGCAGAGTGAAGCTGTTTAGGTATAAGTGGCATAATGACAAAGCAAAAAAAATACAAGTGAATAACTCTGAATCTGTCTGTCAGACCTAAGTTTGTTGAGCAGGATGCAGATCTGCTTCTGGAGCATTTCCCTGATCTCACTGGTCAAGCGCTCTTCCTTCTTCAGCTGAGTGAAGACACAGTCATTTCTCAAGACGGCTGAGCTCAAACTGTTACTGACCGCCACGCAGTCGCTCATGAGCTGACCGTACAGCTGCTTCTCCTGGAGACAGGCCTCAGCGGTGTCTTTCACCTGAACACACGAGAGCAGTGTTTTGTTAGTTAGATCTTTTGGTACTCTGTAATTTTTTTGCTTTCCTTCTTTAAGCTCGGATAAGTCACTTTTCATTTTTTAGAAGTATTTCACATGTACCTGCTCCATGGCACTGATTTCTCGGTCCACTTGTCCAATGCTCTGAGACATCTGTGCCTGCCACTGGCTGATCTCTGCATGCCGAGTGGTGAGATGCCTCATTGTGCTACGAGTAGCAGAGGGGATCTAAAAAAAAAAAAAAGACATTACACATGTTAATATACTCACAAAATAACAATCAAATCATTTAAATCAAGCAGTTTGTTCTATTTTCTTCAAACAGATGCCTGTTCTGCTCACTTTACAAAGGATTAAGGACAGTCTAATATCACAGAAGGGAGATCAGCCGATGTTCCTTACCCGTGAAATATCTTCACCCAGGTTGCAGACGATTTCCTCGCCAAGCTTCAGGGATTTGTTCATCTGAAGCTGTAGTCTGCTGGACACCAGGTTTGTGTTGGTAGACAGGACAGGCAGAGTGAATCTGACCTGGTCTTTCTGTGCACGGCGTTGCCTAACAAACACAATGTTTCATGTCAGAAAAAACACATCTTCCTCTCTCTAAGTGTTTTACCGAAAGCTCAACACATTTTCAAAGAGTCTACATGACAACAAGACTAAGTACTTTGAAGCTGAAGAGATGTACTTACAACATTTTGGGGTTTTCTTCCGGATAAAGTAGGGAAAGGTAGAATCGAAAAGGTTAGGTCTTCTCAGTTCAAGGCGCAGAGCACAAGTGAAGTCTGCTCTAGAAGGTGAACTTATATATGGAATTTGACCTCAGCATCTAGAATCATGCCAACAAGCTGCATAAATTAGAACATAGATCCCACATGTGATTGCCATGGAAACAATGATTTAGAAACACACACACATTTTTAGATGAGTTAAACACATTAAACATAATTATATAAAACAACCTAAATTCAACAGATCAAATCAATTGAATTGTCATTGATATACATAGATATCAGGACTAAACCAGGGATGCAGCAGTTATAGTCTGTGTGTAACCACAAGGCACATCCCATCATTTGCTCATAATCTTACAGAAATGTACCTACATATTATAAACAAATCTAAAAAGATACCAATTGGTACAACAGACCAGTTTTTCAACTTAGGAAAATTTTTTTGTTCTCAGTAGTAATTATATTCTTACCCCTATCCTATATCCCATAGTATTTATATACTACTAATAAACAATGTAAAATATACTCCATTCAAAGCAAAAGTCTCACATTTAATGAGGGTAAACCAAGTGTTTGAAAAACCTCTGAGTATAACACACTACAATTCAAAAGAGCCACAATGAGCCTCCAGATTGCCCGTAAATTGAATGAACGTCACTCTTTCCACAAAACATTTAACCTGCAGGAAGGTAGGATTCATGGCAGGGCTGTTGAAGACTGCACTGGTTTTATTTTAGGTACACCTAATAAACATGAAAAACAAAAAACCCAAACATTTTTGTTCATTTTCAAGTTTACTGTAATTAGTTTATATACAATGTGCCAATAAAGGTCTGTAATATGTTATGTAGGAAATACAACCTGTGGGTCCTGTATAAAAAGATCAACAACAACAGAAAACATTTTGTTTTTTATAGTTTTATTGATGGTAATTACCCATGGTTTTTAATTTTATCACTCATCCAGTAATAATCATGGCTTTAAAATTAAACTGACTTCCTTATCATCCAAAGTCACCCTCGTCCATTTAAACACGCAATAGAAAAATATATACTTAATACTTTGTACAATACTGGTTTTGGTCCAAACAAAAGTGGATCAGAAAAGCCAATATACCTTTAGTCATTAAAGGCTCTCCAATTTGCATTTAAGCTCCTTTTAAATGGATTCGGGCAACTTTGAATATAGGAATTTACATAATAAATTCTAAAGACAAAAATGCTGAATGCAGAGTTGGTAACACAAAAATTCAACTTCACAGATTAAAAAAAAACATCACTATTTACAGGTTTTATAATAATATTCAAAGGCCAATTAAGAGAGAGAGAGAGAGAGAGAGATAAAGAGGGAGAGGCAGAGAGAGGTAAAGGGAGAGTATAATGACTCAGGAGGAGAGAGGGAACAAGAGAGTGAGAGAGACACGAAAAGCAGAGTAGTGGAGCGAACCAGAGAGAGCTCAAAGAATCAAACATGTAACAGAGTTTTGAAACTATGCATTTACAAAGTCCTAAAGGAGTTGAACGGGGGCGTCAGCCTCCGGCCCGGTCCATCCTCCACAGTGCATGGATACGTTTTCCCCTCTCCTAACCCCGCCCTCCTTCCTTCCTCCCCATGTCTTTGTTTTAAACATTCATTTGCTTGCTCACCTGCGGCAGCGCCAGCTAGCGGCCCAGGTGTTCAGTTTTCATACGCACACCGACACGCAACCTCAGCATGTACAAAGGAACCAAACACACCTCAAGTCTGTACATAAGAGGGGAGAAAAAAAACAAAACGAAAAAACAAAACAAGCACGCTGCATTCGCCACAAAGATTACACGCTCATCTCTGTACATACAGCACACTGCACTGACACCATGGCTACATCTCCAATGGCACCTTGATTCCTGTAAGAGGAGCAGTCTAAATAGTTTTTAGGACAACCACTGGAGATTTGCCGCACAGCTCTCACTACCTCTCTGCATATCACAGCTCATAACCTGATCACCCATACTAATTAATAAGATTTTGTGTACACTCGCAACTCTTTAGATTTGCAGTTTTTGCCTTTGTAATTTTATTACAAAAAGTCATGCCTAAAGTCTAGCAGACATTTGCCGGTGTTGAAAATATAGATATGACTGTCTTGCTTGTTTTTTTCCATCATGTTCCGCACGGGTCCTTGCTTGATTGTTGTTTTCTAAGTCAGTGTCATTGTTCCAAGTCACCTGTGTTTTTTCATGGGAAGTCCTGTGGGATGGTCTGAAAAAACCTCTGAATAATCAGCTCAGCCTACAGACAAAATATGCCCACCCATCCAGCCCGAGTAGCCCCGAATAGCCCCAAGCCTCGGCCCTTCTTCACATGCCAAGTAATTTCAGTGTTTGTCCAGTTAAGACCTTTCAGGACATTATTCAGTGGGGATACAGTCAAGTCAAAGTCAAGTCTACTTTATCGTCGAGTCCACAGGGCTCTACTTTCTGCGCCGCACAGCTGTCTTGATCTTGCGCCCAGCAATTGCTGGCTGTCCAGCAGGAGTGGGGGTGAAGGATTTCGTTGATCTGGAGGAGCAAATGACAGTCCCATTATTACAAGCATCACAACAAATAACTGTTTAATATGCACAGACCTGATTATTGGTTACAACATGAACCATTTTCAGGATATTTGGTATTTTAACTTAATATTCCTAGACTAGAAAGCTAGACTCAAAATTTAAGGGTTTTTCTGGATGTGTGGGAACCTTGCATCTATGTTCTGATGAGCAGATATTGAGAAAATATTGACATGCATATTAACTGAGAAAGTGCAACATACCCGATATTGAAAGTGGGGGGTTGTGCAAAATTGAATCCACCTCCAGGAGCTCCTGACTGGGGTGCGATGGAGGCGTTGGCAGAAGGGGCAGGAGATGCTGCTGATCCTGCTCCGAAAGTGAACACACCTGAAGCGTTGTTTGTGGCTCCAAATGCACTGGCTCCTCCAAACTGAAAGCCTCCCCCTGATCAACACAATGTACATTTTCATTTTCAAACTCAATTTTACCTTCTCGTGATAAATAGAAGTTCATATTGTGAGGATCATTAGCAGATCATGCTACAGTCACCCACCTGGTGCAGAATTAGTATTGGCTCCAAATACAGGTGTGGAGTTGGCCTGCTGTCCGAAGACAGGGGCGGCGTTGGGTTTGGCTCCGAAGGCCGGGGTCTGGGAAGGCGTGGCTGTGAAAGGAGATCCGAAGGATGAGCCGAATGAAGGAGTCTGGTTGGCCCCGAATCCACCAGAAGGAGCTGAGCTAAACGCAAATGGGGGGGGAGCTGCAGATGGAGCTGTTGGTGAAAAAGGATTGACATTATTAATACAAGTACAGATTATAATCTATAAAAGAAAGTATATCAAATATATCAAATGTAAATGATTCATTGTTGTTGTTCAAGCCAGAAACAGACATCACAGTAAAGGTTATTATCTGAAATGACCACCATGAATAAATACAGACCTGAGGATGAGGCAGCAGAGGGTGCTGCTGCTCCAAAACCAAAGGATGGAGGAGCAGCAGCAGCAGGAGGAGGAGCAGCACTTGGAGGAGCACCAAAGATAAAGGGCTGAGCTGGGGCTGGGGTTGCAGTAGAGTTAAGAGGGGCAGCTGATGGGGCAGGTGGCTGGCTGTCCTGACTTTGGCCAAAGACGAAGGCTGCTTTAGCTGGTGGAGCGTCAGTGGAGGTTGCAGCAGGCTGACCGAACATAAAAGTGTTGGAAGCTGCAGAAGGAGCGGGAGCCTGAGTGGAACTGCTGCTGCTGCTGCTGCTGCTGGTGCTGGTGCTGGCGCCAAACAGACTTGGGGTTGGGATGGAGGAGGACGAGGTGGTGGAGTTGGTGGTGGTGGGATTACTAGCCATAAAGGAAAATGATGGTTTGGGAGCAGCAGAAGAATCTGTCGGGAGAACAAATAAGATGATTATGATGTGAGCAGTCGTTAAAGGGGCAGTCCAACCATTTTATACATTAATATGTGTGATTTGTGATGTGTGATGTACCTGTAGCACTTTGTCCAAAGGTAAAAGGGGGCTTTGGGGCCTCTGCAGTAGATGTTTCACTCTTGTCTGCGGGCTTGCCAAAAGTGAATGTGGGTGGAGGTTGTTCTGTTGGAGCACTGGGCTTCCCGAAGGAAAAGCCTCCTGAAGCGGCCGGCGGAGGTGCAGCATCTGCATCTTTACTAGCAGCACCGAAGAGGAAAGCAGACGGAGCCGAGGGGGCAGCAGCTTCCTTCTTTTCCTCTGGCTTCCCAAAGGTAAACGTGGGAGCAGCTGGCTCTTTGTCTGCCTGTAAGGATCCAAACGTGGAGCCCACTTGTGGTGTGGAGGTCGCCAAACTCCGCTCGCCCAATCTCGCAAAAACTGACCCAGCGGTGGTAGCCGTGGTGGTGATTGAGTTGGTGTTTGTTGATGTTGTGTCATTTGATGAAGCCACACTGTCACTCTTCTCTTGGGAGGAAGGAGGAGGTGTGAAACTAACAGAGGATGAGGTGGTGGTGGTGGTGTCTGATGTTTTCTCTTCGGGTTTTGACAGTCCAAAGGTGAAGCCGCCCTTAGAGTTGTTACTTTCTGTGTTAGATGATCCAGTCCCAAACACTATCCCACCGCTGGTTCCGAACTTAAACCCAGAACCTGCGGCAGGTTGGTCCGACTTTTTGTCATCACTAGAGGCAACGCCAAATTTAAAGCCCTCAGATGAGCTGCCAAATTTGAACCCTGAAGAGGCAGTAGTGTCTTTAGAAGTGGTTTCTGATGAGGAGCTTCCAAACGGGACTCCAAATTTGAATCCACCCGATGATGAAGAGGACGACTCTGACAATGAGCCTCCAAACTTGAAACCCCCAGATCCTGATCCAGAGGTACTGTCTGATGTGCCAAACTTAAAACCTCCAGATGTAGAGGTAGAAGAGCCTGAAGTCCCACCAACTGATGAACCAAAAGACGAAATGAAAGCTGAAGAGAAACAAAAGATAGCAATAAATAAATACATAAAAAATGGATTAAAAAAGTGTGAATTAAGTGCATGCTGTAATTAAAAGCCTGACAGCAGATTCAGCAAAATGACATACTGTGGGTGACAGAAAAGTAGGGTGCTTTTGTTACCTTTGGGCTCCACCTTAGCTCCAGGTTTGGCTGTTTGACAGGCAACACACTGTAAATCAGCAGCCTTATTCTGTACAAGACAGACGTCACAATCCCAGGCACCCTCTGGCTTCTTGAATGCGTCTCCCAACCCAAACACCGGAGTGCTGCTGGCTGAAGAAGAGGCTCCGGCTGAAGCTCCTGTTGTGAGGATGAGGAAAGGAAGGTGCTTCACTTAACTTACAATAACCTTTTCAGATGCCTTGTACTCAAGGACACAATTACTGGAATTCTACTTTCACGGAAAACAAAAAGATTCAGCACTTTGTGGAATATCAAATATAAATATTACCCCGGTTGTGCTCTCATTACCTGGTTTAGCGGTCTGGCAGGCCGCACACTTTGTGTCCACTGCTTTGTTTACTACCATACACGCATCACATTCCCATGAGCCCTCAGGTTTTTTGAATTTGTCTCCAAATCCACTGAACCCTGTAGAAACAGGGGCTGTGGGGGTGGATACAGTCTTAACAGCTGAGAAGGCAGAAGGAAGAGTCAGTGAGGGTTTGAGCCCTGTACCTGGTTTGGCCGTTTCACAGGCCACACACTTTACTGCATCAGGTTTGTTTCGAACAAGACACGTATCACAGTCCCAAGTTCCTACAGGTTTGGAGAACACTGTGCCAAAACCTGTGGTGGTTGTAGTGGTGGAGGTGGTGCTGCTGCTGCTGCTGCTCTCGAACCCAGCCGAGGTGATGGCTGAAGGTTTACTGTCCATAGATTTGGATAAGGAGGAATTGGGCTGCGCGGTCATACAGCAAACACACTTTGTGTCTGATAACTTGTTTGACACCAAGCAGGTATCACAGGTCCAGCCTGGTGGGGCTTTCAACAAATCACCAAACCCTGTTGAAGAAGAGAGGGAGGGGGTGGTAGTGGTAGTGGAGGAGGAGGGGGCAGTGGATTGTGTGGAGGTCTGCTGTGGAGTGTTGTCTGGGCCTGGGGAAGTCCGAGCAACAGGAGAGGCAAAGCCTAGAGAGAACCAACACGGGATTAAAACAGTGAAAACCTGTGAAAACGTAACACTGCAGATGGGTAATGAGTCACTGACTAACCAGGTGCTTTGAGGAGATCCAGCACACTGCCCTGCTTCAGGGTCTTGGCTGGTTTGAAAGGTCCTTCAAAATCCTCTGTGCTTTTGCTTGTTGCTGGCTTTACTGTAAACGTGAAAACACAAAAGATCAACGGTGACCTTGAGTTTTCTCAAAGAATCAGCGTCACATTAATTATAAAACTCTCTTACCTGCTGCTGCTATGGGAGTGGCCAGATTCCCGTTTGACATGGAGGGACCCAACTTTGCTACAGGTGCACTAAAAGTGAATCCAGCCTACAAACATAAACAGTTAAATTATTATCGGTTTTACTGTTCTAAATAGTTGTCGATCTAATGAACTTGCAATCATCAAAGACCAAACCGTTCACTTACTGAGGGGGAAAAGGAAGGAGGACTAGCAGCAGTTGCTTTGACAATGGGGGAGGAAAATGTAAAAGGTACACAGGGAGGTGTCAAGGCTGTTGGTGGCTCCTGGGAAAAAAAAAATATTGAATTAGCAAAATGCATAAATAATGTTGTTAAGCCTTAAGACTTGTAGTAGATTGAGGTGGAACCAGACAATTTTATAGAACAGACCTTATTGACTGTTTCCTTAGCGGGAGTCACGGGCGTGACGTTGAGGGAGTTGCTGATGGTGGTGAGAGGTGGAAGAGGGGAGATGAAGCTGAAGGTGGGCATGTTGCAGGTGTTGATGGGAAGTGAAATGGTTGGAAGGTCTGGCACCTCAGCCACCTGAAGTCAGAACACAAGCTTGAGTATCTTTGTGTGCTCAGTTTCAAGGCACAATACATTTTATAGTGAGAAATATAAACTGTTGAATGTGATGTGAATGCATACAGGCTTGTTGTCTGATCTGAATGTATGGCTTCTGTCTCAGTCTGAAAATAAGACTAACACTGGCCCTAACATCAAAAGTTTGTTTGTGTATCAAAGTGATAAGTACTAGAAAAGTAGAATCTCAAGCTAGTAAGTTTGATGCAAAGCCCTTGCCTCTTCCTCCTCAGCGCGTTTAGACGAAGGTCGTGCAGTGGTCCTCTCTCTCTTCATCTTTCCGCCTCCAGAGCTCACGCTGCTGGCTGCAGGCGTGCTGGACAAAGGATAGGTTGGGCCACTGGAACCCATTGTGCTATTAGAAGGGGGTAGACAGGAACAGATATAGTAAGTAAAACAAAATAAATAACACACAGAGAAGAGTCACGCATCCAAAGTAAAACATGTTTGACGTGTTTTACCTTTGAGATGGACCTGGGGTTGCTTCAGGTAGTTGTGGTGATTGTCGTGTAGGCTAAGGGAATAAAACAGCAACAAGTTGAGCATCCAGTTTGTATAAAACTGTTTGGCTGCATGTAATGTAGAAGAAAAACATCACACTGTGTGTAACATAATGCAGCACTGTGTTTCTGACCGTATCTCTTGGAGTCCTGTCCAGAGGCCGGCTCATTCCTCCAGGAGTCAAAGTAGGCCTAAAGGACACAGAGCGGTTTCCTGACACGGGCGCCGCAGCAGGAACCACCAGCTTCTGCACCGGGGGGAGGGAGGAATCCATCTGAATGACAGAAATTAATACATGGTAAGAAAGGAAACAAATGAAGGCGGCAGTGCTTCATTCTTCATTTAAATGTGTATGATGAATGGCTCCTTGCAACTGAACTCAACTGGTGTACAAAGATTATTAAAAACACATGACAGAGCCATACCATTGCATATAGATACCATACTGTTTACATGACAACAGTAGCAGAATTTTAATTACAAACAGGTGATTACAGGCCATGTTTGTTGAACATCCTGTCAGACTGTTGCCACACAGACAGTGCTTGACATCAGGAGAAATTCTAGAAAAAGCTAGACCAGAACATCAGCGATATTAATTGCAGATAAATCAGTGTCAGTGTATGTATATATATTTGAGGTAACTTAGAAACAGAGGCACCATCACAGAGGCGTTGGCCCCCCGGCAAAGCAACAATCAGCAATGAAAGGCCCAGTTAGATAGTGGGCTTTCTTGTTTTGGACCTGAACGAGTCAATACACCATTGTTGGGAATTACAAAGCAGCTGTCACAGCTGGGATTGCCTGACAGTTATTACTGAGAACAGGTCCAATCCAGAGCTGGCACAAATGGACTACACTTCTCACACGCACTTCCATAAGGAAAATACATCATTATGTCCAGTGCACTTCTTCTTACATACACGCACATGCATGTATGAAGAAACCCACCCACCCCCACACACAGTGTTGAACAGCTGTCTCCCAGCCAAGGAGAATCCTGTTAACTGGTGTAAAGGAGGCCAACAGGCAGCAGGACAGGAAGTGACAGGAGGACAAACCAGAACAAGTGTTGCAGGGTTTGTACAAAGATATCCCTGTTCATATCACTAAGCCTTGTGCTAAGCTACAAACACACCGGACAGAAACACAAGTGGAGTTTGTTGCTGATGTTCATACACAAGCTTAAGGTCATACGGGGACATACAGTTATTATAAGATCATAAAAACAAGGCTTCATGCATGTTTCGACAAACCAGACATGAGTGTGTCTGTACTTACTCGTTTCTTTTTCGACTGGAAAGGTGAAACATCTAGATTTGTGTCATCCATTGACTGCAAAGAAAAATCAATTTATTGTTAGACGACAATCAATAAGATGTATTCTGAAGGTTTTCATGACAGTTTCAACATTTTACAGATTCTTTTCATTAGAGAGTTTGAGGACGCGTATAATCACATACAGTGCTGTACTGTAAAATCTGCCACTGCTAACAAATGGTTTCAATATATTTAGCTATATAAAAAGCTCTTACTGCAGACAAAGGGGATGAGGCTGCTGCTGGGATTCTCCTGGCATCCTGTAGAGTAAATATCAAAATTCATTTAGATAAATGTAATTATCAATCAGGAACATTTTTGGCAAGTCTGACCACTGTCAGATAACAAAGTTTGAACAGAGGAGGTGTGAGTACTCACAGCCAAAGGGCTCGACATGCGCTCCAAAGACTGCAGGATGCGTCTGGCTGTGGCACTGGTCACCCCGCAGGGCTGAGCACCAGCAGGCTTGGCCTTGATCTGTCTCCTCACCGGAGCCTACGGATCAGATGAGCTAATTTAGTGTCCAATTAAATCTTATGAATAATATCCACATTCAGTTACATTTGTCCTGTGATGTCAGTGCTAGAAAGTCTCTGGACTACATAGTTCTCACTAACTCACCTGGTACGGTGTTCCAGGGCGAGTGCGAGCGCTCCTGACTGCAGCGGCCCCACCGTACGTGGTCTTCCCCGGGTAGAAGGGTGAATCTCCAAGCTGGCTGGAGTTCAGCACTGTGTTGTTGAATGTCGACTGGAAGAGAGAGGGTTAAATTAAAACTCCATTAGGTATAAGTTATATTGCTTCTTTGTATGACGTTCGTTTGTGCGTTCTCAAACTTGCTGCTCAAACTCTGGCTGTGAGCGGAGTGACCCTGATTTCCCAGATAATGCAGGTTAAAAAATAATAATCTCTTTAGTTTTTAATTATTAAAGTTAAATCACTGGGTACCGGCATTATCTACACCTAAAAAGCATTTGTCAGTGAGAGATTTGTAGATGTCTGTGGTACACTGGGTGCACTGACCAAATTCCATTTTATGTCTAAGTGGGTCACTGCTCCAATGGCACAGGCCTAGATACAACCCTGACACACCAAAATGCAGAGCTTTGTGGCACAGTTCTGTTCTTTCAGCAAGCGCTGCTTTGCTTTTCTTTTCTTTTCTTTTCACTGTTACATGCTGACAGACTCTATATCTTGATGGACAAACTCACGTTGGAGGAAGTTCCAAATACAGACAGGTTGAAAGCAGGCCTTTTCAGACTGGACTGGGCAGGCTGTGGCCCAGAGTTTGTTCTGTCTGTCTCTGGGGACCAAAGTTGAGGAAGTGATGCCGTTTTGGAAGTGGGGACATCTGTAAAGGAGATGAAAGAGAGATTTTAAGAGGACATCAATGCAGAAATCTAACTTAATGGCTTAGTCTCTACATTCCCAGGGCTGGGCCAAACCACACATAAGAGAAATATAGTCACCTGCTCTTCCTTTAACCTACTGCAAAGCAAGTTAAACGCTGCTAGTTTGCAATATCTGTCAACAACTCCTTAAAGCTAAAACCTTCTATTCAGGGTTAGACAATACAAAGAAAGAAACCAGACCATCACAGAATGTGTGTTGGTTTCTGGGTGGTCTAATCATGTGACACTTAAAGTCAAGAGTGTGCAGGTTCTCAGGTTCAGAGATTGTAAAACAATTCTGAGAAAGATGTATTACTCTCTTGCATTTACCATCTTCTTTGTACTTCTACTTTTCAAATACATTTTCCACACGCTGTTATCAAAGCACTAACCATGTGTGTCAGGTCATACCCCACACAGACACAATTTGTTTGTGTAATGTTGATCCAAAGAACTTAATTCTAAACCGTTAAATCTACTTAATCCCCTGTCGAAATAAATTACTGACAATATTAATTGGTCGCTTTCATTTGGTTGTTTATGCACACAATTGCAAGATAAGACAACACCACACACAAAACTCTGGATATTTTGCCAACTTCACTATAGCTGGAACATTTCCCATTGAGTATGAAAATGTTGGGACAGTGGAAGATTCCACCTCATTACTGCCCACTTCTTTATGATTTGGATTATTCCAACTATGGTGTAATTCAACTTATATCTATACAGACACCCCCACATTTTAAAGACACCCGAACACATCTCCATAAGACAACACTTTACCTTTGTCAGAGGCGCGGGATGAGAAGCCACTAGTGGTGGAGATGTTATCATCTTCGTGCTGCGAGAGGTTGTCCTTAATTTCTTTGACCAAAGAGAAGCCCGTGGAAAAGGGTCCAGGGGCTGAGGAGGTGGAGG
This sequence comes from Argyrosomus regius, assembly GCA_946959425.1. Taxonomy (NCBI): domain Eukaryota; kingdom Metazoa; phylum Chordata; class Actinopteri; family Sciaenidae; genus Argyrosomus; species Argyrosomus regius. The sequence continues at coordinate 17,507,329 of OX336899.1, forward strand.
GTTGAGAGAAGAGGCTGCTGGAAGCCCCCAGAGTAGGGGAGGAGACATCCAGTGGGGGAAAGTGGAGATGGGAGCGACTCAGAGGAGGTCGAGAAAGCACATACTCCTGAAAGTTCAGGGATGCCCGGCTGGTAGAGGGCTCTGTGTAAGAGAGAAGGAAGCCAGAGGTGAGCATGGTGGTACACTTAACACAAAAGAATTGGCATGCATACATCTGATTAAACCGAAATAAACTCAATTCTCATGTAAGGGATATAAAATTCTCTAGCTAATCTTTTTGATGACCTATAGTAACTAGACTTTAGATTTATATAGCGCTTTTCTACCTTAATCGACAAAACGGTTTGCAAATTAGTGCCTCTCATTCAGCCCTTCACACAACGAGAGCAACTCGAGGTTCAGTGTTTTTCTTCACGGACACTTCAACACATGGACAGAAAAATCGGGGGAGGGATCAAACTGCCCACCCTGGGGTTAACGGATGACCAACTCCACAGCCAGCCAGGGCACTTTTATTTGAAATTTAAACATTCCTTTGAACTATAATGACCTGTTTAAATTCATAGTCTGAAAGTGCAACAGACTGTTTAAAGTAGCCTTGTGATCCAGCAGAGGGCGCTCCACTCCACTCAGCCTGACCTATTGCATGCCCTATTGACCTATCGGTGAACTAAGCCAGTAATGTTATGTTGGTGGCTACGAAAATCAAGAACACTAGCGAGCAAAGCCATCCTGAATGGACAAGCACGACACCAAAGCACCCGAGAAGCAGTGTGTCAAAGTATTTAGCTTTCTACGCTGTAGAAGGCAAAAAAACAAACTAACAAAAAAAAACAAAGTAACGACAAACTGGACTCTCCTGCTAGCTTGCCACCCAAGTGAAGCAGTGGAGGCACCAACATGAGTCAAGTGGACAGCCTCATTTGGCGGCCTACTATAAAGCACACCCTTAGTGAGGAGCCCTACAGCCACTGGTCACCTACGAGGATGGCAGGTGATTCCCTCACCTGTATTACTGGTACTTGGCTCTGGGGAGTCGCGTCCATCGAGGGGAGGAGGCCCCTCTTCGCTGCCATTAGGAGGAGGAGGCGGCGGCAGCTGGCAGTTCTGGTCTGTCCCCAGTACAGCACCTCCTCCTTCAGAAGCATCTTCATTCTTGAAGTATTTCTGCAGCCAGGAGGGAACGATGCTCTTTACTGTGTCTGTCACTCGACTGATGAGGCCTGACTGCTGCTGATAAAAACATGAGAGAAGAAGAGGAAGGTGTGAACAGAGGGACGAACGATATGAGAGAGGCCGAGACAAATGCATATAAACAAAACAAAGAGCCATCAACTCAGCCATTATTTGTAGCCTCATCATTAGAAAATCCCCATGACAAGCAACACTGGATAAAATTCAGTGCATGGAAAACAACGCTGCATATAAAACAGTTCTGCTAGATGATTCTGCTGATTTATTTCTCTACTATCATTGAGGAAAATGAATAAGGTGCTGATGCTTTTATTTATTCAAAGATATGATTTTTGTGGTATAATTTGTGTTTTAGTCGTTGTCAGATCATATAAAAACACTTGTTTGCGTTACAAAATACAGCAACCAACGCTGCATTTTATGATTTGAATCAGCTGCACAGCCCCACTTGCAGTGGGAAGCCATGCATCTTCCACAGTGCAAAGCAAAACACAAGCTCAGTGTGAGAGAAACTGGGTCAGGCCCTGTGTTTGCTTCTGTGAAGCAGCAAGCAAGCGACGCTGGTTTGGATTGGATGCTCTAGTTGATGAGGATCAGTGTTGTCTCCAAATCTTAAATAGAGGAATTGATATGAATTCATAGGTAAAATCTATAGACTCCATAGAATATATCCACCATCTCTGAGTGGGTTTGCAGACCCAAGAGATAAGTCAGGAGTATATTGTCTTCACAAATGTTGTCATACTTAATGTGCTGAGCAAAATTTGTTCCAGCAGGACTCAGCAGCATTGAATGCTTCATGACTTAAGGCCTGTTTCAATAATGATGTCCCCACTGGATGAAGCAGTTTTGGAGTTGCACTAGGAAAGGACACAGCCAGAGACAAAATCTAAAATCTGTGAGTGCAATGACTGATTAAAAGAAATGGGTTTATTGGAGAATGGTGAAAAATGCTGTGAAAAACTTCAGGTTTGTCCAGCCAGCCAAAGTTTTCTCCCCAAAGCAAACAGAATAGTTTTTAAGTATAAAATGATTTATGATAACTAGATGGCGATGGAAAGGGTGGAGGAAAAGGGGGTATCTAGCAGCTGCACTACGTACTGTACACACTGTCTTACTTGTGGTAGCTTTCAACCCCGATAACAGCCATATGTGCCTCTTGCTTATCTATGAAATACACCTGTGGGCCACTCTGCACTTTAACCCATGTGCAAATACACAACTCTAACCATTCAGGAGCGAGTGTCATAACCACCGCAGTGATAGAAGTTTACTTAACGGTCCATAAAGCTATTGTTATAAGGATTAAAGGGTGCCGCATTTTTTCCGTCGGCAGGGTCATGTGACTAAGTGACCTGTGGTCGACGGCCACTGTCGATCATGTCAAACTGAAACACAAAGTGATTGTGATTGAATATGCCAGTACCTGAGCAGATCAGTGCATCTGGCTTTTCAAGCCAAAAAGTCACATAAAGAAAAGTGATGTGTGAGCACCCTCACACCTGTTAGGATCACTTTTTGTATTGTTAGATTTATGCCATGTGAAGAGATAAGTATTAATGAGAAAGACCATTTTTATAACTTGCAAACAATCCCACAAGCTGTGAGATGGATCGGGAGAGCGATGGCGAAAACATTACATGTCCTCCTTCTGCTTTTTAACCAGCAGTGTTGTGTAAACCAAGCTACTGAAGAAAAGCTAAACCCATCTTTTAAAAAAAAGACCAGCTTTACAAAAGATTAGGATAATCATTGTTTAGGCTGACTTTAGTCCAGACACAATTTTATAGACTTCAAACTCCTCTGTGTTATTTGCAATTTAGTCAAAGATGTAAACATGACTCACATGTGGCATGAATGAGGTACTATTCAAATCATTAGCATTTATTCAAACTAAATATCACTCTTTCATGTGTGTCAGATATTGTATTGTTTGTTGTCACCATGAATGCATTATTACTGTCGTCTCTCTTCATTTCAACACTGAAATATGTACCCAGAGTTGATATTTAATAATCAAGATTTCTGGTTGTTTGAGGTGGGACATGGGGTCAACTTACACATGACAACATGTCAGTGACGCTACATGCTGAGAGCATTTGTAGGAGACCCTACTATGTATGCTAAACTACAAACAACTACACACTGATCGGTATTAAAATAGCTAAAACTAATGCAGTGTAAATGTAATATAATGAAAGAGACCACATAGTGTGACATGGTGCAATGATTGTCCAACATATAACTGACAAAACTTGAAGTGGTAATATTAGTTTGTATAAATCACAACATAAATGATGGCTCTCCATCCATATCTTTACTAGATGTACCTAGTACAATGACAAATGTATCTAACTGATAACTTTTAACTGGCCCCAATGATCATCTGATTGCATATCTATTAATATTCATACTTTGTCACAGAAATTCAGCTTCCAGTTCACTCAGATATCACACTAGTTAGGGCTGACACTCAAATGAACTGACATTTGAAGTTCACTCGAATATTTCACATGATATCTGATAAAATGGGTCAATGGATTTGATCTGACATGTATCAAGAATCCTCTCTTAACCTTACTGAGTGGATCTGAAGTCAACATTAGTTAATGTCCAGGCGGCAAGTGAGTCCACTGAAGCAACCATGTGGGTTCCCAATCAGCCGACGCTTCCTGCGCAATCCAACTGGCTGAGATTTGGCTAACGTTAGCTAGCTCTAGCATCCAAATGATTCCCGACAGGCCGGGAAAAGTCTTAAAATTAAGCTGCGTGAAAGTCGACTACTCATAGCTGTGCACAGATACAATTTAGAGCACAAACGGTCGTGTCACTTCTCCCGGAGACGATGTGATGCATCTAAACTTAAGAACAGGAGACAACAATGCGTTGCTCGCCAGTGCTAGCCTGCTAGCGAGCATTAGCTACATCGGCTAATACTTAGAATTCGACTTCCTTGCTTCCCGCTAACGAGCTAACGGCTAAGAACTTACTAATAAAGCGGTTGGTTATCCTAACGTGTCATGTGTGTACCTGTACTTTACTAAATACTGGTTAACTAATCTAAACGACTCACCGTGTCCCGATTTAACCTGTCAACTTCGCCTGATTTTGCTAACACATAAGCCAACTTGCTAGTTCAGTAGCATTTCCTGGACATGCTAGCAGCGCGTGGAGGCCACGAGCGCTAACAGCAGGCCATGAAATGTCTCCAACAAAACAATAACAAGCGCTAAGAGATGGTGGCACCACAGTCAACATAACGTTCTCGACATAAGCTTCTAACACAAAAACTTTCACTCAATTTACCTGTTTACTCTTGGCGTAAGGTTTAGAGGCGATATGATATCTCCTGCTTCTAATTTTCCCTCCACCCGTGGCCGCCATGGCTCTTTCGTCTGAGTGTCTATCGGTGTTTCGGCGCCGGATAGCTGTCATCCAGCACAGCGGCCACTCACTGAGGAACTATGGGAAATGTAGTAACCATAGCGGAATATAACAAAGAGGTTGGTTTGACAGGACTTTATGCCACAAAGGGTTATTTTGTGCCATGTGACTGTAAAGCATTTCAGAGGTAACGTTTTAAAACATGTTTATTTTTATATTATCAATGGGAAGCATTATTTAGTCTTTTCAGTTGGCTATACTTTAGCTGAAATGATTAGTTGATGAATCAATTAGTTAATCAAGAAAAAATTAATCTGCACATTTTTTGATAATTGATTAATTGTTAGTCACGTATTATTAGTAAATGCCCAAGCAAAAATAGGATACATGCACATGCCTCACATGAAGAAACTGGAACCAGGATTTCATGGTTTTTCCTTTTGGTACATGATTTTAAATGATATTATTTGATTATTTGGGTGTTAGACTGTTCAGCATTTGACTGATAGACATATTATTTTATTTATTTTCTTTTGTTTTATAGACCATTTAATAGATTAATTTAAAAAACAAACATTAGAATAAATCAATGAATGAATCAAAAAATGAACTGCACTACATTTGTCTTAATTATGTAATTGGTGAGTTAAAAAAACAGTATGTGGGTAATAAAGATACTGCAGTGTAGTGTGGTTTGTAAAGTCTGTCTGCATCATGTCACTCTGAGGTCTATTGTATTAAGAGGAAGTCAAAAAGTAATTAACACAATGTCTTCATTACAACTCTTTCTGTATTATCAACAAGTCATATCCCAGGAAAGTTTCCATGTGACAGCCATGGGAAATGTTTCTTTGGATCTATTAGTTCTTTCTGTTATATTGTAGCTGTTTAAACAAAAATCACAGTTCTTAAATTGAAACAAGTCAGGCACAAGATAGAAATTTTTCAGCTGGTAAAGATATCTCAGAGATGGGGAAAACAAAAAAATAAGTGCACAATGAGACAAATTGAGAATGTGTAATCTTTTAATTATGTGTACAAAAACAAGCAAACCCACAAATATAAAAATCATGAATCAGTAATACAAAGTCATGTATGGGGGCTACAATTAACAATTTTAAAAACGTTCTAGATTAAATACAGTGTGAACATTTAAAGCATAGTAGATGATCAAAAGAACGGAGCCACGGAGGCAGACTAGTGCTAAAAAAGTTACATTCACATAACATCAATACAAATTCAATAATTAGCCATTAACTTACTAACACTGGTCAAGCTAATGAGAGGTTGTAAAACACCAACAGTAAATATGAAACTACAATATTAAGAACAGCTTATGTGGACACGTCACTGTGTTGTATTAACATCACATTTCATTAATTTGGATCATAAGAAAACTTTTAAAAGGATAATTTCACACAAGTGATTATCCTCTGCTTTTGAATGTCACCACAGTGCTATTGCATTGAATGTCACAGTATTCTCTGTCAGTATATCAATCACACACCGCTCACTTCTCTAATTACAAACACACACACACACACACACAACTGCAAAAACACCATACATCTGCAACAGTTCAAACAATGACATTTATGAAAGCTAAAAAGGGGTAAGAAAAAATAACATGTAAAGGCTACAGGTGGTTAAGTAACACGTGGTTGCTCCTCTCATCCATCTTTCCTGATGATGAAGTTTGATTGAAGAAAAGCATTCATCACTGTATATACCAGTACTTTAATGCAGTCTAGCAAAAGTGCAAAATGTGGTCACTTTTGGCAATTATTATACAAACACAAATATTTTATATCAAACAAACAATCATCACCAATTCAAGTGACTTAAAAACAAAAACTGTGATCTTTAGTTTTGTAGTAAATGTATTAAATTTAGCACACAGTAGTATTCAAAAACAAACGTTAAGTGCAAAAACAAAGTGCCTGTAGTGTATATACTCAAAGTGATGTTGTGGACTGGTTTGTACCACACTGTAAAAGCTGGCACATCCCTGACTGGACACACTCAACATGTCCCACAGTGCAAAGCATCCAAGCAACATTCAGTAGTTCAAGGTAGAAAATGCTGGGCGTAGGACGACGCTGAGGCTACTTTTTACAGTGCAAATAAGGCCATCTTCTCTTTTATAATTCAGTACATAATCCTTGGTTATTTAGGTCTGTTTAAAAATATCTTTGACATTCAATAGAAAACTAATTTTTATCCTTGTCAGCACTGCCGATTCTACAGAGAATCAACACCCCAGTCTGCAGGTCAGTGATGCTTTCAGCTCATTGTTGTGTTCTGTCTCTGACTCCCACAGCCGTTAAAACTTGGTAAGTTGAAGTATATCAAGGCTTGTTGATGTGACTTTGTTTAGGAGTCTGCTTTCTGCCCTCTAAGATTCATTAAACCCTTAATGCAACTTAACAACAGCTATTCACAGATGGATAGAAGATGTGAATACTCAGCATCACTGTTGTTTATTGTCTCCTTCCTCCATGTCCATTCACAAATCTGTTCCTTCCAGAAGCTTTCCTCCGTTTTGTAGGTTGTAATGAATCCCTCTGAGCTATTGAGGAAAAGGGCATAACTATGTTAATCAATTACGATCGAGTTAACGGAAGATCACTAGTCACTAGTCTGCTGTTGGAAGACTGACCTGCAACACCATCTGGGACAAAACCACATGAGTGGACAACACTGCTGTCATCACAGTCCTCGCTTTGCACAGAAGTGGTCTGCAAACAGAAGGAAGCTCAGAGTAAATGACATTTTTTGACTAGAAATACATTTTCCTACAATGACAACTCAAAATCTCTGTTGTGGCTTTAACTTAAAGTTGGTGTAAATTAAAATTAAATGTGTACTGAGTTTGTCAGACCAAAGAAGACCAGCCAAATTTGAATGATTATCGACAAGTTTATGAAATTAGGTGTCAAAATCGGGTAAAAATGAGCAGTATTCTCAGCTCCAGGACTGTGTCCGCTGAATGTACTGAAGCCACGCCCACTCATGGCAGCAGTCAAGCAGCAATTTTGAAGTGACTGAAACGTGTCGGATGAGTTCAGAAAATGACATGACTAACTTTGAAACACTCTGAGCGAGATTAATCTCTATCTCTCTGCTAGGGGTGCAGGGGTATGCTCAGGGTGGCCTCAGCGTGTCATCGAGCCACCCTTTAGGACTGCCCACAAAATCCTGGACTGAAAACTGTTTAAAAACTGTTTTAACCTCTAACTCCACATTTCAGTAATATATCATTCAAAGTCTTTTCACATGTTTTCAGCAACTATTTTCCAACATATTTAATGTATTTTGAAAGAAATGTCAGAATTGCCTTTACACGGACTTTAAACAACAACATGTCAGTGATTTTTCAACTGGTTTTCAGTTACTCTAACATTTTGTAAATGAAACCTTAAAATATAACCAAAGCATTCAATCAAGAACCAAAAGAACATCTCACCTTCATTTTATTTTGCTCATACCACACCATCCCATACAAACACAGAAGTGTGATGAGTGCCTAAAAATGCAAAAGAGGATGCGAAAAAATCTGGTTAAACACTAGTTTTGTTTTTTCCACACTTGCTTTGCATGTGAACAGGCTAGCAGGAATGGACTTGAAGGTGCCAAAATCAGCGGTGTATAATGAATACAATTAAAATAAACTTAAGAGCAATGTCCTTGAAAAGAAACATGCACCTGTTAACCTTGTGCAGTTGTGTAGATTGCCTCTAATAGTCCACACACACATACACACTTGTGTTTTCTTACCAGACAGAGCAGCCACAGGAGTACATAACGAATCTGTGTCTTGGAAAACAAGTCGTGACCGAATTTCACACAAGCGAGAGCCTCGAGGAATGCAATGGCCCTGAGAGGAAATATAAGTGAGTGTTAGACAAATGGTGTGATTGCTCTGCAAATTTCAAACACAGGTTTTTATATTCAACAATGGCCCCCTCTCTTGGCAATGCCATTTCATTGCAATAGAGCTCCTCTGTGGATGCATAACACTTGTGGCATAAGAGTCCAAATCAGTATATGTGCTCTGTATCATTGTTTCCCAGCTATTCAAACTCATGACAACATTCACTCGCCACGCTGCTGTTTTTCAATTTTAAAAGGTTACACTGCAGGGGTGAACCTCAGACAAGAGAGCGGCCTCAATGTTAAGCATTTCATGCAGATGGAGAGAGAGAGACTGTCTCGTTGCTATGGAAACTAGAGCAGACTGAGGGCATTAACGTCTTTGTGTCTGAGATGAGCTAAATAACTCCATTACATTATGAATTTCATTTACACTTTTACTAAGCTGGATTAAAAAAGGCTCTATAAGACTTGTTTCAGTCTTAATCTAAATCAAAACTAAAACTGAAACAGATTTTTATTGTTAAAATAAAATGTATTTATCTGTTCAACTACATTTAATAGCTTACAGGGTAATAGGATGGCTTGTGGCCAACACAACAGTGTTTTCAGTGTAGACTGTTATCAGTTTGACTGAGCTGTATTCATTCACTGTTAAGTTGTAAGTGTACGTGAACTTTGATTGGTTGTCATATTTGAATCTACGACACTTCTCGACTCGCCAACCAATAAATTTCAACCAGAAACTCCTGACACTGTTGACTCATGGTGTTGTCCTTAAGTTGCCTTTATGCCTTGTTTGATTAAACAGGGACAGCCAAACAGCCTGGACACAGCCCCTTAATTGTGGTATACAGTATGTCGAATCACCTAAATCACCCAAAATATGGCCAAAAAAAAAAAAGCCATGATATGTCTTTAAAAGTTCCAGTGTGTAGGATTTAGTGGCTTCTAATAATGAGGTTGGAAGTGCAACCAATTGAATACCACTTGCCTCACCTCCCCTTCATAGAGGAGAAACTATGGGGGTGTTGAAACTTGTGAAAAGCATAAAGAGTCATATCTAGAGAGTTTGGTTTGTCCGTTCTGGGCTACTGTAGAAACATGGCAGATGGACTGGAGGACTCACTGGAAGAGGACCCACTCCCTTAGATATAAAAGGCTCATTCTGTTAAGTTAATGTTAAAAACACAATGATTCGTGTTTTAGGCAGCTGTACACTAATGAAAATATACATATGAATATTATACTATATTATATATTTCTGCTAATAGATCCCTCAAAATCTCACACACTGGACCTTTCAAAGAATCAAATATGACTTATTGCAGCTTAAAAAACAATAGCAGTGAAAAACAAGAACTGACTGAGCTGAAGATACTCACCCAAACACCCAGCATTGTGTGCCAACTCGTTTACACTGAGTGTCTGTCAGGTACGCATAATATTGTCTGGAAAAGGTTGAAGAAATATTTTTACTTGTCAAGAACAAAGTGTGCCTTTAAGGTTTCCACAAAGACTTCAATGTGAGAGAGCATCTGAAACAGCCACAACTTTCACCCCAAAAACAATTTGTAATGCCAGGATTAAATGCTGAAAAAAGGGACTTTTAGGTAGTGTTTAAATCTAGTATATCACATGTATTCTTTCTGTAGTGTACTGATGCCTTTTTGAAGTTTAGACATACCGTACAGTCGGTGCGGTGATGACTCCGACGAGGAGGATGCGACACCAGCTGAGAGGGTGAGACGCCTGGAAGACGAAGATGTGCTTGAGGAAGAACGTGTTCAACTCTGTCAGCTGTGAAGATAAAGGCTGGAAGTCAGACTTATTACGGACATCGTTGTATATTTGCTGACAAGTCTGAGCAGTAAGATTAGCTTTTCTAGAATATGTGAACAATTGATACATTAATAGTGCAAATAATTGTAAGTTACTGCTCTAATACCAAGGACAATCTTACTTAAGTATTTCTGACTCAAAGGTTTAAAGAATACAGTACCTGCCATAGGATCATGAAGAGATAGATGCCTGCGAGCCTCTGGAAAGAGGACTTTGGGTCAAACCAGCGCACATAAATCCAGCTGGCCGGGGTGAATTGGAGCACAGCTCGCTTTATCTTCCCTGTGGTGCTGTGGATTTCCCTGAACAGAGTATGTGCACATGATAAGTATCCAGACTTCTAGTATCATAAATCTACTTTCTGTTACATACTAACAATCAACAAATCTGGCAGCACTACCTGATACTTTTAAATTCTTTAGACTTTGGGGGGTTTTAAAGAACCTGTGGCTTCCATGAATATACAAAGAAAAAGAAAAAAAAGATAAAGAACACAAGCTTCACTGACTTGATGCTGGCCCAGTGGTAGGTCCGCATCTCCAAAAACCGGCAGGCGGTCATGCCCAGCCAGATGCCTCCTCCATTACACAACAGTATGTCGAGGATCACCTGATCCCACCAGCACTCTGCAAAGTTTGGCAGCAGGTGCATGAAGAACAGCTGTGAACAAAAAGAGGAAAGAAAAGTTAAATTAAATTGTGATGAAAGAGGAACTCTCAATCAAGGGATTACATTTCTTTCGTCTTAGTTTGACCTTTGTTGGCCTGAGGATCCATAACACAGTCAATTCTGTGGTGGGTAAATCTGGTATTAGGCTAAATCCCGTAATCTAATCCCTCCAGTCAACAATTGGCAGCAGTCAAGGCAACAGCATTTGTTATGTGCAAAAACCCCTGCTCATACTACTGCTTTGTTATGAGTAGTTTCTCCCAAACAGACGATCCTTGTTGCCTGCACAGACCGAACTGGAGCAAAATTACAAGTAATGACTTGCATGACCTAGTAGACTTCCTATTTAGCTCCTTGGACAACTGTGATTCACGCAAGAGATTTCAACATGGGCAGATCAAGCCTGGTCTCATCTTGAACACATGCATTCTACCTCAGTGAGCTCCCAGGTGATGCTGATGGTCCAACAGAGGCCGTAGCTGCGGATGAGCAGAGCCTTCATGGCCCAGCCTGCAAAGTGTCCGAATGCAAAGATGTCAAAGTGACTCAGGATCCGCTCCCATGATATAGCTGTACAGTTTACAGCATATTCCTGTTGAGGGGAAAGATGACTGAATTATAAGAAACACAAACAAAAAAAGTAAACAGCTTTAGAGCTGGAAATCATGAGCTGGACGTGTCCTCATTTTAATCTACTCCGAGAAGTGAAATGACTCCAGAAAATCAAATAACATCCTTCCATCCCATCTGACATAATAAATTATAGTATTAGATGTGGTGTGAACTTGCTCTGATGGGGTTTAAACCTATTCTTACCATGATATCAGCTTCCCGTGTGGCATAGCGCAGATTTGGGTCCAGCCAGTACATCAGTACCTTTACTTGGTCCCAGTTGAGGAAGATGAGGAAGACAAGAAACAGGAAGTACATAACACTGAGACCTACACGGGGCAAGAGAAAATGAGTGAGGATTAAAAAAAAAATAAAACACTGGATTCAACCATAACAATGAGATTGAATATGATGTGGGTGAACACTCACCAAACACCATTCGCCATATTGCAGGGTGTGGTCTGGTAAAAGGTCCTGTTGAAGAAACATCAAACTGGTAAGTGGCCTTTGGTGCAGATCCAAAATTAATACACGGTTGACTTACTAGTTGTTTTTTCCAGGGCAACCAACCACAGTGAATGAAGTTTGCTTAATTGTCATGAAGATATCTAGCTCTCTTTATACGACACCTGTTATCACATCACCATATATCTTGACAACTTGATTTCCCTGACAAGTCAGCAAAATCTCTCAGTGGAAGATGGCCATAAGATGTGGTCAAAAGATCGGAAAAAGTGAATTATTTAACCTTAAGATTTTTTTTTTTTTTGTCAAACTGCTGTTTCAAAAGAAAGAATGAACTTTCACACTGAATCAGGACAGATTTAATTATGTTTAGACTTTCAGTTTGTCTTTTTATCTGATGTTTGTGTCAAGAAATAAAGCAGGGCTGCAATTAAGAATTATTTTTATATTATTTATATAATATGCAATTATTCGGTTGATAAAGTGAATGATCTATTGGTAAATAGAATGAGTGAAAATGACTCTCATGTCTTCAGATTGCTTGATTCTTTAAGCTAAAGGCCAAAAACACCCAAAACATTAAATTTACTTTGACATAAAATAAAGAAAAGCAGCAAATCCTTGAATTTGAGACGCTGGAAGCTGATAATATTTTGTATTTGTGCTTGAAAAATGACTTAATTATCCTAATAGTCGCAGCATCATCTCAGTTGACTAACTGTTTTGAGAACTTCATTAGACAATACCAAAAAATAACGTGGGGACTTAGTTACATACCATATAATTATGGAGCCAGTGAGTTTTGTTACATAGCTTACCATTAGGAAAGGCCAACACACTGATGACCAAGAAGAAGGAGATAACCACCAATAAGCCAACACGGAGGTTGTTGTCAGAGTGCTCATCATCCCTGTCACAATACAGTATCAGGTTATCAGCTTGTTATGTTATGTCCATTATACATTCAGCATTAATATTACATTTAGTTACAGGCAGCTAGTTGTTGAACAGGAACAGTACTCCAAGCTTTTAAAGCGTACTTATCAGAACAAGTTCCACTTTAACACTGTAGTTTACCTGGTAAACGCAAAGTACATGAGGCTGAGCACAGTGGCAGTCAGCAGTGTGATGGTGTGAGGCTTATAGAAGAACTCAATGCAGATATCGTCTACTTGTTGCTCGTTTATCATTCGGAAATGTAACTTATAGTTGATATCATCCTTCCGAGGTGTTCGGGGAGCCACGGCGGCCGCCATGTCGCTGTTGTGGACTCGTTTCTTCATTTAAACAATTCAATTTTAACGACTAAAAACTCGAAGTTGTAAAAATAAGAAAGACAATATGATGCGAAGAGAGATTCTCAAGAAGCAGCCCTGAAGACGAACTGAACCACCGCGGAGCCACATGGGGGTGTTTTACGTTGAAATGCGCGTACTAGTATTCAACAGAACAATTATTATGAACAAGGAATACCATTATGAGGACTACATTTCTATGTATACTCATCTCATTTAACTCAATTCAGCTATTTTACTTTTCTATCCTCTTGAGAATAATATTTAGATTTATTGGCACCCACAAATATGTCGTTGTGGTACATCCCACATTGTGACATTTCCGTGAAGTTCTTCCGTTACCGTGCACGTGAAAACAGTTGACATTGCGCAGCACGTTGGTGGATGACGGCGAGTTCAGGTTAAACTGTTTTGATTCAAGAAATGTGAGTGGAAAGTTATGAAATAATATCTTAGCTTTGATTATTATTTATCGAGGCTAACAGCGGGTTGTTAATCTGATACTACTAGCATTTAACGAAGCTTGTGACTAAAGCTAGCCTTTTTTAGGACAACAACTCAGTCTCAAACGTCTGTTTCATATCTTACCTGCATTTATAAATAACAAATGATAGCTGAATTATTGTAGATATATATGAATGGCACTGGTGTTTTCTGTCTACACACCATCACACTCATGAACAGCTAGCTGCATTAGCCACTAGAAGTCGAAAACAATTCAACACTGCACTACTATATCCTCTGATTGTACTGTAACATGTTCTGCACTGCTCGTTTAATATTTTAAAGACAGTTGTAATGATAGATGATGAAGGTAATGACCGTGTCCTTATATTGTCATAAGTAAGAGTAAGCAGACTGTATTCTGTACTCAGTATATGCACATAAAACCTCCTCTGTGTGTAAAGAAACGTGTTGTCCATACAGTAATTGATGCATTACTTAAGCAGCACATAGTAACAATCTGGTCCATATACAAAATAGTTTGTTGTCCAACTCCTTCCTGTATAAGTAACAGTTTAAGCTTAGCAGTATGTATGTATTTGAAACCACCTTAAATTTGTCCATTATGATGCCATAAACACTCGTTTTGATGGTACCAAGCTCCAAAAATATGCTATTGATATTACACAGAGTGGACTATTATTGGCTAGAGATAATAACAGTAACTTCTACTTTGAGTGGCATACCCATCAAACCATTATGTTTTTCTTTTTTCTTCAGAATCATCATGGCTTCATCCTGTACACAGCTGTGTCTACAATGCAGACGTCTTCTTTCCTCGCAGACGGTGGCTCGTACCTGGCGGTATTCCACTCAACTTGGTCATTGCACTACAGTTACAGGGTTACCCCCCAAAAATCCTAAATGGATCCACAGTTGTGAGGGGGGATCGCACAGTAGATGCGGCAAGACAGCAGTGGAAGCAACAGATGTTCTGTTACAGTGACTTTACTGCCAAACATCTGGCAACTGAGGCTAAGGAAGACAAGGATATTGAAGAATTGTCAAGAGCTGATGTTGTAGCATACAAGAGTCCCTTGATGCCAATCAGAGATGCTGTGCCAGTGACTGAAAGCCAGGTGTCATTAGGTATATATTGGTTTGATCGTTTCACATTAAAATTTGATTTAAATGTTGTTTTTATCTTGAGAGGGAGATGAATATGTTGTTCTGTCTTTATTTTCTTTATTTACCAGATCTGGATGCTGCTACTGAATTTTCAGCATTGGAGGAGATCAGTGATGAAGAGGCTGTCCGTATATTTGTTCCTTCTGCCATGCCTCCAGCCTCCATCTCTCTTAGAGACTACGTTGACCAGTCTGAGACACTCAGCAAACTGGTACAGCTAGGTAATTAATGTAAATCATATTGATTTGGACGCTTGTTTGCAATTTATCATGAAAGATGCAGTGATCTTAAAAGAGTGAATTAACCCAAATAACTACATTTTTGATGACTACACATTTCGATCATTTATCGTCTCATTGCAGGTGTAAACCTGTGGAAGCTTGAACAAAGGCCCAATGTGGGCTCCATGCTGCTGAGACTCAACTTCAACACAGATGTGGCCCCAAGATTGCTCTTTCTCAAAGAGATTGGGGTGGATGACTCTCACTTTGGCAACATCATCACACGCAACCCCTTCATTCTCACGGAGAGTTTGGAAAACCTACAGGCCAGGTGACATGAATGGATAAATGTAGAAACAAAATAGATTTTTTAAAATTCTAAATCCACTCACTATTTGACTATTTTCATAATGCTCCCCTTTTGTTGTTTTGAAAGGGTGAACTATCTCAAGTCAAAGAAGTTCAGTTCTGAGACTGTTGCGTCCATGGTGTCCAGAGCTCCATATCTGCTTAACTTCAGTGTGAAGAGGCTGGACAACAGACTGGGGTTCTATCAGCAACAACTCAACCTCAGTGCTTCTAATGTAAGCGTCTTCACACGGTGTAGGAGAGGCTGAGCCATGTTTGTATCTTAGCAAGAATTCATGATTCTCTCTATAGAGTATATTATCCAAGATATTTATTTTCTTGAAAAAAAAAAAGAATTTGTTTTTCTCTTCAGATACGGAACATTGTAGCTCGTCTACCCAGATTACTGTGTGGCAGTTTGGAGCCTATCAAAGAAAATTTGAAGGTACTGAATGACAAAACACATTATTAGAAAACAATGCTGAGTAATCTTGAGGTGCTGTGTTTAAACGCTTTTTCTAAATGTGTTCCACAGGTGTGTGAAATAGAGTTTGGCTTTAAGGAAAATGAGATTCAACACATAGTTCTTGCCGTCCCAAAAGTGCTGGCTGCCAATAAAAGGAAACTAACGCAAATATTTGACTTGCTCCACAATACCATGAAGGTGCCTCATCACCTCATCGTCAAGTTCCCACAGGTAGATTTGACGGCTGTTGGTTGTCTCTTTTTTGCTTTTTAACCAATTTAGGGTCAATGTGAACTTACTTGCATTTCAGTTTATTTTTGTCCATATTAGGAATTATAAATAAAGCATCTGATTTATCCTCCCATAGGTCCTCAATACCAAGTATTTGCGTATCAGAGAGCGCCACCTGTTCCTGGAGTACCTTGGAAAGGCTCAATATGACCCAAATCTGCCCAACTACATTTCCCTGGACCGCTTGGTTTCTTTGCCCGATGAAGCGTTTTGCACTGAATTGGCTTTGGCCACACTGGAAGATTTTTATTTGTTTCAAAAGACACTCTGATTCCTCATGAACGGACACCATTAAAAGGACTTCAGACAGTGGTCAAGCACAGATAATAAATATAATAATGTGTTGTAATACTTGACATGAAAGTTTGTTTTGTAATAGTGTTGTTTAATAAATGTACACAATGAATATCAGCTCTTCTACTCTTATTTACCATGACTGTCTATATAAAGAGACCATAAATGTGACTAAAGATATGTTGCGTTCAGTGCCAGAGTAAAATGATCATTTATTGACAGCTGTCTGCAATGAGAGATTGTAATTATCAATGTGAGGTTGAGTACATTTAATCAAATGCAATATTAAATTCAATACACTTGTAATTTACCTCTGGATTTCCACTCTTTATGCAACTTTATACTTCTGCATGACTACATTTCAAAGTGAAATCTACTTTTTATTCTACTTCTTTTGCCCAACAGCAATAGTTTCAACAGATTTAGATATTGCATAGAAAAAAAGAAAATGAGCTTATACAGTATAATGCATGGTTTTGTTAACTATTATAGTTCCATGTAAAGCATTGAAAAATACTGCTTACATGTGAATGCATCAGGAATATTAATCAATTAATACGATATATAAAAACACTCAAAGGGCTCAGTCCACTGCATAATGAGTGCTTTTACTTTAAATACTTTAGGCCAGGGGTCTTCAACTGGGGGTCCGTGACCCCTAGGGGGTTCACAGAGGTACTGCAAGAGGGGATAATTTGTGAGAATTAAAAAATATAACAAAAATGATATATGATACTAACATAACATGACCAACAGCTATGGAAAAAGAAAAAAAAGGTGAGGAAAGGTGTTGGGTGAAACACAGCAGTTCTTTGTTGCAAAATAAATCAATAACTTAACGCTAGTTATAGGTTGATGAAGTGAAGCAGAATGGATAAATTTGTCACAGTGAATGAGGTGAAATAAAAGGTGAATATAGTAAATATAAAAGTCATTATAGGCTAGGCTTAAAATGTGACACATTTAAAAAAAAAAAAAAACATATGGGGGTCCCTGTTCTGTTTGTCCATTCAAGGGGTCCTTGGGCTGAAAAAGGTTGAAGACCCCTGCTTTAGGCTAATTTTTCTACTTCAACGTAAGTAAGATTTTCAATGCAACATTTACTTCTAATTGAATTATAGTTAATTATACTTTACATTTTTGCATCTTTTAACGACTTTAGATTGAATAATAAAGACAACGTCATATCACATAAAATGAATTTCATGAAGTTCAATTAGTTTACGGGCGGATTCTGACTTTAAGACAATGCTGCTTTCTTTTATAGACTTTTATTATTCCCAAAACGTCCTCCTTAGTGCACGTTCAGACAGGGACAGGGAAAGT
Source organism: Argyrosomus regius (assembly GCA_946959425.1). Taxonomy (NCBI): domain Eukaryota; kingdom Metazoa; phylum Chordata; class Actinopteri; family Sciaenidae; genus Argyrosomus; species Argyrosomus regius. The sequence continues at coordinate 17,525,241 of OX336899.1, forward strand.
CAGTTGTAAACATGAAGTGTAAAAGTTGCGCAACTTCCCCACTGCCCTGAATTGTCCTTACCCATGATGCACCACGGTCGTTCTTAGTGGTAAAAATGGCGGCGAGGGCACCAGGTAAGTGTCGCTCCTTTATAACCTTTACAATTTAAATGAGCTCGATACAGACTGTTTTATAGTAGCATGGTGTGACGCATATTATAATGTAACACATGATATGTTGTCATGTTCATGTTGTCCGGCTGAGTGTTCACTGTGGCGGGTTTGACTCGTGCGTGTCCTCTAGTGTCCCCGTGCTAACTGCTGCTAAGGGTGTTGTTAGCTAACGTTAGCTCAGTGCTAGCCTCTGATCACAGTAAAGTATTAATGTTGCAACCAGACACTCGCTCCGCTGTCTCTTCAGTGTTTAAACGTGTCCTAATATCTTACTAAACAGCTGTTATTACATTCAGCTATTGTTCGGAGCTGAGCTGAAAAACAGCCACAGTCTGACTGTTGTCATCTAATGTTAGCTTCTCGCCATGACAGCCTCTGTTAGTTCATCTGTACACTTGAAGATATTCGAGATGTTGGTAAATGTTAAAGTTATCCACTGTTTGTCACCCAAGGTCTGATGTCTATATAGATAATTAAACATAGTTAATATCTTTAAAGTCAGAGGTGAGTCTCTCTGAGACGGCTGAAAAGCGGTCATGTCTGACAGATTTTCTTTTTGCACATAGTCTGCTATACTTCCACAAGACGTGAGGAAAAATACATTTGTAGTAATAGTACTGTCAGCGTTGGAACTCCTTCCTCCGCATATTTGATTGTAATTTTAACATTTGCTCTTAAAAAAATCTAAAAAGTTGTGTCTGTCTTGTCTTGTTCACAGCGGCGACAGGCAGGCTCCTGGTTGGATTCCGCAAATGGTACTACAACATGTGTGGCTTCAACAAGCTCGGTAAGACCAAAGAATAATGTGTTGGTCAAAGTATTCAGAGTTTAAAAACCACTTATGAAATGTCACGAAAATATAAACACGAGAACACTTGATTGTCTGGGATGAATATGGTTTGTTCTGTCATTGATTTTTCTGTTGCGTGTTTTCTGTGTCAGGTTTAATGCGCGATGACACAGTCTATGAGGATGATGATGTGAAAGAAGCCCTGAGGAGGCTTCCAGAGAACCATTACAACGACAGGATGTTCAGGATGAAGAGAGCGCTGGATCTCTCCATGAAGCAGCAGATCCTCCCTAAAGACCAGTGGACGAAATATGAAGAGGTTCATTAAACTACTTTAAATATGTTTTATTGTAGTGTGAAAGGCATAATATTATACTGCAGTGTTTCCCCACCAACCGGTATGTAGTTCTAGCTGGTGCATATAGATTGGTGCAGTAGTGTTTTCTTCATTTTACATTACATGCTTACTTTTAACTGATTTATACACTTAATAATTTTGCAGCCAGGTGGAAAAAATAAGGAATACTCAGAGTAACATATGAAACTTTTGTCATAATGTCAAAGTGAGACAGTTTAAGTTTTGGTAAATGTAAAAGGAAAATATAGATTTGTGGATGTTTGAACATTGTGTCACCAAAATGTAATGATTGTTGTAGGGATGCAGTGATTGTGAAATTCTGGGCTGATACCGATGTTTAAAATAACAATTTGGCTAGTAGCCTCCTTTTTGTTGTTATTTATCCACCATGGTGCCAGGGAAACAAAGTAATCTACAAAGAAAGGCAGCACAGCCTTTTTCTCTCCGTGCTGTTGCATGGACCTCAACATTATTTATGTGCAATTTGTGCACAGTACTGGAAAACGGAGGAATATTTTCTCTAATATCTGACCAACACATTTAGCCAGCACAAAATTGATGGGACATAACAGATAAACATCAGCCACTGACATTGGCACATGCCATTTTATTTGCTGATAGGTCAAAATCAGACCACAAGGCGAATATGTTCAGATACCCATGATAAATCAGTGTATCTCTAATGATAAACTGTGATATTGATACTGTATACCATGATTTCGTTTGTTAACCTCATTTTTCTTCCTTTCTTTTCCCTTTTAGGATGTCCATTACCTGACACCATATCTGGATGAGGTGGTCCGTGAGAGGAAAGAAAAAGAGGAGTGGATGAAGAAATAAATGCTTCCTGCTCAAAGCTGTTAATCTTCCTCTTGGATCGGTGCATGATTGTCCCCTGTTGTAGTATTTAAAATGAAATGTGATCTATATAAGACAGTGCTCATTAAAGAAATGTACATTTTGGAAGATGTGAAAGTGATTTATGATTTATTGGTATTACAAAATGAAACAATTACACTTGTATACTTTCTAAAAATCTGTCCTATGTTTTAAATAAGTGCCATTTACCTTTACAAATCCAGTTATATACAACATTTAAACCAGAATATAGACATCAGAACATGTACAATAGATACAGGTAAGACAATATTACAGGCAAATGTCAAGTATCTACCTACAGTAGCTACATCTATATGTGCTGCACATCTGTTTGGCTTACAGACTGTAGGAAGTACTGGGAAGAAAGTAGTGATCAGTGATGACAGTTTGCTAGTCAACTAGCACTAGATCAAAATAAATATAGCTGTGTAATTAAGTCTAAGAACACAGCCTTGAGTAGCATGAAATTGTCTGCAGAGGGGAAAAAACATGAACATTTCTGTATGTTTTGATGATTTAAACTGCTTCACACATGTTTAGTTCATGACCTTGTCGATCAGTTAATTTATTTGACCCCCCCCCCATTACTAACCCCCCCATTAATCATTTTTCTGAGCCTGTGATCTCCTGTTATCCACATCAGTTATGGTTCCTATAAAGTTCCCAATGACGGTGTTAAAAGATTTTAACATGGACACTCCCAGCTCGTTGCTGGTTTCATTAATGTCTGGGTCATAGGTCCCCATGAGTGGGGTGCACACCTCCACATTCCCTCTACCAGCTCCTTCCAGGATCCCCATCAGCTGGCCCCTGACCTCCTGAAACAACTCCTTGTTGTAGTGCAGTATGACTGAATCATCAAGAGGATACGTGACATCTTCAGAGTAGCACTCACGGGGAACTGGTACCTCTATGTACTTTAACTTAGGAAAGCCTGCGGATAGCAGTGAGAATAACCTCCGCAAGGCTGCAGAGGTCAGAGGATTCCCCAGGAGTTTGAGCTCCTCTAGCGCCTGACAATAAGCCAGAGCATTGGTGAAGGCGTCCATGTGCTCGTCCTCTATGCTGCATTCTTCAAGGGCCAAGCTGGCCAGTGTGGCAGAGCAACGGCTGAGCAGTTTGTGGAAACCGGTGGAGAAAATGCTGAAGATGTCGTGCCCGCTGATGTCCAGGCGGACCAAGGCCTCACTGTGCAGGCTGTTGGAAAGGTACGTCATGTCCACACGGTTCAGGTGACAGTTGGCCAACTCCAAGCACTGCAGTGGAGTGTTGAGAGGACTGGGTGAAGAAATGACAGGTAAAAGAAAATTAATGGTACCAAAATTAAACACATTATAATCTCCTCATATATAATTGGTGCCAAAAAAGCTTAGAAAATTACAGGTGTATCGTTTTGTAAGTTCAATATTCTGTCTGGTAAATATTTTTGTACGCCAGACTGTTGCTGGCAGCTCTGTTGTTTGGGGTTTGTGCTCCTGTTCTATTTCCATTTGAACTGTGGAGTCTATCCAGCAGGTTTTCTGGTTAAACCTGCAGCAACCAGGTGCAGCTGTCTGTCCTAACCTTGGCATCATGTCAACGATTTTAACAACAAAATACTTCCCATTGTTAAACAAGAGCCTCAAAGTTGGAATGTGCAATGGCGCTGGTTAAAAGCGATTATTGTGAGCTATATTAAAGCTCTTTATGCTGCAATGTTCACGTAAGACAGACATCAGAGCCATCCATCACCTCATTCACATGATTATACATAGAAACAAAAACACGTTGTTGTTGTCTTTCCTCGTCCCTCCCCCTGTCCAATTACTCACTTTAGCAGTCTGCGTAGGTGTCCAGTCAGAATGGAGAAACCCACACAGAGCTCAGTCAGGCTGCTCAGTTGTGCCAGCAGATTGCCGATGGTGGCCAGCAGATCCTCATCATCAGAGCCCAACCTCCTTACATCCAGCGCTCCAGCCGGTAGGGTCAAAGACTGCAACTTGGGAAATTCCACCCTGGACAGCAGCACCTCCAAGTGTACGGCCTCCAAGGGAACATTGTGGACCACCTCCAGCTTTGAAATGGACTCAGGTTCTGCCAGGCGGAGAACATAGAACAGCTGCTTGAGAGTGAGGGAGTCAGCCCGAAAGCTAACGAAGCGAAGCTTCAGTGGACAGTAGCGGAGGAGGAGGAAGGCCTGAGCCACCAGCTCATAGTTGCGGCCTGTGATGAAACCATTCAGATAGACATCAATAGATGTTTCAAAGGCTGATCTGGACACGTCGATGGCTTGCATGGCCACCATGGTCTCGTAGCACATCTGAGTCAAGAGCTGGGTTCTTGCCCATCTTCCCAAGGTGGACTGGCAAGGGCAGGCCTGGTGCTCGACATCCTTGAGGGCAGTTATATCTACAACATGCAGGCTCTTGGTATAGATTCTTGGTGGAGACAGCACATAATCCTTTAGAAAACCAAAGGAAAATGATTGTAAAGTCTTGTGAAGTGATTATCTAATCAAACTATAACAATTTATGATCATTGTAAGCCAATAACAAGTCAAAGCAGGTTTGCCTAAGCCAGTTAGGCCTGCAAGTGTAAGAACTGTGATACACGGTACAGGAAAATGCAACTGAAACATGAGTATGCCATAAACATGATACACCATACAAGACCTTTAAGCCAGTTAGAATCGCCACCAGACAAATCCGGCAGGTGCAGGAGGTGAGGTCCATCTGACAGTCGCCTGTCTTTCCCAAGAGCCTTTGTAGGTTAAGCTCAGGAAGAGGCCAGGCCTGGACCAAGTCATGCAGCAAGTCAGCCTGCTCATGGAGGTAGCAGGCCTTGAAGAGAAGTGGGTAGAGGTTAAAAGACACACTGTTGAGGTTCTCCAGAGCACTCGGACCACTTTGGACAAAGCCCTCAGCAGCAAGGAATCGGAGTGACTTCATGTTTCCAGGTTTCATCCCTGGTTTTATTTCGAACAGCTCTGTGAATTTCCTGGTTGCTGATGAGAGCTGCAGTCAAACAGCTCTCTGTGTCAATGTTATGCCTCCTCTGGGGTTGCTGCTTTGTTGATTTCCTCTGTTGCCGTCTGTCTGGGTGTTGTGCATTTGTCTAGGACCGAGCTTGCTGGGAGGAAGGCACAGGGGTCTCGTGGTAGGTAAGAGGGTGGAGGTTATTAATAGAAACAGCTGTCTCACGTCCTTCGCCGGGGACAGTGTCTATTTGCAACTTTCACCAGAGAGATAAGTAGGAACAACATTTGAATGGCTCTGGGAAACTTGTCAGCATTCACACCTCTTTGTGAGGAATAAACGATGCACGTGAGCTGCTAGGAACTAAAAAAAACGATGCTGTGATTTTGTGAGAGCAGAAATAGAACAAGAGAGGACCAATTAAATCTGGACTACGTCACCAGTTTTAAATGTTTAATGCATTCCAGAAGATGGTTTATAATAAGGTACCATTATTTACTTTTTGGTACAGCCACTTTCCCCCAAACCTGCCTCAGTGAACGCTCTGAACACCCTGAAATTACATGTCACATGGTTCCAATGCATTATGGTCTACATGGGTATGATGGAGCTCTTGTGATATAAACATTGGTGAAGACGTGGAGTCTAAAAACAACCCGATGTTTCCTGTTGTTTTGAGACACCTGATACTTATGAAGGTATGTCAGTGTGACATTCCAATGTTCATATTGTGTCTCTGATATGAAAAAATACAATCACAATCAACATATTATGTCTATAAATGCAGAACATATTGCAAACCGTTGTTACAGTGTGTTACATTCAAGGGAATCTCATCTCTCTTGCTGTGGTTTAGCAATAGTTGTCACTATTGTGCATAACAGAAAGACATAAAAACAACTTTGTGGACTTTTAATTGTATTTTTAATATGAACTATCAACTGAGATATCATTGGTTATCATTTCAAGCACACAGGTCTAGTCTTTCTCAAGCAATCGAGTGATAAATTATTCAGTATCATTAAATATTCTTCAGATGGTCAGGAAGAAAATATGTGACAATGTCAGAATAAACAAAACATCTTTTTATTAAAGGCACATATTCAAACAGAAAGACACATTGTAAATATGCAATGGTGGTTAATGTTCATGTTTTAGATTAAAATGCAAGCATGTACCTCTACAAAGTGTGCATTTAAATAATTTTAAGCTTAAGTGGCGATCTACCTGAGGGGACCACGTCGATCTAAACGGCTATAGAAGTATCATTCAGTTAACAATGAACTGGCCTTTCTGGATCTAGAGTAGATAATGTTTCATGGTTTGTTTGCATTAGATAACAGTGCCTTATAATGTAAACAAGGTGAGTTGCATTTGACCTCCAAAACTACCCACATATCAGTGGAGTGCTCCAACTCTTCTCACCTGTCTCGTACGCGTTTAAAATGCTTTTATGAAGGGTGGTAGTGATGGTGGTGATGATGATGGTGCTCATGGTGATGATGGTGCTCATGTCTCTGGGCTTGAGAGGCCAGGGCCCCACATGAGGGCTGAAGGTGGGAAGATATTTCCTTATCTCCCCATAGTGCGGGTCTGAGGTGCGAGGCGGTATCTTGCACCCTGGAGCGAATCCTCTTGCTGTGAGTACGCTGTGGTGCAGGCTGAGACTGGGAGGCATGGCACCATGAAGCAGAGTGTTGGCCGTGTAACCTGCAGGGCTTTCCCTCGCCTCCATTCCTGTCTTTCCCCACTGACATGCCTTTGTTTTTTAGGGAATGAGGGACGGGGAGGCCTCTTGGGGACTCAGAGGAGACACAGTTCTCCCTGATGACCACATGGTGGTGCTGAAGAGCAGAGTGTGTGTCCTGTCTTGGCTCCTGTGAAGGAGATTCTGGAAGAAAAAGGAAGCTTTTGTGTATTTCAAGGGGGAAAAAAACATAATGGTTCATGAAATGAAGAAATAGATTTTCAATACCTGTGTTGTCAAACTTGGAGGTATAGTTTTCAATGCCAGCTAGATCCAGGTAGTGGTTTCTACGCTCTATGTTTTCATCCACACAATAAAGTCTTGGTGTTCCTGCCTCCTGTGATGCACTCTGCTCCTTTTCTGCTGCTGTTTCAACGAGAGAGGTACATTATCATCACAGCGGTGACAGTAGATTGGTGTTCAGTTAAATATAACTGTTTTACACAGTGAGACTCTCTGTCTTCAATGCTTGTCCCACAAATGTCTATGTTTCTTAGAGCCACAATAAAATTACCTGTCTGTGAGGTCTTTTCTGGGTCTGCCGACGGAGTTACAACTAGCTTTATCTTCAGGGGTGTGGTGCCAATGTGTGGCTGCTTGACTGATGCTTGCAGAACCTCATACATGGAGTGTATCAGACTGCACATGTCCTGCGGAATACACACACATACAGACATACACACTGTGAACGAAGCAAGCTTTTTAAAACAGCGTGTGTGAAAGAAACCTACCTCTTTGGTGACCTTGCCGCTGTTGTCAAAGTTGTAGAGCGTGAAGACCCACTCCTGCTGAGTGTCGTCGTCAAGCACCACGTTACACTCTGTGACCTGCACAAATAGCCTGAAAAATAACTTTTCAGTGCTGTAATGAACCTTTAACTGCAGTGCTGCAGTTTATTAAGTAGAATTAAAGTTTATGTGGTGTGTGAATTGTCCCAAACTGGTGAAACCACTATGTGTTTTTTGAATATGTTGCAGCAGATAAACATCAGACATGTGGCTTTGCAAGGAGTGCCATGGAAACAAAACAAGAACAAACAACAAACGCATCTCACAATGATCATCACTATTATTATCCTGACAAACTGGAATCTCACCCATCTGGTACTTCACTATGCAAAATGACCCAACAGTTGATACCACAGAGATATTATACTCACCCCAGCATGGCCGTTCCTCTTCTTTGTCTGTTTTTTGACCTGGAAGTGGATGCTGTTACTTCTGTTGGGTGTCTTCTTTGGCGGCAGAAACACTAAACAACACACAGAGCCAGACTGTTAATACGAATATCCAGTAGATCACAGTTTGACGGTAACTCTAATTATTGTGTTAACATGCTGTGCCTTTTTTATTAATCTATTCTTTGTTATAAGCTCTGTTTTCAATCAATGTTTGGCAGCAGAGAAGATACTAAAAACTAACTGAAAGCTGTACATCCAAAGGTTGAAGCTTTCCCACACAAATATAAAACAGATGTGGCTCATTTCACTGTTTCCTTTTCCATGAAAGCAAGCTGCATGAGCTATAGAAGCTCACATGTCATATTCAATGCAAAGAATTGAGACAACAATAATTAAGCCCTTTATAATACATATAAAGTAAGTAATGTCAGTATGACATATGTAATCCTCTACTCACCTCTGAGGTTGCAGTTACGGTCAGACTTGTTTTCCCTCAACTCTACATACAAGTTCTGTGAGAAAAGTGACAGTTGTAAGTTAACAGAGAACACACATGTAAGCGAGGGAGAGGAAAAGTCCAGGAAACAATTAAGTGATTTTCATGTCTCAGGAGTGTTTGGAGTGTTGGTCTCCAGATGTGAGCAAGGCAGAACAATCCTGTTACTTTCTGCTACCAAAGTAATTCCCAACACGTTCAATCAGACGAAGAAGTGAAAATGAAAAGAAAAAGAAAGAGATTGTGAGTCATCAAAGAGGGAACGGAAGAAGGAAAGATTTAAAGATCAGTGCTGGTTTGGACATTTCTTAACTGACTTTCCTCTTTAAACTGTCGACATCTTGACCTTTTCAGCCCCTTCACATGTAACTGACATGTCCCTGAAGTTTTATATGATCATTAAACCTGAAATCATGACATCAACAGATTTTACTAGAGACAATAAATTCCAGCCACTGGCACTTTTTAGTGGTGAATATACAAAACTGTACCACTATAATATACCATGTTGTCACTGGACATTGGACACAGCTTTAATAATCAGCAGTGGTAGATTTACTCAAGCCGTGTACTTAAGTACAAATTCAAGGTACTTGTCTATTATTTAGTATTTCTGTTTTATGTGACTTTATACTTCTACTTCATGACACCTCAGAGGAAAATATTGTACTTTTTACTTTTGGTTACTTTTCAGATTACAGATGGTGATTTTGAATTTGAGTGTTCCTTTATGGGTTGAGGATATTCTCCTACTTCTTAAGCTTAATAAACTATTTTAATTAACTATAAAACCCTCTTGGATTAGCTGAAAAATGCATCGTCACAAAGCTGAAAACAGGCCTGTTTTTCTGAGCTCATGAAAAATCGACTTTTTTAGAGAAGCTGCAAACAGATGACCTTAAAGAGTGTGATGCATTGCTATAGATTAAATTATTTAACAGTATCGAAAGTAGTTAGAATTAGCTAAGTCTTAAACAGTACAATGCTACATACAGGCTAATGCAGCAGTAGTATAAATTCAATTCAAATAGTAAAAACACCCAGGGCCATTGTGGTATTGATACTTTAACTTAAGTAAAGAATCCTCAGACCACCAAAAACTATAAAACCTTAAGATTCATATCCATTTCTGATGTTTAAAAAATATCTCATCATAGTTGCTCTTCTCTCAGCACTGCAAAGCAAGATAGAGCTGAGAACACCAGCAATACTTTTCTTATCTCCTAATACAACAATACATCACTAACGTCTCTCACTAACTGATGCTGGGGAACGATAAGATGAGTGCGCACAACCTCACACCCACATATACACCAATCTCTCTCCACATCCTCCGCTCTCTGCCCGCCACGCTCTGCCTGCCGTGACGCTTTGATGCTGTGTTCGATTTCAAGTGAAAGAGCGGTGGGAGGTGGAAGAGTCGATGCAGGTAGCAGAATGGTGTGCAGCCTCCTCTGTTGTGCAACCTCGTTATACATAATCCATCCATGCATCCGTCCTGATATCACAAAGTTTCGAGTGTTAGCAGAACAGTGGCTGCCTTTGTCTCTGCAAGAATGTCTAACAGCCTGTCGGATAACTCGATACCTGGAGAGGAAGTTAGACAGGGTGGGGATGCAACATAGAGAGATGATGCTCTGATGATTTCTGTGCTGGGACTCTCATATTAATGCCAAGCCCAACTGCTGAGAGGTCCTACTTTGCCTCCATTAAAAGGTGCATGAATTATGAGACAAACAGAATAATTATAAACAGTCATTTATCATACAAACCACCAAGAATCAATCTATCTATCTATTTATCTATCTATCTATCTATCTATCTATCTATCTATCTATCTATCTATCTATCTATCTATCTATCTAAGAAAACTACAAACAGTGTTGGTACAAAGATTATGACTACAAACATTTTCAAAATAAAAGGGATGTAACTGGAAAAACTGGGTTTCCAGGGTAAATTTTAGCCCAAATATAAACACAAAAACCAACCTTTTCAACACTTAAAGTAACATGTGTACACTAGAGACAGAAATACCTCAGTACAAATGTTGTGAACTGGATTGGGGGTTGGATTAACTGTGCAAAGAAAATAACAAGCGGCTTGTTTGAGCTTGGGAAGTTGAAGTAACCACTCCTAGTCGTTAGTAATGTCAGACAATGTGAGGCTGACGCCAAAAAGATTAAAACCCTGCTCATGATGTTTGTTCTTGGACGTTACAATATTTACTGAGTGTTTATGAAAACCTACACTGTAAGTCAGCCTCCCTTACACACACACACACACACACACGCACACACACACACACACACACAATGCAGAGATTATAGCAAAGCAAACTGGTTTGTGTTTTTTAAGAAGGTGACGTCTGAGTCACCGGTATTTGACAGGTATAAATAGTCAATTAATGTCTGTGTGTCTTAGTTATCTGTGTGTTGTCAAAGATTTAAGATTGCTTACATCACATTTATGTTAGCAATCTGTTTAATGTTTCATTTTCTTAAACAACTCTGTGGAAAACTCTTTACATTTAAATAAAGTTATGTGCAAGACTTCATACCCAGGATGCGAAAAGAGGGTTCATGTGACAGAAAACAATATAAGATGTCTCGAACCGTGAGACTTCTTTGCCGTTTGTACTTAACAGCGGTGGTGTCATGGAGTGTCAAACTATAATAGGCTGGAAAATCGAATCGCAGGAAGCTCTCTTCCATTAACAAGCACAGAAACTCCACCGCAACCCTTTAAACAACTTGGCAGAGTCGACATCTTTTTCCAAAGTGTAGAACTTTCCAGAACTTCCATACAGCTATACTCAACTTCTAACACTTATAAGAAAAACCTCAAAACAAGCAAACTCATGACAACTCACGCCAAAATTCATGAGTTTAGCTGCTGAAAAGATCAAACAAGCTGAAGAAAAGTGAAAACATCATGTTGGTTGTTTATCACATTTCAATTTTAAAGATGGGTGGATAAGTGGATTTACTGTTCCTGCGAGCCACCCTGTGATCTTTATAAGCACATAAAGTGCCTGTGATTTACTTCCACCACAAAATCTGGTTACACAGATCAAATCAGTTTGTTTTTAGTTAATAGGGAAGTAGGTGACCAGTTTATTTCCAGTGAATAAAACTTAATGAAGAGGACAATTTTCTCTCCCAGTATCCAAGCCCCCTAAGCGTGACTGTGTCATTAATGCCATCAGCCTACATGTGATGCCATTTACGCAATCAAACACCCCACCCCACGTCGTTTTCCTTACCCCCACCCTCCCGTCCCTTCCTTTCAGTCTGTCTGGCTGGAGAAGGAAAGCAGTACCAGATGTGGAGACTTTTTTTTTTTTTTTTTTTTGCAGTGCGGGTATAAAGACCTTGCTGTTTTGGAGGGGGGGTGGTGGTCGTGTTGCACTTCACAGACTTGGAGGAGGAAGGGCGGAAGAATAAATATACGACTGCCTCCAAACACCTTTTATGTCTCCTTGGATGTGATGTGAGAAAATACTGTTTATACCAAAACTGGCTTAACTGAGTTTAAGCTGTTGGCACTGCAATAAACCAGTATGGCTGCTAATGGCTGTGTTTTTATGGCTTTTTTCCCTCTTCAGTATGGGAACAGACCTAATGTACAAATCTCATATATTTAAGAGGATGTTCTAGAGGAGAAATCTGCCCTCAAATACTCATATGTCCTTAGATATTATCAATTTAAAGTCCAGTTATTAATATAGCAAGTACTATATATAACACCTTCTATCTTTAGATTATTGATTCAGACAAGAAAAAACTCACCTTAAAAACCTCTAGCTGCAGACTTTAAATTAATTTTTTAAATATGAAATCATCACTCTAATAATCTATAATATAGCAAATCCAATAAAGCATATCTAATAATCTGATCATCTATTAATTCCAGACCAATACAGTGTTAAAGAAAACCAAAATAAGCATCATGGGATCCTTTATAGGGTAATACCTGATCTATGTGCCTTCAGGCTGTGTTTGTACACGTCAATCCAATTATATATAGACTATTACTAAATAATATAAGTAGTATTAATAACAAATACTTTTTTTCTTTTTTTTTTACCTCTGTCAGTTTGGTTTTATGGATGTGGAAACGCTCCAGCTCCTTTTGACAGGTCAACACATTGGACGCCAAACTACCACCTGCAGAACATAAGAATAAATATGTGAACACGCACACAAACACATGTACACTGCGTATACTGCGTGTCTCTATGTATCTGTGCTGTTACCTTCAGGACTCTGTCTACGTTTCGAAGCTGTCCAAATAAAGAGAAAAATGATATAATGCAAGTCAGAAGCGATTCCATCTTTAAAGCAAATATAAGTTGCAATGTTATTAAAATATCTCACCAAGTTTGGACTGGAATTTGCCCATACTCCTGTCCGTTCATGTGACCAAGAAAAGTTCGTGATGTCCGATCCATGAGGGAAAAGGTCCGTCTGATATTTGTGAAACATCCATTTCCTAACAGGAGCACCGGGAAACTACGGCAGATATTCGCACACAGGGGATTTCACAGACGAAGTCAAGCCTGAAAGTTTGACTGAGATGTTTATCCAAGAGTATAGACGCAGAGCGAGACGCTTCGCTGCACTGCACTTCCTCCTTCGGTTGAATTGAGTCGAGCTGAGTGCTTAAAGCCCACAGAAAAACGATAACAGAGAGAGGAAGCTTCTTGTTGTGAGACTGAACTTTAAATATGTAAATATTATAATAGCTCATAGTATTTATGAATATTGTATGATGTTGAATATTATACTGTAGGGGTGTACATTACTTCCTAATAATCTGTATGATTTTAATGCTGTATTCAGCTGAAACTGGTAACTTGAGTTGACTTTTGTGTCTCCCACATCACAGTCTGACACAAGAGGGTTCATTTCAGGGTCTGTCGTTGTCACACAACTCCGCTGTACGTTGGGTAAACATAATCAAGAACATGCTGGAACAACAAACACAGATCATATCAGCTGTGCGCTGCAGCATCACGACTTGACACATGCAGTTCTTTACCGTTTCCATCACTGTGACTTTGCTAACATTATCTTATTGTTGCAAAAATTCACGTGAGCTACTTCTTTATTCACAAAAGGGAAACTGTATTAAATAAAAGCGGATAACTGTAAAAAAAAAAAAAAAAAAAATCATGCTGGTTTATTGCCCACACAGCAACTCAATAAAACAATAACAGTATTTAAACAATCGCAGACAAACGGGATGGTAAAAAGGAGCTTTTTTGTTTATTACTAATACAAAAGTAATATTCCAATGTTGCAGCTGTGTGAACAACTTGTTTGAAACGTAGTTATACCTGGTTTCCTTTGTATCAAATTACAACCTGTCTTCAATCTGAAGTAATGGCTGTGATCAACAACCATTTTTCTTTTCACTATATTACATAAATGTACATATGTCTGTTTGAAAGCAACAGACTAAAGTCCATATCACAGTCATGTTAACTGCTGCCACTGCCAGACTCTTTGACAGTGAGGGCTGGTGTCAGTCCTATGTGGGTCCAGATGTAGCCCTTCTCTGGTCTGATGGGGATGGTGGGGAACGGAGAGCTCCGTGACTTGAAATATTCAGAGGGCGCGTGGCACACAAACTCCAGGTACTCCATCTTTCTGGGCAGATCCTCCTCTGGACCTAATACAAAACGGACAATTTGTAACTCCTCATGGACTTATCATGACCCAACAATTGTGAAAAAAATTTAATTTCTCATTGCTCACCAACGATGTAGGTCCCAGGATCAAACTGGTCCTTTGGGCTGGCCTGGGTGGGGATCAACCAGGTCAGTGCAGCACTCTTTTCACAGTACTGGTCCTGTACGAAGCCTCGAATCTGAGCATAGTACGGCTTCCCATCTTCCTCATCCGTTACCTTGATCACATCTCCTGTCTGGTAGTATACACCCTGTGGAGACAAATAAACAATAAGGATGACAATGGTCTGGCTCCCTCTCTCACATTTATCACAGCTGACTTCGCTGAGATTATTTCTGCTAGTTAAGAATAAACACCATACCTTGTAAAATACAGATTCTGACGTGATGATTGTCGCAACAGATTCTGGTGCTTTGATTGGCTGAAGGGCACAGATTCGCACAAACACATTAATACACCGTGCAGCACAATAACAAGCGAAACAACTACACCTGCTGATCAAATCCATCTCCAACTTACATTTTTCAGCTTGAATATGTGTCTCCTTCCCTTTCCTTTTGTCGACACCTTCTTCTCAGACGCAGGAGCTTTGTATTTGGTGCTTCTCAGTCGTGCAGACCTCCTGTGGATCTCCTGCTTGGACTAAAGGACAAAAGCTCTTTATTAAAACATTCATCTGTCACATCAAGTCCAAAAACACAAACATTTGATTTAGAGATTTTCACATTCCTAAAACTCACACAAACAAATATTTGGCTTTTTTTTTTTTACCAGATTAGTTACTTTGAATGTTGATCAAAATAACTGATTTTCTGCACTCCTGGATTCTACTCTGATCTCCAATGATTTTGTTAAACATCTACAGACACAGACAATTGTCTAACTATGATGGAAATTAACATTAAAATGCTTCAGGAGGTTATATACAAAACTGAGCTGTAAAAAGGGTTCAAATACTGGCATGTGAACTATATTTTAAAGTGGGTTGTTCCCTTTAAAATAACCACAAAGCATGAAACAAACACTCTGTGTGTTCAAAGGCACATTCAGACACAGTAACCAACCTGCTTCCCCCCGCCATTGCTGGGCTGAATGTTGGAGGACATGGAGGGTCCTGATGCTCCGCCGCTGCTGCTCTTGCCTGTGCAGTTATTACAGAGGATCTCTCCTTGGTTCCCTTTCTTCCACATGGACGAAGAGTTGGTCTTACAGACGGCACAGCACGGCTTCAACCCCAGCGGCATCGTTAATGGTCAGAAAACGACGCCAGGGCACGAAGAAATGAACCTTAACGCAGCTCTCAACAATGAGATGTTGATGGTCGCTCGTTCAGCTCCTGCTAACTGTGTTATCAACAATAACACACTGATGCGACACCTATAAATGACACAAACAGAGAGACACGCATCTCCTCGACCGGCTGTGACATTAGACTAATCACTATAATCAGCGCAGCATCAAATTACGACCCGGGTTGTTTATTTTCGCAGCCAATTCACCGCCATTGCTAACGCCTCTGTTTCTTCTTCTATGCCGCTTCTGTGGTTCGCGACATTGGCAGAAGTCAAGCGCCACCACTGGACTGGAGGAGACGGTGCCGAACTCAACCTGAGCTGTCTTTACTGTGGGACACAAATTCATTTATTTGTAAACAGATTTGTTAGTTTTTATACTTTTTTTTAAGACCTTTTTCACAGCAGCCATTTGGACATGAAATACTACACACACAGGTGTTACCAATGGAACCTTAAAGGTGCAGTGTGTAAGATTTTCAGAATAAGGCAAACATGGAATATAATATTCATAACTATATTTTCATGCATGTATAATCACCTGAAAATAAGAATCTTTTTATTTTTGTTACTTAAAAATTAGCATTTTATATCTACAGTGGGGATGGGTTCTCTTTCATGGAGGCCGCCATATTGAAACACTGTGTTTCTATGGTAGCCCAGAACAGACAAACTAAATAGTGACTCTAGACAGGGTCCTTAAAGTGTTGTTTCTCCTTTTACACAAGGAAGGTGAGGGTGATGTGAGGAGATTGCAATGTAACAATTAGTCCACTAGATGCAACTAAATTCTACACACTGGACCTTTAATTAATATCATTGTTAACACCTGTGTTGACCCTACTATTTCATGTCAAAATAGCTGCTGTGAAAAAGGTCTACTAGTTTTTAATTAACAAACTGTATTATTATTATTTCAGTGACCTTCATAACCTAGAACTCTGTTGCTAACTTAACATTATGATGACACAGACTTTCACTTCTTATTTACTCTATATACACACAAAGATGCTGCATAATTGATTATATATATTTGGAATAATTAACTATATCATAAACACGATATAATAAACCCATTTGTAGTGACTAAATAAGTTACTGTTGTGCACTGCATTCAATACTATTTGTATAATAAATAAAAAAAACTTCATAAAATTAAGTATAACATGAAATAAAGTGTCTTAAAAATATACGACTGGGATTACTCAAAATATTGGAATCATGCACAATATTGATGCTGATTTTAGACCGACAGACAACTCTTTTTAACTCCAAACACAGAAGGTGATTTAAAAAAATCTATATTTTGTTTAGCTCTGTATTAAGACAAAAAATAACATTACTATACTGTAAAAGTAAAACATTTCCTTTCATTTCATTTATTATTAGTTTTCATTAGATGAATATTGATTATATTTAGACCATCCTTTGTGACCGGTTTCTAAAGAAATAATTGTTATACTATGTAGCATATATACATACACACCAAGTCTGTTACATTTTGTCTGTCTGTTGTTTCTTGTCATATTGTTTTGTCCAAACGTACTGAACTTTATGTCATTGTATACTTTGTGTTGTAATGTGTGTACTCTTTAATGTGGTCCTGTTTCATGTAGCACCATGGTCCTTGGCGAAACACTGTCATTTCACGGTGTACCAGTGCATAGTTCAGCTAAGAAGTCTTTCCACTCTTCTGTTTCTAGGCTAGCTTTCTAATTCAATAACACATAGTTATTTTGTTTTCTGGACTAAATGATCCTCATGTTTTGTACAATTTGTCGTCCACCTCCTTGTGCTTTTCACACAATGTTTTTTTTTTTTTTTATCTTTCTTACCAACCCTCAAATACAGTAACATTTGATGTTCAAGGAGTGCACTAAGAGTGTTTTGGGGCCACAAACAAAATCTTGTTTAGGACCACCAAAAGCCTGGGGCCGGCCTTGACAATCATAATAATATCTAAATATTAAATATTATATAATATTTGATGATAAAGGTAATAAGAAGTGGCTCCTCTCCAGCAGGTGGCGGTACTGCAGTGAAAATGCCGCCAGCTGCTCTTATTTTGAAGGAGAAGAAGAAGCGCGTCACGCTTCAAAACAATACTTGAAGTTCCGGCCGCCTGGCGCCGCGTCCTCATGAAGATGTCTCAAAATAATGCCGACAAAGACGACCAAACGTCAGCTACCAAGAAAACCATCTCCCTGCCTGTCTCCAGAGTGAGGCTGATCATGAAGAGCTCCCCGGATGTCTCCAGCATCAACCAGGACGCTCTCTTCCTCACCACCAAGGCGACAGTGAGCTGCACTTTGACGCTAAAGCCTCGCTTCACTGAGCACTGTTCATTTATCTGATGCTGCTAACAGGGATTAGCTCGGCCTTAGCTTCTCGGATAACTCTAAATGTAGCTGCTTTAGTTTGTGTTTGAGCTCAAGCGTCCTCTCACTGTGAGTTTGTTTCTTTGTTGTTGTGTTGTTACAGGAGCTGTTTGTCCAGCACCTGGCTCTGTCTTCATTCAACAACGGCTCCGGGAAAGAGACCAACACTCTGTCATACAGCGACCTGGCTCACACCGCAGAGGAGACCGAGACTTTCCACTTTCTAACAGGTGAGACCATCCACAGCCCGACACACCTGCAGGGACTGTCTGCAGCATGTGATGAGGGTCACTGCTGGATCTTTACCACTGAAGTGTTAGAGTCACCTGGAAGCTTCAAGCAGTAATGTTCATTAGGTACATCGAGCTAATATTAATGCAGTTTAATGCAAAAGTGCTCAATGAAGTCCAATCACAAAGGTAATAATGCTTAGTTTATGCTTAAACTATTTCAGCTTTCTTTTGGGTGCTGGAGTTTGTCATTGCATCAAAGTGAGATGTATTTGTTTACCCTTGTTGATGTAAATTATTGGCCATTTATTAGAAACACCTCTTAGTCTAATGTGATTTCAGTTCAACAACACAAACAGCAGCCTCTAAAATTTAAATAAAGTTGTATTGGAGTGTACATCTATTGAATATATTTTGTTTATTACACCACTGTGTGCAATCTTGCACATCAAAGAAAGTGACAGCTTTATGGCAATATTGGATTTTTATGTGATTTTTGCAGAAATTAATGGCAGTAGGTACATATATATGTCAGCCAAATCAGACATTCCTGTCTGGTTTTATAGCTGTTTTCCTTTCCAGGAAATTTACTGTATCACATTATATATTGATATTGTAATATAAAATTACATTTATCATAATAGAGGAGGCTTGTATCGATTTTGTCTACCAGTTCTTAAAGGTTATTGCTTGAGTCAAACCAGTTTTTCACTGTGAACTTGTATTCTTTACAAGTGTACTGGAACCCAATATTAGGGAAGGAACACAATAGTACATTTTAAAGTAAAATATCAAGAAGTTAAAACAATAATCAAGTGTGTTTTTCAAGTGGATAGCTTATTCTGTTCTGTTTTTGCTTGCAATGATCAGAAATGCAATATGCTGCTTCTAACAGTTTTGGTTGTAGTCTGTGTCATCTGCTGAGGAAAGATCATTGATTGATTGACCAATTGTGATTTAAAAAAAAACTGTTGCCACCTAAGGGTGGCTGAAAGTCAGGTTTAGTAACAGTTTCTACCAGGGATAAAATTAATTTTCAGCATCTACAGCCATTCCACAACCATTTATCAGCCGTTCAAAGTTCGACAGCACTTCATGGTGTGATAACTTGTGACAGTCAGGGATGGAGTTGTACAGCCACAGTAAGAGGATAAATAATGACTGTTCAGACCGAGTGTAATATTGTCTTTTTAACTGACAGATATCCTGCCTAAGAAGATCTTGGCTCGAGATTACCTCAAGTCTTTGGAGGAAATGCAAGAAGAAGACGCTGACTTTTAAAAAAAAAACACTGGCTGCATTTCACATCTGGACAGATGTTAACAAATGTACACACCATTCATTGAGAGCAAAATGACTGGGTAAAGGGACACCCTGAACTTTCTCCTTTATTTTAGATACACTGAGTTCAGCTGTAGGTCTCATGGAAGACGTTAGTGGACATTGTTGAGAGTAAAGCCACGTAGGTAAAATGTGAAATCAAGTCTCAAACACAGCAACACAGAGACACTTAGAGGAAGTTGTACCATATATTAAGGTAAATACTGGATGTTAGAAAACGAAATTTGTAATAGCCTAAATAGAACAGCCTCAGATGAATCATAATGCCACCAACCCTCAAGTTTTCTAAAGAACTGATCACCTCTACAAAGACAATATTTTTGTGTAGGCTGAAGTACTGTTGTTCCTTATAAATGGTGCAGTTAAATAGTAGATGTCAGAATGTCAGAACAATTTTGCATTTAGCCCGTATTCATAGACTATCTTTAATGTTTTCTGGTAGCGGTGTCTTAAAAAGTTCATGCTTGTTTTCCGAGCACAGTTATCAGGAGGAGAGAATTGTTTTTTCTTAACATCTCGCAGGCCTGTGTAAGCTCAGTAAATGTAACGGACCAAGACGCAGGGGGAATCTATTCCACACAGCTGCGGCACAGATGTCTCAGCTCCAGAGTAATTATTGCCTTTAAAATATGATTGGATGAAAACTTTATTTTAGATAAGCTGTCAAACATTGATTTCAAAGTCAAATGTGCTGTTACTGAGTTACACATGGTATTTTTTAGATATTGGCATGTTGGTTGTGAATAGTTTATCATAAATACTTGAAAGTTGTTTGAACTAATCACAAGTGCAAATACCTCTTTTTATGTTAGCTTAACCACGAAGCAGCTGAACATGTTGTGTCTCCAAATGAAAATTCACACTCAGCCTGACAGATGTGACTGTTTAAGGTGTATATAACAGTTGAGCAGCTTATAAACCATCTTCCTCATAAATTTGCAAATTAATTGTTTAGATTTGATATTAAAATAAAGATCCATGCTGCCTGATATTCATGTTGCATCACGTGTGTTTTACATGTTAGACAGACGCATGAAAATGCTTTTCATGAATGTTAAAACGTTGCCTTTGCTCCAAGCTTCACAAGTGTCTCATGGTTTTACTAGAGGCCGTTAGTGTGACCATGAAATCTCCACGTGGAACACCGGTGTGCAAAGCAGAAATATAAAACAGCTACATGCTCATCACATCTCCCTGATAATGTGAGGTTTATTTATCTCTTCTGATTCCAGGTTACACGTGTTACTTTGGTTGTCGTTTTGGTCACATAAGGTGCATAAGGTACTAACATAATCCTGAGCATGCATGCATTTGCTACATTGTCTTACAATACATGGATATATAAATACAGTTAAAATAAGGGAAGGAAAAGAGGCGATGGGTCCTTGTCACTGTTGGATGAGTTGGTGGAGTCGAAGCTGCATGTTAAGCAGAGTCTTCTCTAAAGTAGAAAAATGGTTCTCCAGGATGTTTGCCATGTGCTCTCTTAAATCTATGGCGTCCCTTGTGCTGGCAAGATGCTCCTTCATGCTGAAAGTGACGACAAACCACAAATTAATATCTGAGACTTTATGACACATTTACACATTACTGGACACAAGACATTTCTTCCAAAATTCATAACTGTACGAGAGTAACGAGTTTTCTCTCGCATGTAATTGAGAGAAACCACTGAGGTGCATTAAATCTCTACAAGCATTTTAGTGCCAGAGCCTCATTTCGTCCAGACGTCCCTGCAGATTATTACTGGAAAACACTTGCAATGACTCAGCTGCTTGTCTGGATGTTGTTTCCACTCTGTCCGCTTTGGCATTCAAGCAGTGTTATGTTTGGACCAAACAAGCAACACTGATCTGGGATTCCTCCCTCTACTCTAACAATGATTTGGGAATAATCCCACACCTGACCTTAGGTCAGTAGTTGCCATTACACAATTCATTTGTACAGTGGGGCCTGTTGCTGTGTTTTATGACTGAGATCTGAAAAGGACTGATCTAATATATGTATAGTAAAAAATAAATACGCAATAACAGAAAGTCAAACATCCGATATACAGTATGTACCAGCTCCGACATATTCAAAAAGAAATCAGAGGGTTCATATTTATATATACTTCTACAGTCACCACACCACAGTTTAAAATGTTTGTGGACTTTGTAACATTTGATTACAAGAATATGGCTTTTATACCAATTTGGACACCACTGTTTTGGGACTGCATGAAAATTATTAAGGGGAGAGTGGAGGACAGAAGAGTGGAAAGACATGTTTTCTTTTTTTTGCAGGAGGGCTGGTTTTAATTTTTTTGGGGACGTTTTTTCATCACAGAATTATTCTTCTCTTGCGAGATTTATTATCTATTACTGAAAAAAATATGGCTTTCATTGTGATATTTGTTGTTGTGCTCTATCGGGAAGAAACTCTCCAACACTTTCCCAGTCATGCTACTTGGGTATCGTGTAACTGATTTGATAGACAGTCAGAAATCTGATCTCATACGTGTCAGGCTACAGCATCATCTGAACTTTATTCTTATTCAGTTAAATTCTGGGTTCAGGAGAAATATTGCTGTGCAGAAGTCCATCACTCCACAGAAGTGCTGCCTGCTCAGCTCTGAGCAGCTGTTCTGTGGCTGTTTGATGGTTTATTTAGCTTAGAAAATAGTATTTTTTCTAAGTCAAGGAGAGGATCCAGAGAAAAGTCTAATAAAAAAGTCTAATAAAACTGAGGTTATTTAATCCATCAAACAGTCCATGGACTGTTTCTCACCTCGTGAGGCTGCTGTGCTCCTTCCCCTCTTTCCTCTTCTCCTCCAGAGAGACAAACACCTTCTCCATGGTCTGCATAGTTTCCACCGCACTCTGGTGGTCTGAGTGGATGCCCTGCACCTCCTCTTTGGCTAGGTCTTCGTAGGAGAACCCTCCTTCTTCCACCCCGCTGGAGGTGGACACAGCCTGCAGTGCAGCTCTGTTCTGGAGAACAAGCAGGCGGGACTTGGCAAACTCTTCGGGTCCGACTATGTTTTCCCAGCAGATTGCAGAGGATGGCGGTAACCAGAAGCGCTGGGTGCAGTTGACTGGTTTCCCTGGGGTCTCTGTTATGAAGGGGCTGTCAGCAGGGAAGGTGTTGAGCAGGTGCAGAAGAGATGATCCAGAGCCCCACTCCAAATCAAGGTCCGGTTCCCCAGACTGTTGCTCAGGGGGGAAAGTAGGAAGAGGCCCCGCTGCCCCTGCACCTTCTGCCGGGAAGCAGACCCCCAACAGGAGGGAGCAGGACAGGCACAGCACGGCCCAGCTGACTGCCCCCTGGACCATCTCCAAACTGGCTGAATCATGTATACACACACACACACACACACACACACACACACACACACACACACACACACAGCTGTAATTGTTGGAAAGGCCATTCATTGGCATCATGACAGACTTTATCCACAAAACATTTTTTCCTAACTGTAACAAAGCTGTTGTTTTCTTCACACAGCAGGTCTCCACACAACAAAACAAAACAGATTTTGGGAAACAAGAAATTTTAATGAGTCATAATGACAAAATCATCAAAATATGCAAATCGCATGCAGCTTTCAGACTGACTAAATTGTGCATGTAAAGGGAAAGGGCGATTCTGATGAGCCAGTAAAATAAAATTAATCAAGCATGCTACAGTGGTCCAGATTACTATATCTTCTTTTCTTACCTTCAAACTCAAAATTATAGTGTCCTTATTGTTTCACTGAGACTCTGTGTGTATGTTATGTTTCTCCTTTAAATCATTTTCACAACTTTTGCATTGTATTTAAGAATGCAGCTTGCCTGTCATCAAAACACTCACTGTAGTTACGCAGTGGTGGGAAGTAACTGAGTACATCTACTCAAGTACAATTTTGATTTATTTTAGTCTTTCCATGTTATGCTACTTTCTACTTCTATTCTGAAAATAACATATGACAAAATATGTATGTATAAAAACAACACATAATTGAAGATTAAAGTGGTTTTCAGCGTGTATGGTTGCTTTTAGTGCTGTTCAGACATCAGTGAGTTGTTAGCAGTTCAAAGTCTTACATGATTTAATGACCTAACTGTATATAAATAAATTAATCCACCAAGTACAACAGTAAAATGCGAATTACTCATGGATGCATCAGTATTATTAATCTAATAATATCCCATATAATAATTAATTATTCACAGCGGCATAACGAGTACTTTTACTTTGAAGTACATTTTGCTGATAATAAACTACTTCTGTACTTAAAAGGTTTTGAATGAAGGACTTTTACTTGTACTATGTTCACACAGTACATTGCTATACTGACAGTTTTAGTTAAGTAAAGGATCTGAGTACTTCCTCCATCAGTGAAGTTAAAATAACAGAGGGACTTTTATTTGGCAATAAGCTAAATGTGATTTTACCTTCAAAATAAAAGCAGAAAATAATAGAAAGAACAAAAAGGTTAATTACAGTGTATTCAGTCAATGCATACAGACACATATCTATATTTTAAGAACATTTTATTTCTGAAAAAGCTGCAGCATACGTTTATGTTTTATTTCTCACACAGTTTCCGGAAGTTTTACTCTCAGTCTGATGACTTCATACTGTAGTTCGGCAGCAGCAGAAAGTTTAAAAAGTACCACCGCTAATCCACAAATCCTGACCACTGCAACAACTTTCACACATACAAACATATTTTCCGCATTATCACACCACAGTTTCACCTCTGTCCTGTGTCTGTAATGTGTCTTACCTTGCAAAGAAAGCCCGGCGACGAAGCAGTGTGTGAGTGCTGCGACGCTCCTCTGGTGCCTGAAGTCGTCGGAAAAAATGAGTCGTTGGCTGCAGCCTGTTACATGCGATCTGAATCTCTCTTTACTGGACCGCCAACAGCAGTCAGGGGCAAGGATTTTCCGTCAGTCTGTGATGGAGTAATCGAGGGAAACCTACCCCCAGGAAGTCAAATACACTTGTAGTCTGGCTATGAGGGTCTCCTGACCTACAGAGCAGAGCTTTTCTGTAACTTATACTCAACAATGTGGACTGATTTAAGTGTTCATTTGCAGCTTTTAGTCCATCCAAAGACTACAAGTCATTGAGTCTGTGAATGGAGAAGGAGGTGTGTTGTTCCTGGTATTTATGAGCCATTTTACAATGTCCTAAACAGGACCATCCAAACCTGAATTTGACCCAAACTCAAAATTTGCCAAACAGGATGCAATCATACCTGTGCGTGGAATTCAGATAGACTCATACAGATCTTGTTATTCTACTGTTTTAAGAACAAACCCAAAGATTTTTAAATGTGCCCAAACTTTGGAGGAACTTCTACTTAATTCACAACATCTGTGTTTATTTAGTGAGTCTCTTGAATGGCCAATTTATATTACACCCTGACATAAGCAACAAGGAATGGGAGACATACTTTGGCACAAACAATTGAGGGTGTTGTAATTTTATGGGAGCAATGGACATAAGGCACACACCACCGATATTAAAATATGTACTGAACATCAGGACAAACTTTGTAAATCCTAATAAGGATCACTCTGCAGTCCAGTCCACATAGATACTTTGGCTTCAGTCTGCAGCTGCTGGTGGCAGCCAGATGTTGTTTTCAGGTCCTGTTAATGACTTTCAAACCATTTGGGAAAAGAATAGAAGTCAGGATTAGCAGTCTCACTCAGATGAAGAAAAAACATGTTTTTGACCCAAAATAAATCAGGTGGAAGAGCCAGAAAAACATTTACATGCAGTCTGATTTCAAAAGTGACTCAATGTATAGAGATTCCTACACAGTTAGACTAAAGAAACACAGATTGCAACATCTCACACGCACCAGGATATAAAGCAAACCAGCCATGCAGAATTACAACATCAGCCACAATCTAATATGATCACAACAAACATGCACAACACATATAAAAAGCCACAAACAGATCTCATAATTATCTAACGTGGATTATATGTATTACTTTCTGAACTGTTATGCCAATAAATCTATCAGCACTGTCTCGTAAAGTCAGATTTATTGATATTCACTAATAAAACATTTGTCACAGAAGGCTTTACAAATGTACAACATATGACTTATTAGACCTTTGTGGAAAAAAAACAAAAATGATGCAAAAGATTTAAAGTTTATGCAGAGACTGAAATAGCAGTATTAGAATTACAACATGGAGACACAGAATGAACCAATGATCTCAGCCAGCACAGCCAACAATCTAACATCACAGTCAACTTCCATCCACATGTAGAAAGTGTTGATCTTTAGACAACCCCAATTTCGGGCGACTGAACATGAACAGAAAGATATTATATTGAATATTGTGTTACTTATGAGTGACTGACTGAAGTTTGCAACCTTACAGATATCTGACCATGTGCAGCAGCCTTGTCATGAAAGGTTGCAGTGGACATTGCTTTGTTTTAAAGGTGCAATGTGTAGGATTTAGTGGCACCCAGATCTACACTCGCCTCACCCTCCCGTTACACGCATAAAGGAGAAACTACAGTGGCTGTAAAACTTGTGAAAAACGCAAAAGGTTCTCTCTAGTGTCAGTGTTTGATTTGTCTGCTCTGGGTTTGTAGAAACAAGGTGGTTCAACGAGTCTGAGAAAGAGGACCTACTCCTTCTGTAGATATGAAAGGCTCATTCTATTATAATATTATTATTTAATTATATTATATTTTAATATTAATATACACTAATGAAAATATCTGATGGTTGGGGTTAGGGTTGATGGTGGTTTAAATAAATAAATAATTTACCTTATGATTTAATATGGGCTGCACAAAGTAATCCTACAGTGACATCTAGTGGTGAACACTGGGAAGCTGCTTTGTTGATTTATCACTGTGTCCCTTATCATTAAAAAACACTGAAATCTGCTTGTTTGAAATCCAAGCATGACATTTTATGTTGTTTTTTATGCAAATATGATATAACACACAAATAATCCGGAGCACCGGAAAGTTTAATTAAATCCCTGGACGTGTTTTCCACATAAATTCCTTCACAGTCTCCACTGTGTGCAGCATTCAGCTCCACATACACGGATCCACAGCACTGCCCATGCCCCGGGTCATGTAAGTGAGGGGCGGGGATCACCACAGAGCTCCTCCTCCTCCAGGCTGCCGTCACCGGGGCTGCTGGACCGGAGCAACCACGGCACCAACAACCAGCCACCGGCTGCTCCTCCGAGCTGAGTGAAGACTCGGTGCAGCCAGGAGCCTTCACCTCCTCCGTCATTTCTCACTGATCACGGTTAAAGACATGGCCTCCGACGGCATGGACGAGCGATCTCCGCTGCTGTCGGGCCCCAACTCGGAGAATGTGACCCCCACCGCCCCACCGTACCTGCAGGATTCAAGTCCCCGAGGTAAACACACACGACAGCCGCTGGCTGCATGCTGAATCATTTTTGGGCGTATCGAGTTTGCGCGTAAATAAAACTGCAGCAAGGCAAATGTAATGCAAGGGCAGTGTATCGGAGGGATAGGTGGAGCTTCTACTGTGAGAACTGGAGCAGTGGGTTAGAGAAGAGGGGCCTACAATAACAGCAAGCTCTTGTTTTTACTGCAGAATTGCTTACATCACGACTCACTGGGGCCTGTAA
Organism: Argyrosomus regius; assembly: GCA_946959425.1. Taxonomy (NCBI): domain Eukaryota; kingdom Metazoa; phylum Chordata; class Actinopteri; family Sciaenidae; genus Argyrosomus; species Argyrosomus regius. The sequence continues at coordinate 17,552,360 of OX336899.1, forward strand.
TGTTTTGGGTCTTCATCAAGAAAAAATAAATAACAAAAAAATGAGTCGTGATGTGTCACTGCGAGGCCTCACTGGATGTTTGTTTGAATGTTGTTGATTGATGGAGGAGAAATGACCCATTGCAGATGAAGGAAGGCAGCCTCGCAGCCTTTTGTCCCAGCTGCAAATCGACAGGATGCCCAGATGTGTCCCTTTTTGTGGATGGAGTCAAATCAATAGCACGACGTGATTTAGATGTCACAATGTTCCAGCTCATTCGCATGCAAATGAGATTGTAAACAACCAAGATTTGATGTTGATCTCGCAAAGGCAGCTTGAATCTGTTCCTTTTATGAATTGCATCTTTAATACAATACAAACACGTGCATTTACAGCCAGACAACTGACACAGTGTCCACATTTTGCTTAGTAAACAGCTGAATGTAGGTTACAGTGCCATAATGCATGCAGGGGCCGAATGACCCAGTCAATTACAGCTCATAAATCCTCTGTCAACTCTCAGGACTGGCCTTTGCACTGAATTTACTCTCAAAATCAAAATTTGAATTTCTGTTTTGTAGATGGTCACATGATCACACGCATATATTTCTTTCTGCTGGAGGCTTCACTTGAGAAAAAAAATTCCCCCTCCCTTCAACAAAAAACATCCAGATCTCAAAGGATATGTTTTGTTTCAGGAACACGATGGATCAAATCTTTCAAATCTAATTTAACAGTCAAATCTTATTTAAATTTAGCTCCAGACACTGTGGACAAAGTTTCCAGTGATTGTACAACACCGGTTGTTCTGCTGCAAATGAATGGATTCATTGACCGTGTGATTTTCCTTTTTTGTTGGATCATTTCAGGGCAAGCTGCTAATAACAGGCAAATTAGACCGAGAAATGAATTTCTTTTGTTTTTAAGCTGCTTAATCTTGCAGAATTCACTCATACACCACTGGATTATTCATAAAGACTTTAACTCTTGGACTGTAATAACCTGTAAAACTGCCTGTTTGGACGTTACAGCATCGACTGAGTAAAAGCCTAAATAAATGTCAGTATATTTCATGGCCTAGTTTCTCCTCTCTGCAGCCTGGATTATGACTAATTCCAGTTTCTCTGGGTGTGTTGGGGTGCAATCCTCCATCAGCCAGTTTGTAAAATGGAGTCATACAAAGTGAGGTGTTTTCCTAAAACACAAAGACTGTGATGGAGCTGTGACTAGTATTCAGCTGTGATTAAACCTGAGTGAAATAAGTTATTTATGAAAGAGACTTCAATCTCTGCTGTATTGATCTCCTGAACAGTTCTGACTCATTATCTGCTGAACAGAGTTGTCCATAGTCGGTTTTTATTTTGCAGTAACAGGTAGAGATTCACCGTCTGCTGTATTCTGCTTCAGTGTTCACAGCGTGGTGGTGGTGATGGGCGGAGACCAATGACCTTGGCAGCATCTGAATGGTCAGATAGCTCACTGTGCATCAGTCTGTTGCCACTTACTTCATGTTTTTGCACTTGACTGCAAAAAAAAGCTTGTGACAGTGTTTTAATTGTGACAGCGATTAGTCATTAATTCAGTTTTACTTCCAATCAGAGATAGTGCATACCTGTCATAGAGAAATATGTTAAAATGTCATTTTATTATGTAATTTTTCAAACCATGCAAAGCATTAGGCCAACGTCGTTCAATCAAAATACAAAAACCCTCAATGAATTGATTCTATTAAATGGATTTTCTGTGCAGCTACATATATTATTATATATATTATATTATTATAACTCATTCCTCTGTGCCATAGAGCTCCCTTGTTGTTCAAAAACTATTAAAAACACATCAGTGAGCCACAGTGTTGTACCGGGAGACATATTCCTTCATTACAGCCAACATGGGCGTTGTAGTTTACTCTGAGTCAACATGCACCGTGCTACCTCTTACTGTAGGGGTGTGCCATATCATGTTGTACATAAAAATCTGTCGTATCATGAGATTAACGATATTCTAAGTTTCATTTTATGTCTGTCTACGTCGTGGTTACATATGGCAACACACGTGGCTAAACATGCCGCGTGCTCTGCTGTGGTGACTCTAAAGACACTTCAGTAGTGTGAAAGTGGTCTGGAAAGATTCACAGTGCATCGCACAAAAGCCCCCGTACGCCATCATCTCGTCACTGAATTGACAGTGAGACGAAACAAGCTGAGGGGGTCGATTATCACCACATCGTATGGTCATGGTCTTCATGGTGATGAATTGGAGCATAAACAGTGAAACATCAGACTAAATCATAAATCATCTGTTCATCAGGATTTACTGTATATCATCATAAATATTGTTTTATTATATTATCTTATTTTAAGCCATATCGTTCAGTCTTGCACTGGAGCACCAAATGTGTATTCATCCACGGCTGAAAGTAGTCCCCAACAAGTACACAATTTACTCCTGTTTGAGTCATGTTTTTTTTAGAAACAGTGCCCAGCTGTTTAAGGAAGTTACTTTTAACAAAAATGAAACTTCAGAGTTGTTACTTAATTAGTAATTTACGTCTTTAGTGAGACACAGAAAGTACTGAGACACACTAATTAATTGTTGATTTTGACAATACAAATCTAGAGTAACACCGGCCTTATCCCTTAACCTCCAAAAGATTTTGTTTTCATGTCATGCGGACAACAGGAATCATCTCTGCGCTGCTTATGTCTGCATACCAGCCCCTCAGTCAGCTATTCTTAACCACAAACCACAAGTCCCAAAACCATCCAGCCAGCGATGGCACCAGCTAGGCAGGACACGGTGGTTGGTTGTGTGTTGTGGTGCTGCTGGTGGTTGTAGTAGAGCGTCTTCTCGTCTTACCTCTGGCTCCGAGGACAGTAACAGTGAAAACCTATAGCTGCTATATTCAGTTTCAGACATGCATTAGGACAGCTTCGGTGCACACAGCAGGGAGTGGAGCGAGTAGAAACAGGCTGAAACTGAACAGAGAAAAGTGCTGACTGTGTTTGAAATATAATTAACTTACTGTTGTATAAAAATGTATGGTCTAAGACGACAGGCTACTCAGTATTACATTTTGGATTAACTCAGTTTAGTAGAAAGTGTTTTGTGTGTGTGTGTGTGTGTGTGTGTGTTATAAGAAGCACCACGTGGACACAGTAGGTGTGTCCAGTCTTGGGCATGTTTTGGTTGTAGACGCGGTGTCCCATCTGTCCCTGTGGTGTCGACTGGTTGAGCGTTTCTGAATCTCAGAGCCAAGGTCATTTACCTGTTGACTCGTCCCATTATCTCATTCAACTGGTCATTTGTTAGATTAGATGCCACCTTTGTGTTTGGCTAGGGTCAGGCTTCACAAAGACTTCATAATGTATCACAAGAGACTGTGACATAATGTGTACATCGTTGGTAAATGGACTGTATATACTGGATATAGACTCCTTTTCTTGTCTTCTGACCACTTTCAACAATACATCATGTTCATACATGCATTCATACAGAAAAGGAAGTAATTAATAACTAATAAACTAACATTTACACACCGCTGGCACAGCCTTCGGGAGCAATTTTGGGGTTCACTATCTTGCCCTGAGGAGCCACTGATCTTCTGATTAGTGGACAACCCAAGTCACAGCAGTCCCATTTTGAATTGCTTGTTTTGTCCAAAAACAGTCCAACATTCAGAGATATTCAGTTTCCTTTTGTGGAAGGCAAAGAAAAGCAGCACCTCTTCACATCCGAGAAGCTGGAACAAGTGATTTTTTTTTGGCATTTTTGTGTGAAAAAGAAATGTTGCAGTTGAATTTTCTGCTCTAAGCTCTGCATTTGTCACATTGCTGCCTGAGATGTGCAGTAAATCTCTACTTGGCTTCCGTATATGAAGAATATAGGTACTTAATATAACTGCAGGAACACACTTTATATGATTTTGCTTCTAAATTAAATTACATTAAATTGATATAAGTAGCATATTTAATTGTATTGTACCTGGTTCTTCTTGTACCTTTTTAGAGCTTTTCTTTCAGGAGCAAGTTACAATAAAAAATGACATTTAACGTTGAAGGTTAAGTTAAAAGGTTTAATGGAGATTTAAGATTGTTTCCATAGTATCACCCAGATTTTAAAGTATGCAGGAATCCTACAGTAGTAGTAAAGCTAGTGACTGGTTTAAATCTATGGATTAAGTGTATTAAATCCCTGAAAAACACATGGAATGTAGACTAATTATGAAAGGTTAATATGGGATTAAACAGTACAGAGTTCATTTGGACTGTAGTTAGTTCACAGTAGTTCTTTCAGATATTAAGAGGAATTTTTTAAGTCTTTCATCATGTTGATTAAACTTGTTTATAGACTATAAGACGCTAATCAGTGGCCTGGCTTTTCTTAGTTTCTCCACCAAAATAGTTACGTGCTTATTAGCGTCATTAGCGGAGACATTTTAATTAAGATGCCCATCCACCCGATGACACGACTGAATGAGTATAAAAAACTCTTTTATGAACTACGTGTTAATTTTGTCTGCAGCTTTGCAGGGAGTGGATTTTATGTCCATCACATCTTTGGTATCTAAAAGGGCCCATTGTTTCTTTCTTAAACATACAGACTGGTGCTCGGCCCCTGACAAAGAAAGAAGGGTCACATGTTGAGCCATACACAGGCTGTCGTGGGTTTACATACAGTATGTGCAGTTGAGTTTCCAGGCTGCCTTGGCACTACCACACACTAGCCTGTAATAGTAAATAAAGGAGTCATTGAATAATCCTTAAGTGTTTTGTATTTTGAGAATTAGACTTGAAAAGTCAAATTCTTTCCTACTGGTAAGAATTATAAGTAATGTTAGATAACAGCTCTCTTCTCTATATATAACTATAGGTTGTTTTAGGATGTAGAAGATATTTGTTTTGTGTTGTTTATTATGTTGGGTATGTCATTTAAAAAGATATAACTAGGTCTTCAACTAACAATGATTTTCATTATCTGTTAATATGCTGACAATTTTCCAGATTTGAAAGCAACACATTGAAATGTCCTGGATATTTACTTTACAATAATGTAAAAAAAAAAAAAAAAAAAGGTTTAGGTTTGAACAGTGACGCAAGAGGAAGAAGAGAGAAATTGACTTATTTACTAATGTTCCAGCTGTGTATGAAATATTTTTACACAGATTCAAAGATTTTTGGATGTTCCACAATGTTTTTTGTAGTTTTGTTTGAGACCAGTCTTACACAGAGATTATGACTTTGTTTGGTCTGTTAGACACTTGCCAGAAATAAGATTTTGTTGTGTGTTCACATAATTAATGGGAACCAAACATTATCAATATTACAATGTATAATGTCCAAGTAATTAAAATATTATATTAAGGATAAAATATACATACAAAATATTAAGGATGCTGATCCACAACATGTTGATTTTGAAGGTTCATTCTTGACTTCGGAAATAGCAATATGACAATACACCTCTTACTCTTCCTGAACTTTCAGTTACATCTTTATCAGCAGATGAAGTAAATGAACCTTGAATGAATTAAGAGGAATGAAGAAGAATCTCTTCGGCCGTCACTGCAGATACTTTATATTAAAATTACAATTAAAAAACATAATATTTACTGGTTTATAGTGATATACTAAAGATGATTTTTTTTCTTTGTCTTATAAACAATTTCCTAACACGTTATAATCTGTTTTGATTTACTCTTCTGTGGCTGTGTGACTCGTATAAGCTTATGTTTTTGAAACTGATTTTAATTTAATGAAAAAATACCAAAACAAAGATGATCAAGTTTTTAAATAAAATCACCCATCTGAATAAAAGCACAAATTAACCTCTGCCATGCAAACATTACAGTACAACCACGTCGAGTAAACAAAAAGATTTGTTTCCACTTCCAGGTTTTTTACCCGTTTGTCAACATGTGTTAATGTGGGCTCTGGGTTAACGGTGTCCTGAATAATTAGCACCTGTTTACATTATTATTATTATTATTACAAACATTATTTTATGTGAAACCTCCAGAGATACTGTGATAATGTCTGTTTACGAAACACATCTCTTCTTCTTCTCTCCCTGCATGCACAAATCCACTCCCAGTTTTGTTCATGAAGTTTCGTAGATGCATGCGATTAACAGCTGGCCGTATGTTGTGTGCTTTGCCCTCCTCTTCTCAAAGCCGAACTACCTCCTCCTTACACAGCCATCGCTAGCCCCGATGCCGGCGGTGTGCCTGTCATCAACTGCCGAGTATGCCAGTCGCTCATCAACCTGGATGGAAAGCTGCATCAGCATGTGGTCAAGTGCACGGTCTGCAATGAAGCCACAGTAAGTGGATGCCATTGTCGATGGCTTTATAAATGATTGTTGGTGCGGACATCACAGAGCTGTAAAAGTTCAACTGTCAAAGACATTTAGTCTTACAGTCGATTACACATGTACATGACAGTCACATCCATCTGTAGCTTTGTGCCCACTCTGACTGTGCAGCATTATTTTGTGTGATCAAAAGACAATTCATGTGCTTTGGGGCGCCTTTAGAGCATTACCAGATGCTCATGTAGACATCTGTCACATCTATCAGTCAGTCCAGTGATAAGTGCTTCATATGACTTGAATGTCTCGCCTGTTGTCTCAGCTTTGATAGAGCTGTCAGTGCAGCGGAACAAGGAGAATGAATGGCTGTCATCGCAAACACTTGGGTGGGAAATGCCATTTCCACAGGCTGATATCTGTTGTGCTTCTGCATCAACATAGCTGTGGTGATATTCTATTACGCTGCATCCAAAACAGTGCACGGTTGATAGTGTTCAGCTTCAGACAGAGAGCTCAGGTTCACCCGACATAAATCTAAAGCTGGAGCGATATGCACCTGTGATCAGCTTCTCTGCATAGATTAATTTGTCTTTATAAATGTCTCTCAAGTGACACATAACAAGGACATGATATGGACATTTGAAGCTGATGGGTGAACTAATATGTGTTTCAAAGCTATTGATTTTTCACAGGACTTCTCCGCCCTGTTAGGTCTGAAAGGCCTTGCTCTGTTACCTCTACAGTATTAAATCAACTCTTTCATGGCTCTGTTTTTGTGCTCTCTATTAAACACAGTTTTGAGTGTGCTGATTTTGATATGTTGCCTTCCAGCCCATCAAGAACCCCCCAACAGGGAAGAAATATGTGAGGTGTCCCTGTAACTGCCTGCTCATCTGTAAAGACACTTCCAGGAGGATAGGATGTCCTCGACCAAACTGGTAGGTCAAGTCAAGTTCAGTCTGTTTTACACTGGAGTTCTTGTATGGTTACCTATTTTCCAAAACCCGTGTCATCACAAGACAGATCAAGTCATCTTTATTGTTTTATGTCATTTCATAATCCCGTCTTGGGTAGCTTGTAATCATTAGCTCGTCCTTCTCTTTGTTCCTCCGACAGCAGACGCATAATCAACCTGAGCCCGGTGATGGTAATCCCAGAGGAACAACCCGCTCAGCCGGCACTGCCCATCCAACCTGAGGGGATGAGGGTGGTCTGCGGTCACTGTGGCAACACCTTCCTAGTACGTAAACCCACCAAGACTACCAAACTAACCAATCACAGCGTTGCTCATGCAGAACTTTGTTGCTGTGCTGTTGTTGGTACGTGCATATTAACAGTCCTGAGAGCCAAACCACAGCGTGTTCTTCAGTATTTGGTGAGGAAGCAGGGCATTCTCCACAGTATTATTGCACAGCCTGTTGTACTGTATATCAGGATAGTCTTAAAAACAATTTCATGACATATTGTTCTCCTGTTGATCTCGAGTTTTTCAGGCAGAAAATGTGATGTTTTTAAATGGCTGGCATGCATTTGCTGCACGTTTCCTTTCCTCGCCTCATTAATTCCTCTTGATTGCAGAGTGGTTGCACCCCTCTTAAATGAAATTGTCTTCCTGCACCCTGTCTTGAGGATACTATCAGTATTTTTGACATGCAACATGCTTCTACTCATCGTATTATATATTATTATATACAGAAAGTACAGAACCTGAAGCTTTGAGTCAGTATGACACAGACTCGCTTGTCAAAATCAGCAGTATTGTCCTCTTAACATGTGCACGTTGTTGCTTGCGGCGTCTGTAGGGCAGTGAGGACGCCAGGTCATCGCAGCCAATGTCTGGCCTCCCCAGAGATGGCTCTCCCCCAGCACAACAACAGGTTGAGAAAGCTGGTCATACTGGTGGACATATTAACAACAGCCTAACCTGCTCCAGTTCAATCTGCGGCCTTACTTACACTGGTGATAATATGACTTTGTACACATCTGGCTTTAAAGTGAGCTCCTGAGGTATCACTTTATAAAATTGGCTTAAAAAATGTTTTGGCCTGAATTTACTGTTTCTAAATCTATTGATTGAATCTATCCTCTGAAGCCAGATGTCAAAGGTCACATATGAAGTCACATGTGTGTCAATAGGACCTTAAATAATGCTGGTCTGTGATGGGATAAACATTTCTTAACACCTTTTTTTAACATCAGAACTAATACATTAAAAGAATCATCTTAGATGCTAATCAAGCCGATCTTTAGAGACTTTCTACAACACAGGAATAATAAATAGATTCAGATCATGTGAAATCTTTCCCAGTGGGTCATGTGTTCATTGTTGATTGAAGTTCAGTAGAATTATAGTGTGTTGTTACGTTTCTGTGTTTGTGTGTGTGTATGCTCTTTTGTAATTTAACTTCTTCCTCTTTTTCGCAGTGGATGGAGCTTCGGTTTAACACGCTAGCCAAGTGTCCCCACTGCAAAAAAATGTGAGTACATCAAACCACAAAACGACAAAGTGAAACAAACAATTTACTGTCACAATAGACACTTTCTTTAACACAATTTTGTCAAAACATTTTATCAAATTAGAAACAAAATGTAATCTTTGAAGTTTTAAAATTTGATCACCAACTCAACTTCAACTTAACATCAATTTTCATTTTATTGATGTTTTTTTCTTACCGCTGCAGGCACCTCAAACTTACTCAAGTATGTAATCTTCCCCAGGAACATTGGATCTTTGTTGATTTTTGCCAAAGTCCATTAGTGTTGCCTGCTTTTACAGTTCAAGACCATTTACAGCAAATTTCATCATACTTATAATTCAACTTTTGACAAATATTTCAAGTTGCACAGAAGGAAATGGAAGCCAATGGCTGCCTATATAAATCAGATTTTCTGAAACACATTAAGCATGGTTAATTGTGGTGTGAAAATTGGTTTAAACATGTAAAATCACTGATGTGCACTGAATGCACTACAGCCTAACTGGGGATACTGGGTGTTTTTAAGCCATAAACTTAAAAAAATACTCATGTGACGTCTCTGTAGCTTTATTACAGGACTTGTTGCAGCTGATCTTTGCACCACATAGTGTTTTGGTCTCAAATGATTGTTCATTGTCTCAGTCTGGACCAAGTAATTATCCTGTATGTTAGAGGAAGCAGCGCTTTTTAAAAACAAAAAAAAAAATCATTGACCTTCCACTTCTGCACTGGATTCAGCTCTCAGCCATGTTCAGAAGGGTTTGGTAGGATACAGCCTGTCATAGATGTAAATACTTTCAGCTCTCTGGCTCTTTATGGATAATTTCACTGTAGTCAGATGCTGAGATTTAGAGGTCTGGACTTTGTAGTTTTTGGAGAGGGGAGGGGAGGGGAGGTAACAGAGGCTAATCTAGACGTGTGACAGGAATTAGAGCCTGGCCTCAATAAATAGATGTAATGGTAATGAGGTGGGAGGGTCACAGGGTTGAGAGCCGGTGGGAGGGCATGGAAAGGTTTGTGTGGAAGTGATGATATGGACAGTATTGTCTCCAGGCAGGCAGTGATGCTGAGACAAGCTGCATGCTGTCTTTGCTTCTGTCGTCTTATCTCTGCAGCTGTCTTTCTCCATATCTCCATCTTTGTCTCTGTCTCGCTCTTCTGGCATCTTTCATGTTTTGACAATATCTCTATTTATATCTCTACCCATGGCTTTTCCTCCGGCCCACATGCCACGGCAGTGTTGAAACAACATTTATCAGACGAGAACATGACGCCAACATAAAACATTACATCGCAAACGCAGAACTTCGACTCTTCTCCCAAAGCTTTACAAAAACACAAATACTTTCTCAGTCTTATGATAATCACCACCATAAGAAGTCAGTAGAGATGAAAGGCATTTTACTTAAACGTCATCCAATCATTATATAATGAGCAATAAAACACACAATGGACTTTGAATCTCACCCAAATCGCATAACAAACAAAGTCAAAAGTCGACCATTAAACCATTAAATTTGTTTATCACTGTAATCATCTTTGACTCTCATTTCTGTTTAACTCTGTGTCTCTGCACTTTGTCTTTTTCTATCTATCCTTATTTTCTAACAGAAGTCAAAACAGTTGAGGTAACATGTAGTTATGTGATGATTTTACCTTAATGCTTATAAGGAACTGATACCTTTTGAGAGGATATCCCTCAGTTACACATGTGACGTGTTGTAGTGTTCCCAGTCAGACTTGTCTTGTTTTGTAAATGACGTTAAGTTCACCTCTAGCAGTTTAAGTCTTTAAAAAACATCATTTGAGAGGGAGGTGTGCTCCATATATGGTCACAGGTCGTATGAATGAGATGGTCAGGTGGTACAAATGTAAACAGTGAGTCCGACAGAGTGTCAAAGCAGGAGGAGATTGTTTAAGAAGGAGTAGTAGAAGGTAAGAAATCAGGTGATCAGGCCCCCCTAAGCCATCTGAATGCCAGAGATTTCTGAAGAATGCTTGAGTCCCGTCACATGAGAGGCATGTGAGAGCAGAGAGGGGGAGGAAAGTAAAGTAATAGTGAAAAAAAAAACAACTGATGCCAGTCTGGTGCTTCAGGGCAGTTGACTTGTGCATGTGTTTGCTGGAGTCTGAAGTTGTTGGGAGCTGCTCCACATCATGTGACCCGCCTCCGGTACTTTCATGTGTAACTTAAAAAGAGGAAGAGAGAGATTTTAGGCCCACAGGATTGTCAGGGTGCGGCAGAGCGAGATCACTGGGAAAAAAAGGGTGGAACAAATAAAGTACATCATCGTAAACCATCTCAGCCATATCACGAAATGTGTCTCAAAATGTCCACAAAGATAATATTTCTCGCAGTGCTGCGGTGTTGAATTTTGTCGACTCATACAGTAGTTTTCCAGTCATTCCTCCAATAACCATTTAAAATGCACAAATAAGACAAACAAAATATAAAAAAACTGAATATATTCTGCAGGCTTTTTGCCCTGAAATCCTCTAACAGTCTCTCCTTTCTTCTGTTTTTTTTTTGCTTCTTCTCTTTCTGCAGATCCTCTGTTGGCAGTGCACTCCCCAGGAGGCGCTGTTGCGCTTATATAACTATAGGAATGATCTGCATTTTCATTGGAGTGGGTTTAACAGTAAGTACTTTGTCTTCTTGAGTATCTTGTCTTGTTCGTATTGTCTGTATTTTTTCAGTAAGTAAGACTTTGAATGTCAGAGATGAATGTCAGAGATCCGGTTAAGTCCAGTAGACACTGAGAACTTTGAAGTTAGTATATGGACACAATAATTTAATATGCAGCTAGATTAAAAAGAAAGGGATGAATGGATTCAGTTCCAACCTGTGGCCCTTTGCCGCATGTTCTCTACTCATCCTGTCACTCTTCAGACAAATAAAGGCTCAAACCTCCATAAATAATCTTAGAGATGAATGGATATAAAAAAGGAGATGTACAAATATTGTACAGTGGTCTCCCAGCTACATTGCCATAAATTCCTAATCTTAGAATACATTAAATACATCTGTAAAGACATTTGACTGTTCAGTAAACAAAAAGTGTATTTTGTACAGTTTTCACATCGTAACAGTCACATCAGATATATTAGAATCATAATCACCACATCATCAGATTATAGTTCTTAATGTTTTGTTTGTCTTCTGATGAAGTGATTGATATCATGAATTACTCACCACAGTGCTCACTCTGCAAGTTCATAAATGCATGAATAAAAGTTCACCTCTCACCCACCTTCTCTTCCTCTCCTCTGTATTAACAGGTTGGTACTCGGGACTTTGCCAGTCGTTACAACGCCACCTACGTATCCTGGGCATTCGCCTACCTGCTGGGCCTCATCTGTCTGATACGAGCTTGCTACTGGGGTGCTATTAAAGTCAGCTACCCGGAGAACAGCTTCGCCTAGAGGGAGGTGGGGGGTTCGGCATGGCACGGCCCTGCACGGCTGGAAGAACAAACCATACTTTTTAGTTTTTCCATCTTGTTCAGATTTCAAACCGGTCATGTTCAGCGGAGTGGAACGTCTGGAGAGTGTCTGGACACTAAGATGTGTACTGTATGTTTGAAGAGGTGTATTGTATTTGTGTCTGAAATGTTTTAGAGAGTTATGACTCGCTGAACAAACCTAACGTGTCGATCAGTGCTCGTACTAGTCCACAAAGACACAAATCCTGCCCAGGTTTTGCCAAAATCCTTCAAAATAGAGAATCAAGAACTTAAAATAAACTGTGATTTTTCTTGTTGAATGCCAAAATTAGCTGATTTTAAAAATGATAGTTGAGCAGACTGGTTGGATTTGGTCTTTCTGGACCAGTTTTTGACAGATTTCTTTTGTTACTGACCAGACCAAAATGAGACAACCTTTGCCCATTGCACTACGATTATATGCAATTGTATGTGTTGTTTTGCTGCTAGTTTAACTCCAGCCACAGAAAGCTGCATATCCATACTGTATTGTAACATTTACCTTGCCTGTGTACACTGACATAGTATTGCTATATGATTTTAACTCTCAAAATGATCACATTTTTAAAAGAAATCCTACTTAAATACCCATGTGTGCCAACTTTGCTGCCCAGTATTAGTCAAGAAGAGCAATCAGATCAACAGGAGCTTGTTTTCTCATCAAAGTTACATTTTTTTTTGTGTGCCATGCAGCTTGGACATCACTACAGCAATAACCCTTTGATTGGAGTTATTTCGAACACTTCCCGTGTTCTTCACTGCGTCTTTGTTGCCTTCTCACTGGTGGAAAAATGAAAACATGGTGACTCATGTTTGCATGTTGACTCATTCATGTTCTGTCACTGAGGTGGTGTTTGTTCTGTTTCAGAGAGGTAGCTGAAGTGTATGATGTTCCTGTCTTTGCTCCTTCTGCCTGTGAGTTAGAATGTAAACCCTCCTCCTCCTCCTCCTCCTCCTCCTCCTCCCCTGCGCTTATATGGGCCGCTCTCTGACCTCCAGTGAACTCTGTGCTAGCTAGCATCGCTATAGGCTAACTCAGTATCCTGTCTCTTGACCTTAACCAGTGGGCACAGTTCAAACTTCTAACCTTGTTTTGAATGTGATGATGATGATGATGATGATGATGATGATGATGATGATGATGATGATGACTATGACGATGAAGCAGAAAATAATGTTAAAAAAAGACTTTGTATATAGTTCAAATTCAGTACTTGGAAAACTGTAGTGAGAGGTGGAAGGAGAGGATGGCGTGTGGGTCTTTTTAAAAATGATAATTTATCAATAAAATGCAAAAACTGCCTGTATTGTTCTGTTTGCTTGTTTGTTGGCTATTTCAAACACGTCCAAAGACATTACCATGCTATAAAATGATGTTTGCTGTGAGCTGTACACAATCCTTCTTTCAGTTATCTGCTTCTGTTATTGTATTTACATAATTTTTTTTGACACTTTATACTTCAACAGATTACAGAGAGGAATGTTGTACTTTTCAGATTCAAATTGTCATGAAAAAACATGATGATCTTGTAAAATGTGATACATTACTGTAGATCAAACTACCCAACAGTGTATTATAGCAAAGATTACAAATGGACCCGCTACAACATTAAAATGCTGCTTACACAATAAAAATCTGCCATAAATAATAATAATTCAATGATATAAATGTTAGAATAACACAAGAGGCCAATCCTCTTGATGAGTACTTCTACTTTTGATACCTAAATCTTCATTTAAGTTACAAAAACTGGCTGCTCTGAGATTCCCTTCAAACTGTCAAACATTTGCCCTCATGAAAAACTGACTGTTAATTCTGCAAATATGTGTTTGATTTGGTGGTTTATCCTTTAAAACATCTTGTAATTTGCATGTTCTATATGTTGTTAAATGATGATGATGATGATAACTGGTGCAGCATAGGAGACACTGAGACAAGATACTGTTGTTTTTAACAGTAAGTACTTTTTCTGACACATCCAGGAACAGGAAATAAGCAAATAGGCAAACACAGGCTACCGCAATTAGTTTTCTGTTGAGGTTTTCTCCATTTTTTCATTTCTATTCTTACACAAGCTGCCTTTTAGTCACTCACAATGTGTCTTTCAAAGTGTGTTTCTGTAGTTCCTGTGAAAAATGACTGAGACAAACATTATTATGGCACCATGACACTGAGCTATTACTGCCTCTGTAATGTGTTGAAAAGGGTTCAAGTGAGTCCATGAAGGGTGAAGGACAGTCAGACAGCTCTCTCTGTGTTCACACCACACTCTGTGTTCAGGAGCCTCTGATGTCTTATGCTGTAGTATTTATTGAAGCTTGGCCAAGGAGAAATAGAGACACTCTCAAAGTACATCAAAAACGCCTGAGTCAGTCTCATATTCTGCTGGACTCATGCTGGAAAATTCCATAATAAAAAATCCATGATAATAATAATAACAATAATCATTTAGATGATTAGATTTAGATTAGATTTTAGATTTCATTGTAACAGAAATACAGTCAAAACTAACCTATCGTGATCATTTACATATCAGTAAAATCAGCATCAGCATGTAAATACCTGCTATTGCTTTACCATAAAATAAAACCAGTGAAACCAATTAAACAGGACATAATTAATTTTAGATACACTGTGTACATTTCATAATGAAGGATCAGAGTGTATACTCAGTCCACAGACTGTTCATCCTCTTATTATAGTTTCTTTTTTTTTTTTAAAATCTCTTTTCTTCTTGTTATCATACTACTAATAATAATAATCAGCGGTGTAGATCAGGATGCTTCCTTTTCCTTTCCACTGATTCACATTCATTCACTGAGTGGATGTGTTCGTTTCTTCAGAGGCTCTTCACTCCATAGCTGCAGACACACAGGTGTTTCCACTCATATTGCCTAATTAGATGACGTGCTGTCGTCATTCTGATTGGTTGACAGTGTTTGATACGTAACAGGCCCAATGAACTTCAACATGCGAGATGATCAACCAAAACAATTGAAAACACCTGTGAGGTTGCACAGGGCCTTTAAGTGAAACATTTTCATCTACATTCACTGATTTGATATGATTACTTGCCAGAACAATTCACAGCAGGGTTTTCTTTATAGCTGCAGTACTGTGACATGTCCACAGGGCGATGCTGTTGGCAAACGTTTGTCACGCTTTAATCAGCTGTGTGTAAGACTTTAAGTGTGCTGTGGTCCTATCTGGATACGAGGAGATGGATACACACAGGCAGCAGACCAAGAATCTATCAAAGATGCCTGTAAGGGCCTTTATATTCTTTGTACTGTCATTAGTAAGGACACAAATTCCATATTTTGATCATCACACAATTTTAAATAAGTCTTTCTTTTTTGTCAAACAAACAACAAGGATCTCTGTTATTTGGATGACCTGCTGGCAGACAAAAAAAAAACAAAAACAAAGGGTAAAAACATGTTGATGCCTTCTACATAAAGATATAAAGAGTGACACAGGTACACATGGCATACACAACAATATAACGTCTTTATTTATGACCAACAGATTTTATTGAATACATTAAATACATAAACAACAGAATAATGGTTTAATGAGCTCCCAGAGCTGCTACAGTTGATACAGTTACATCTGTCCTCTCTCACTCACTCTCTCTCACACACACACACACACACACACGCTGTGTCACGCACGCTTCAGCTCCCACGATCTACCCTGGGCTGCAGATGATATCACGTCAAACACAGTGATGATGTCAGAACATCAGATGGCTCTGATGAAGTCATTGCTTTTTTCTTTTTCTTTTTCTTTTTCTTTTTTTTTTTACGACGTCAGAGCGTCGTCTAGGAGTGTAGATAAACACGCACACGTGGCCTATTTCAGCTAACACCTAACTATGAAGGACATGGAGGTCATAAATTCGATACTAATCACCATGACTTCACGAGTTTGTGTTGAGTTAGTGTGTGTGAGTGTGTATTGTACGGGTGTATGTGTGTGTGTGTGTGTGTGTGTGTGTGGACTTTCTGATGCTCTCTGCACCTATCAGTGATGATCTGTGAAGGGTGCTCGTCCACCTTCAGTTGTTGTTGAGGACCCACCATGAGGCTGCAGAAGAAGAAGAATAAAAAAATTTTCAATGACCCTCAGAAATTACCCAAATCAATTAAACGCTGAGCACATTCTCCTCACGCACACGGTGTGTACTTTGTGTATTTGACAAATCTACTGAGAGCTGCCCTCTGCTCTGCATGAGTGCTTATGTGAAGTGGGTAATGATGCTTGTGAGATAGAATTAGGATCAATTTGTTGCAATAATGCAGGAAAAATATCACAATGGGAATTGGCTGGGAGAGGAAGTGCT
Organism: Argyrosomus regius; assembly: GCA_946959425.1. Lineage (NCBI taxonomy): Eukaryota > Metazoa > Chordata > Actinopteri > Sciaenidae > Argyrosomus > Argyrosomus regius. The sequence goes on from OX336899.1 coordinate 17,568,953, forward strand.
GTTAAAAATGAGAAGAAGTGGACAAAAGCAGACTCATTATGAGTCAAAGTCTAAAATCTTTGACTGCTAAAACTTTTTTCACATAATAATCAGACACAGTTTGACAAAAAGGTGTGACACAAACAACAAGACAAAACCTCAACACAATGAAATAAACAGGAACAGCACAAAAGCAAGGAGCAACTTGCTTGTTTCCAGAGCTTTCGAGCCCATCTCATGGACTTTCTCTGGAGTTGCTCAGGTATCACGGAGAAGTTAGATTATATAAAGATTTATTAAATAGTTATTAAGATTAGAACATTAGTATTTCCATGATAAATAATCAACTCCATCCCCAGGAAGGCCGTGAGATGTGGTTGAAAGCTTCCTTAAGTTAAGTAAGTAAATGAGATTTTCTTTTCTCTTCTTTTTAATCTTCAAACTCCAAAGTTGAGAATAAAGCTTCACGCTCAATATTTACCCAAATCATACATCCTTTATCTGGCTATTCCAGCATTTCATTGCAGTTTTATCACATTTACGGTGTGAAAAACTCAAAGTAAAAGATCTCCCAGTGTGACATTCTGTTATCTTTGAAAACTTTGGCATCCTGACTAGAATTTCAAATTACGTTCTGGGGGCTTTGAGGCTAATCTGTCTGCACAGGGTGCCTTTGTGATTGATGATAGACCTACCAAAGGGCGCATGAGGCTGAAGAGTTTACCCTTTAGAAGTGTCAGATCAGTCCGTTGACAGATATCTCATTAGATGTGATAGGTTCGAGTGTGGTGTGAGGGTAGAATCACCCTAGGTGTTATAGTGAATGTTCTTACCAGGAACCAGCATGGTTGTTACGGACTCAGGAGTTTCCAGGAAGTCCACGTTCCCCCTCTGGAAGGTCTTACTGTAGTTGGTCTGCAGATGACTGTGCAGAGAAAAACATGCATAAAGACATTTTTAATTTGATTTGTAAATTATTCATGATGCCACTCTGCAGGGCTATTTGCTGTCAACAAATTACCTATTCAAATAAAAATCAACAAACTAACTGAAGGATACAAAATATGTTAAGTCATCACGTCTAATAATAAACCTGATGAATCTTGAAGTATGCAATATTTAAGTTTCATTAGCGTTAATTCCTCTCTGTGTCTCTGCTCCCACCAAGCTTACTGTGGTAGTGACAATCTCGTTTTCCTCATTAGTTTCATTAAAGCTTCTCAAAGTACATCGTCACTAAACCCAGCGTGAAGCAAACCTTCTGTCAGCGAGTTCAAGCTGTGCAAAGAAAATAATTTGGCGTTTTATTTGAACAAGCCACGCCGCATTAGTCATGATGCATATGGCGCAGGGCGAATACTTACTTCTTCCACACGTTGTTGTGCTCCCAGAATTCATAGAGGATGAAACGTGATTCATTCGCCAGCCGCTGAACTGCGATGCTGCAAAATGCAAAACAAGAGATGCAGTCACTAATTAGTGTGCTACATCATGTTCCCCAACAGCTTCTCTGTCTGAATTATGTCCTCAGATTATGATTATGTAGTGTTTTGTCTGAGATTTTAGTCTCATTTGAACTTGAATCGTGTAAATGTCATGCTGGCCTTTAGGCTGCTGCATGTTGTTTGAAACCAAAGTGACAATTAAGATTTATTTCAAAGTTTACCACACAGGGTGATGGCCTGAGCAGATGTGTCTGATGCTACACTAAAGTCAGAGCATGTCTTCACTTTTGACAGGAGCCATTTCACTGATGGTGTTTCTATTTTAAAGTTTCATGATTAATTCAGCTTTTCCCATCAGCTCCTGAAACATATGGAGACCTTACACTCTAGATTAATTCATATTAAAAAGAAGGGCAGTGTTTAAATAGAGGATGATTTAGTTATATTATACATCATGCTACAGGTACAGTAAGACCAAATGTATAATGTGTTGTTCCTGAAAGTGAAGCACCTTGAATTCATTGAAGATTACAGACATCTTAGTAGTTAAGGGACAAATGATCATCACTATTTGAATTTCATTAAACATCCACAAACTGATTGCACTCGCAGAGCATTCAAGTTACTGAATAAGTTTGAATAAATTAATTTCTAGATTAGATCAGGGTCTTCCTTGTCATTGTAAAAACAACAAAACTAGTAGATGGACCTTGAGTTATTACTTTTGTTTTGTATGATACTCATGTCAAGAATGAACTCATGTCTGAATATGTTCAATAAGATTTTATTTTGCTCCACAGATAAATGTCTTCCTCTGTTGTGTTTGGATAAAGTTGCAGAAACTACAACATGCTGAAGATGTACACTTTTAATTGTGTCCATTGTGCTGAAAGCTCAAAGAAATACATGTATTTGTTTTATGTCAAGGTATATAAAGAAATGTACTCCCACATGTAAGATTGCATATGTTGGATTGAATCTGAATCTGAAACCTGCTTGTCAAGTCAAGTCAGTTTTTAATGTATCTCAAAATCACTAACACTAAAGAAAAAAAACCTTTAACCAGGAAGAAACATCAGTAACAGCAACCGAGGAAGGACGGACATGCAGAATATGTCGTGTATATAGATAATATACTAACAAAATGCTAAATGTTACATTTCTTGCTCATGTCTTGATTCAGATGTGTCTTTTTATTTCTGTGCCCCTCTTGATAAAAATGTTAAAGACTAGACATATCACGAGAACAAAGAGAATATAAACTGACTGTAGACATCCAGTCTGGGCACAGGCACACTCCATGTACTGTCTGAGAGCCAAACGAAACTCCTCCAGCTCCTCCTCCAGCACCGAGAGCTGCCTCTGGACTATCAGGATATGCTGCAAAGACAAAAACACGGAAAGACGTGCAAAGTCAGAAGGTCAGGATTTGCTTCTGGCAGGGAGAGAGTCTGACGGAGGTGCGGTGGACGGTGGTAGTGTAAGGTGAACACTGGGATATTTTACTATATGATTTATAATAACTACAATTCAACATCCGAGCATGTCAAGATTGATATAAAAAATCATTTTGTCCTCTTTTCTTACATTTGAGAGTACCTGAGAGAGAAAAACTAAAGCATTTCTATGTTGTATAAAGACGTAAAGAGCAGGGAACAACATGACCTGACACAATCATGACAATAGAAAGCCTGCTAATCATTTCCTGTGACTCATGAGGAACTGTAGACAGAGGCAGAGCAGCTGATGGGAACAGGAAGTGAAAAGTCTGCCCGTTGGCCTGACGTACGCTGTGTGTATGTGTGTGTCAACGATGTGTGTGTGGCTGTTAAAGTGCCTCAGGACTCTTTCTCTCAGTGGTTAATTTGGGAGAAACACACACACACACACACACACACACACACACACACACACTAGCAAACACAAGCACGCATGCATGTAAACACACACACAAACACAGTCACACCATCACACATCAGGGTTGTGGGTCAGGACTGGTTTTCTCTCTGGAGCACATTTATTCCCAGTGACAAGCACAAATTACATATTGATTAATTCACACACATGCTGACTGCATGTCTGCATCAAGCCAGTGATCAGACATGACAGTATCATGTATTATTCATATGCATGGTCTTATTGCTGCTGTGCTATGATACTTATGGCGCACACTGTGATACTAACCAGTCCTTTAAAAGGATGTATGAGCTTTGAACTATTCTCTGGGTGCAGCTTGAGGATATGAGGATATTTCTATCATTGTAAACTGAATCTCTGGTTTTAGGACTTGGCGTTTCATCTTAGGGATCAGGGGAAATTGTGACGGACACAAATCTCTCTTGGTCAAACAAGCTAAACCTGTAGAAATCAGACTGTGTTTGTGTTTTAATTCAAATTAAGTTTCTTGTACTGGTTTGTTTAAATAGCCTGGAGCAGAATAAGACATATTTTGCATGAACGCCTCTCTTCATGAGAGGGCGGCGTATTGGCTGCAACCAGCAGTTCATGGTCGCTCTGTTGGTCCACAAAAGTTTCGACAGCCTTTGGCGGCTATGGTTTTTACCCAAGGATGCGGAAATTTGGCATGGAGGTCAAGAGCGTGTGTGAAGCTGTGTTTTTGTATACGTGCTGTAGCATCATAAGGAGGTATGTAGTAGACGACTGCTGTTGAGCAAATGTCAACTTCACATGTGCATTATTTCTTTTTTATCTAAAAAAACAATAAGCCTAAAATTCTTTTATGCACATCTTGAACAATATTAAGTGATTTAGAGTCTTATTTTCCATTTTCCAAAATAATTAGATTAATAGTTGGTTTTAGTTTCCTTATTTTTTAATCAAACTCTCAATAAACGCTCCTCTTTGTGTCTTTGAGAAGAAATCCTACTGCGAGTGCTTATGATGGTCTGCTGTGATTGTCTCTGAGTCACTCTATATCGCTATAGACAGTCTGTCAGCCATGAAATGAGCGATATGAAGCTTGGCTCCCCTTTGTTTTGACATGTAGACAATGAAGTTAAACAAAGAGTGATAACATGCACATAAACACCTGCACGCTGCGTAGTTAAAAACACGCTGCAAAGAAGCCTGGAGGACGTTCAATCTGTCAGTTTACAGCTAAAACAAACATATGCCTTGGTATGTTATATTATATGTTCTAAAACACTGGAATAAAGTATTATCAACGTTTTTCATAAGAGCTTTCTTTCCTCTCTTTACCTTTGAGCGTGCTCCCATAGTGACTGTGATTAAAGATACAGAGAGAGTGTAAAGGAAGATGGGAATACACCTCTGTCAAGTTACATCCCTGCTGTTGCTATGACAACCGCTGAGTGGTTATTATCAGCGTGGCCTCCCTTTTGGTAATACTCCACTACGTGAGATCAGAGTGACACAGAGTGGTCAACTGCAGCATAAGAGTCAGGAAGTCAATTAAAACTAACCGACTTGCTCTCCAGGACCTCCTCTTCAACAGGCTCCAGACGAATCTCCTGCAGAACAAGAAGAAGAAAAAAATATCGATACATTTAGAAAAATGGATCCCAAACTTTTTGGTTTGTTCACCATTAAACTAAAGCAAATCTGACCGCCGTCACCAGTCACACATGAAGAAGTACTGCCAGTAATTTACAAGACAAACAGATTATAAAACAGTAAACATATCTTTCTAGCTATCTTTTCATCTTTCTATGTTGAGCGAGATTGTCTTTGGTCTCCTGATATTAAACCGTGAACTGAAGATCAACTTATTGTTTGTTGTGTGTATTCAGCTGCTTGTCTCTTGGTCCAAAAGATTCAATAACATCATTAATAAAATTATACAATCATAGAATGACATAATTGAAACAATAATAATGATAGAGAATAACAGGAGAGGGCACAATAATAGGATAATAATAATAATAATATAAAGATATTAGGAAAAATATAATCTGTATTAACCTCAAATTCTATTTAATCTAATGAGTATTATTATAAATATTATATTGCCACCTGTAATATGTTTGCAGCTCAGTTTCAGCTTCTATCACCTGTTTTGTTTGGTGTGGCCAATCAGTCTGCTTCCCTCTAATTAGTCAAAACTAATAGATATAAAAACTATTTCATACTATCAGCCATAAACTAACCTTTTTACTTTATATTTATTTATTTTCTCACTTCTTTTCACTTTGTACTTATCGTGTTTGCAGTATGTTTATCCTCTGGTTTTGTTTCTCTGCTGTCCTTTGATTGATTCATTGATCACATAAAATAAAGGATCAAACAAGAATAAATCAATCTGATAAAAGGTCAAAGCTTTTCTGGGTCATATTCAATTTCATATACCAAGTTGCACCATAGTTGGAGCTCTGAGACATTTTATAACGTGTTGATTTACAACAGATTTCATGCTACATTCAACACGTGCAGATAGCAGCTCTAGAGTCTCATATTTCCTGTATACTCTACATATGTGTATGTGTTTGTACGTGGGAGGGTGTTGTTGAGTCGAGGTAATTTGTTAATATTGTTGTGAGTCCACGTGCCATGATTTGTGGTTAATCTGAGAGAGTGATGTAAAGACCAGATGGCTGGCGTGGTGAGAGGAGACAGACAAAGACAAAAATAACAGGACCTGAAGCAAAAAGAAGAAGAAGGCAGGAAAGAGAGGACTGGAAGCGTTGGGGGAAAAAAGGAGGTCACCTTTTGCTCTAGACGGTCGATAAGCTTCTGCAGTCTGTTGACCTGGATCATCCACTGGCTGTCTTCATCATAAACACCTAGTGGAGAGACACAGAGAGCACGGCTTTTAGATGGAAAGAGTAAACAACAAAGGTGAGGGGATGAAAGGCGCTGCACACATCCACTGTATTTTAAACACATTTTCCTCAATTGATTGTTAATAGTGGCGGTGCGCCAGAAGACATTCCTTTCATGTAAGGGAACGCACAACCACGCCAGTCAATGGAAAAGCTTTGAGGCCTGTAATCGAAGTTTATAGAGGCTCTGCAGTTGTGTCACAAATCTCCTAGCAACCACGGCTGGTGTCATAATGGAGGTCTAATAGAAAGCAGACTGTGTGCAAACAACAGATAAAACATTACAACTAGCAGGCTGGAAAATAGAAATAACTGGAAAAAGACAACTCATCAGTTATATAAGAAAGAGGCAAGAAGCGAATCTGCTGAAAAATGTTAATTTGTCTGCACATTAAGATTATTTTCAGGCAGTAAACAGTGTTATCACAGTTATGTTACAACTGAAAGGATGCTGATGGCAATAATTTGTGAGTTTTGTCCTTATTCCACCCTCTGTACTAACTCTGCAAGTTTTCAGGATGTAGTGTGTTCACACAGCAAGAAAGTAAATAATAATAATACTATGAACTTACTATGAAAATGAGTGCGCATTGTGTAGTACGCAGCACAGGATTAAGAATGGTGAGATTACAGGACAACCACGCAAGCAGACCACAAAACACAGTTAGCTACAAGTTAATTTTGACATGTCACAGTAAGAAGATCGCACATTTAATTAATAAAAAAAATTACTGAATTCCATTTAGCTGCCCTCAGTTTCAGGGTCATGGTATTGTTTACTGGCTCACTTGAATACTAGCTCACTGCCATGGCTCACTTGGACCTCTAAATACAACAGAGCCATCAGTAACAATATATTCAAATATTTCTGACATACTTATACAGTATTTTAAAATATAATGCAAATCAACTGTATTAGTCACCATAATGGAAGTCAAATTTAATAATAATGGTCCCAAATCTCAAATTTGTCTTTATAAAAGGAGGCCACAACTCTCTAAGACTCTTTTTAAGTGTCTCACTCGAGTTTCTCTCTCACACCCACGCGACCTTCCCTCCCTTCCCGTGCTCAGCTCTCTGGCCTGCGGAGTCACACTGACTCTGGTCCAGCAGATTTTTTTTGCTGCTGGCAGCTACAAGACAACACAGCTCAAGAGTGGAGCACAGGATGCACTTAAACATAATTAAGCATAGCACAGCACAACAGAACATGGTACTGCTGAGTTATACGAAGAACGTATAAAGTCACCTGAGTTGATGAGACTGAGGAGAGGGTTGTTAGGAGAGAGGCTGCTGTTCCTCTGAAGCCTCCGATTGGAGCGACGTCCTGACCATTGGATGGACAAAACTTCTGGCTTTAATGGTCCCTGTCTGGAGGAAAAACATATTTCTTTTAAAATTGTTGTGAGTTAAAAAGCCTTTTTGGCCTGGGTTTTTGTGGTACAGACTAAATAGCAGACGTCCAATGAAAAAGATTCCTTGCTTGGATTTTGTCTCTTCTGACTTGCATAAATAAACATAAATATGCCTCTGTAATTAAACTGACAACATAAAACAGAACCTGATAAGCAGAAAACCTGTCATTTTCACCCTTACGGGATGAAATGTTTCAGGATTTTGGTGTTCCTGCCAACCTGTCTTTTTGTTGAAGTGAGTGAAGGACGCTGTCTCATGAATAAATGTCTCAGCTGAGAAGAAATTCAGCAAACCTGAAGTCATGTTATGTTTGTATGTTGCGTTGATGTGACAGTGATGCTAATGCTAGTGACAAGGTACATGCAGCCGTAGGGTGACATCACCTAAGATTTATCTTAGGCATGTCAAGTTGTTCGGTCCAATATTGTGATGAAGACCTCAGTGTGTGTGAGCAGGTAAATACGTATACACGTGTTTATGTGTGTTTGTTTCGGGCAAATGAAGTGAAAAAGGGTACTTTATGATCAATATAAAGGCTCTTTTTCCTTCACACGTTATTTTTTTGTTTCAGGTTATGCCTTAACCGACGAACAATGTTTAATACTTCAAGTTTCATGTTGTAGTTAAATGCAATTCATTCAAAATACAACATTCATAGTCAAAACACTTTCTGCTGGTTTTAATTTGGATTCAAATTATTAAGCTACAGACAGTTAGCTTAGCTTATGGACTGGAAATAGGTGAAAACAGCCAGCATGTCTCTGGCAAACATAGATGTATTAATGCGAGCTGGTTACCACGTTCAAAGATGGCACCCAATTCATTCCAATGGAAGTTGCTCACTGGCTAAAAAAAGTCTCTGTGAGCTGGAGATCATGTTCTGCTGGACTTTGACTTTGTGTTGGCACATGTGAATGGGATAAAGTAATTCAATTTCACTGACTCTTCCCAAATGTTATTGTACTAAATTGATCAAATTCTGATAACAGAGTTTTTTCTGTTACACAGAACGGTTATCAGGGACAGAACGAGGCATTAGAGCTGGTTGGTGACATACTGCGTGTTGGGCAGCGCATGGCGGCCTCACAGACTTTCTCATATTACAGCTAAACAACTACAACAATATGTTTCTGAAAACATTTGACTCATTTTACGCTAAGTTACAAAATAAATATCATGCTGTATGGAAAAAGACTTGAAAAACTAGTGACTGAGACCATAATCCTTTTAGAAAACTGTTTACTGAGGTAATAAATTACACTATAAATCACTTTTTTTGGCACTGCTGCTTACTGGCCATTAGAAAGAATGCAGGTTTAAGACGCTTGGGAGATCTCTGTGGACACAGCTCTGATCTCCCAAGCGTCTTAAACCTGCATTCACAATAACCACAAAAACTACAACGACTGCAGCTTATGTGCCAGACTATTTCTTGACAAAGAGCCACGCTAACTTTTTCCCCCTGCTTCCAGACGTTAACTGCTAACTGGCTGCTTGCTGTAGATTGTCACACCAACTTGAAAGCGATATCAATCTTCTCATCTCAGCAAGTGTACTGTAACTGTACAATACATCTCATATAGAGGGAGGTCATTCAGAAAAAAATCCTTTTGTGACTGCGGTAGCTCCATATGACACCACTTATTAAAAGATTTTAAATACTCCTTTCCACATCTGGGAGAAATGCATTATAATTAATCCACAAGCTGCAGTCAAATGTGCGTGTATGCCTGATGTATGGAGGAGGAACCGGTGGCGGGTCCCTCTTGTTCTGCCAGTGAGTCATACTGTATTCTCGGCTATGTAGCAACTTTAATTCTAAAACCGTCTGAGACCGGTAATAGGGCTAAGATCAGCAGCCTTTGCATCGTCATGTTCCTCCCACAGCCTTTATGTCAACTAAGAGGGAGCAAGAGGAGGTTTAGAGCTAAAGAGCAAACTGTGCTGCCAAAATTAGCAGAGGGGTAATGAGATCCAGGACCTCTTTGTCCATATCTCACCTATTCTGTTCCAACTGTGTTTGAAAGCTGGAAAATGAATGACATCAATTAATGAAAGAAAAACAATGATTACATTTTTATGGCTGAGGTTATCTATTGGGCAAAGACAACACATTAAGAAGAGGAAAGGACTATTACTTTTGAAATGAACAGCACAACTTATGAGTACAAAGCCCAAGCTCTGCTCTGAGTCATATCATGCATCTATGAATATGATCTCTTATTGGTCCTCTTCACACATAGAAAACTGACCACAGAAACCTATTTAAAGCCACCAGAGAAAACAGCAAGATCCTCAGCACTTAGATGCATGAGGGAATTTTCAAGAGCGGCAATTCAGAGAAGGATGCTGGCGGAGAAGACGCTGCTCTGGGAGCGAGGGACAGTCACACTTTGAAATGGCATGAGAGAGAAATGGAGAGAAAGAAACATTAAGAGGAGGTGAGGAGCGGAGAGGGAAGAAAGGGAGTCTCAGATGTCAGCTATCCAAGCCATCATTTTCTGCCTCTGAGAATAAGTGTAAACACAGTCATGGTGAGAAAGGGGACTAGAGAGCACAAAAAAATCCTGCAGGAATCCTTTTAAACTAAATTAATGTGAAAACATGTCAAACAAAATACTGCAAGAGCGATGAATGAATGTTTCCCATGATTTTGTCAGTTTTGGGACATAATGTAGAAAACATACTGGACATAATTTGACAAAAGGCAGAACTAGTGATAATAAAGACCACCTCATACTGAACCAGTCACTGTCTGAAGTGAAGGTGCTCGTCAGGTAGTACTGGCTTTAAATAAACTGCTTTGTCAGATGGTTGAGCAATTGAAACCCTCTCTCCTCCCCCCAGTCCCCATGTTGGAACCAAGCGATAACCTCTGTGGCTGTGAAATAAAGCCAATGCTTCAGAAACTGCAGTTCCTAGAAAGTCCACTTGAGGCTGGCTACGGAACGAGTCTCCATAAGCCCCCATATTAAAATGCCCAACTACACAGCAGAAATAAACATGTTTAAAGCCATATTTTACCCATTCATGACAGGGTGAATCTTTATATAAGTCACCCTTTCAAATTATATTAAGGCCTAAAGCTTTGGTTGACAGGTGGGTGCTGTCACATGTGGCTTCTTTGCGAAACCAGCAGTTTGAAGTATTGCTGTAACCATAGCCCCATATACTATACAGAGTGAACTACCATGCCTAGTCAATGTTTGGGGTCTACCATTGGCTAAACCCCAACCTTTAAACACTTTGTTAGAAGAAAAATAATCTGTTCAGAGAAAGTCTGGATTTCAAATTGTGCTAGAACCTATAATTGGTTTATTGCTTTCAGTTTAACATGATCATGAGCAAAGTTTGTTTCTCTTGAATGGAGCGTTGGCAGAGGTTGGCAGCAAATCGCTGCCAAGCTGTCGAAACTGCAGCTCAAATGTGAACAAATGACGAGACACAAAAAGGCCGTGCGTCATCACCTGTCCTTTAAATACACCATGAACACAGACTTTACCTGCAGGGTCCGACCCACGTACATGTTCCCCCTCTCTCTCAAACACACATATGAAATCTTATGCGCTTGTACACTGGTGAGTCATCATCACTAATGAACCGAGTACACCAGGGGCATGCCTGAATTCTTAATGCAGACGCAGACTGATCGAGTACTGCATGCACCCCCATGTGTGCGCGCACACACACACACACACACACACACACACACACACACACACACACACACATAGTGCCTCAGTTTTAATCATCAACTGTCCGCTCTTCTCACACAGGGAGTGCCAGCAGGGGTGAGTGTTAATTATCGGTCAGAACATTTATAAACATGCTAATGATTAGATCATAACCACATGAGCTAAACTGTAATTGTCAATCTGTCATGTGAACACCTTTTAGATAAATGTTAGCGTATGTCCAGTGTGTAAAATTTCAGTGGATCTATAACATTTGACATATGATCTCAAAGTTGATATGGCAAACACATTAGCAAATAGTTCCCTATGTTCAAATCCAGCAGACACAGAGAAACATCAGCACTGATCGTCAACTCCTGATGAAAACATCTGGCTCTTTAGCTGCTAAATGCTCGCTAACTTTGTCTATCTCCTGTTTGGTACATGTCAGAGGGGTGAGACTGAAAATAAAGTTGTAGGCCATAAAACCCAAACAAATAGCTCTGTATAGCGAAGTGGAGGACTGCAGAGTTGTTGATAATCCTCTGGGTTTTTCACTATGAATGTTTCATATTTTGAGCAGTCAGTTCATCCATTCTTACAGAATATTGATGAAAGCAGCTTTGAAGCTCTGTGTAAATTCATTAATGTGAAAAATAAGCACCACAAAAGATTTTCTTCTGATATTTTCCATTGCAGTCAGGCTATTACTTTAGCAGTAATTTACTACTATCCCCAATAAAATAAGAAAATAATTAAAATAATCTTCCTCGTATTCAGTTGTGGTTTTTTGGTCGCCATGATTTAATTCTCTCAAGTCTTGGCAATCCCTTTTTAATTAGCCCCCTCTGCTTTGCATATTTCCCAATAGGAAGGGGATTCATTGTGATCAAGTTAATGAAGGATTATAGATAACTGCTGGATTACAGTGAGGAGCAGGTGATTTTAACAAATACCGGGTAAGAACCTGTGTTGTTGCACTGCACCTTGGATAAAAGCATCATTTAAGTCCAAAATGTGGGATGTAAATTAGTGTGTGTGGTTTGGACAAAATTGTTAGACTAGCTGTGAGAACTGTAATTATGGATGCCATTGTACAATACAATTTGTCCATGTTTTAATGACTAATGTGTGAGTGTGTGTGTGTTTATGTGTGTGTGTGCGTGTGTGTGTGTGTGTGTGTGTGTGTGTGTGTCAGAGGGACCAGAAAAATTTGTTCTTACTTTTCCTGGCGGGTCTGCTCAGCTGTGGTTTCCATGGCGCACTCGAGCGAGCTTTGAAGTGAATGAAGCTGATTGGTTGTCTCCTTCAGCAGGAAGCGGGTCACAAACTGCTCCAGGTGGGTGGACTCCTGATAATCCTGTCAATCGAGAGGAAGGGAAGCAAGGAGGTGGAGGAGGCAGAGGAGGAAGAGTTAGTGTAGGAGGAACGATAAAGAGAAAGGATGATAGAAGGAGAGCAGCGACAAGTTTCACATGCCAGTCAAAAGTCACTCAATGTCCAGATTCCCCCTACTAATTAAAAGATGTCAACAAGATCATCAGTTTAGAAAGGATTAAATTTAGAAAGGAAACAACTGCAGCAGAGAGGAGAAAGAAGAAGAAGAAGGAAGAGGGAGGAAGTGTGCACTTCTGTTGTATTCATCCATTTTACTGGAGACAGACGAGAGACTTATTACTTATTCATTCATTGATTTGAGTCATTAATAAACTGTATATGTGTCAAACTTGCTAGCACAGTTAATATTTTCAAACAAAACTGGTCTGACTTTGATAAAGTGTATTAATAGTGATGCAACTGCTTCTAATTAGCATTTAAATAGCATTTAAAGAGCCTAATGTTTTGGTGTAATGACAACATTGTAATATATTTATAAAATATTAGACTTTGTCAACTGGACTTATTTCCATTGTTGTCTCATTTATCAAGATTGAAATAGGCGATCAATCTTCAATTGCTGGAGAAATTTACTGCTGCACTTTCATAAAGTTAGGGGACTTTATATATTATATATATTATATTATATTATTTTATATTATATTATATTATATTATATTGTATTATATTATATTTATAAAAAGAATGAGCAAAATTGGTGCAACAGAAGTCAAGATATCCTAATTTTTGCCATAATGTAACAGAGCAGTATCTTTCATTAAACCTTCCCCTAACCGTAAAATGCCCCCAGGTTTAAAACGCTTCCTGAGTTTATAACACAGGTTTCCTGTCAAATATTTAAAGTGTAACTCTGATGACATCTTCATCTGGGTAAGACTTTAGAAAGCTCCTCTACAAGAAGACTTCACACAGCTGCTTTGCCATGATGAATAAGCTAACCTTCATGTCTAAAATCAGTTCCTTTAAGAAATGTTATAAAATTGAAACCACAACAAAAGCTATAACATTTTTGTTGGAAGAAAAAATTAAAATAATGGCACACAACAGCATTTGTGTGCCATTATTAAAGATGCAAATTTAAGTGCAATAATAAACTTCTCCACAAACTTAGGGTATTAAAAAATTAACACCTACACTGAGGGCAGAGGCTTCCCTGCGAAGCGGCAGCTGCTCATTAGAAGTGATAGACCATTTCCTGTCACTCACACTGAAATTAAGCCTCCACAAGCAATTTGGGGTTCAGTATCTTGCTCAAAGACACTTCGACTGGACTATGAGAAGCCAGGAATCTAATCGGCAACCTTCCAGTTACTAGACAACCTTCACTTTAGCAACAGCCACCTGTAGAGAACCATAACTATACCACTTGCATGAATCTGGCAAAACAGATATCTGGATAAGGTTTGCTAGATGACATGTTCACATGGTCTGTGTAATAATATATTTTTAGAATAAATTGCACCTTGAATGAAAATCAGAACTAAGAAATCATTCCAGGGTATATTTATTCTCTGCAGGCTTTTGTGTTTGTTCACAAAGCTGATATAAAAATAAATAAAACTCACTGACATTTTGGAGAGGCGTCATTTGCTATGCCTGAACCAGAGCAGGAGGGCTGAGCATTGTTTTGGATCTAATCAAAGGACAGTGAGCGATGCGTGGCACAAAAGTGTTTGCCGTTTGTACACCGCACCTGCTCCAACAGTACTGAGCACTGTGACTGTTTGTACATGCAACTGTGTGTGAGGAGTTTAAAGGGAAATGTTCATTTAAATTAGATTAGAGAATGACCAATGCATGAATAGGAACATGTGGGGGGTGTTTGGTAATTACTGTATTTTCAGAAAATGCAATGAAGATGATGTAAAAATCTGGATTTGTTTATCAGACCATGGAAGTACACACACACACACACACATACACACACACACACACATACTAATAACAGTATGTTGAGCTCGAGTCTTCCTGTCAGACAGCTGAACTCTCAACAGCTTCTCCAGAATACAGAGCAGATCATTAGTCTCTGGCTTTTTACATCGGTACTATCCAACAGCAAATCGGATCAAAGATTGAACATCTTGTCCTAAAATTAACAACCTGAAGTCTGTTTTTCAGAAGAACAAAATGCACAAAACCGCTCGCTGTGTAACAGGTTGCATTTTAAAAACCTATCATTGCTATCTGTCAGGTTTTATTTGATCTCCTGACATTCAGCACACATGCACATGAATGCACATTCACTCAGAGAGAGTGAGTCACGACAAAACTGGCAAAGGTCACTCTCCTGTCTACCATCTGAGTATAGATTACCTCCTGTGATCTGAACCTTTATGTGTGTGTGTGTGTGTGTGTGTGTGTGTGTGTGTGTGTCCACCTCTCCAATCTGCACTCATTTTAAACAGTTTAAAGTCTACCTGATTTTTTTCCTTTTTTGCATTTCTCTTGATCTTTCATTTTTAGTCATACAAAAGGTCAAATGAGCGCTTTGTTGGAGGCACTGCTGCTACAGTCACATTTGACATTTTTTTTAAGCATTAAAGGGCTATGACTATGTAACCCCCCACTCTGCCACACAATCATAACTCAGACTTTACCTCAGTATTTTTAAAACCCTGATTGCAAATCATCATCAAATAACACTGAAAACTGACTGCGCTCCAGCCATAAATTCATCATTAAGTTTGTGTGAAAAGTTCTTCCTGAGAAACTACAGGCTAGTTTCCAGCTGTATTCCTGCTACACTGAATGTTGGTTCAGTGCTGGCCATGAGGCCACACGCCTTATAGTGATTATCCTCTGCTGCATTTTTTTTAATTTGCTGAGAGAGAGGGAGCTAGCATAATTGGGGGTTTAGTTACATAACATTATCATCCATTTAGAGTCACATTTCAGGCTTAATAAGTCCACTATTCTCTCTTTTAGCTCTATTACTCATTGTTTTAAATGGGTCAAATGTTAGTAAGCTAACGTTAGGCTAATCTACATACATATCACCTAGTCTGTGCGGTGCAACCGGTTTTAATTTAGTGATATGTAAACCTTCATGTGAACAGTTGCAAAACCAGCTCCTGTACATTTCACCATCCAACAACAGTGCTTGCTTTAATTATTTTATTTTACCTCCATGAATAAAAGTCTTTGGCATCCTTGCTCTTTTTCTAGCCTGATACTAGACTACAATCAACCGTGAAGTGTGAGAACAAAGCAGCTTCCTCTAGCCGCAGGTGAGAAACACCTGAGATCTGCTGGGAGAGGTTTGAAATCAAAGCTGAAGTACGTTGTGTATGGAAAGCCTGTAAATAGCTTTGGCAGGAATATCTGGGTAAAATGAAAGCCTGAGTGTCTCAGCACAGAGACGTACACATGCCTGGCTCGGATTTTGATGCAAAATCTCATTACAGCTCCCCCGCACATGTGTATGGATGTTAGTGTTGTTGATTGTGCATGCACACAAACACACACACACACAAATTAGGTTGTGCATATGTAAGTTCACACAAATGCACACTAACACCCCCCCCCCCGAAAATGCAAATGCACACATGCAGCCCCCTCATACACATCCACAGCCAGAGACCACCCACTCAAATACACAGTTCAACAGAGACGACCAAGCTTTAGCCTGTGACGAATTCAGCATCTGTTCTTCTCCTTGCACAGCCAATACTTGCTAACAGACAGAGAAATACAGCTTGTCATACATTTTTCATTTTCTTTTCTTGGGCTATGACTCATTTTAGGGTCACAGAAATCATTTATGGCCTAACACATGCTTTATAGAAGGGAAAACTATGAATTATGCTTCAAGGAGTACACTACAGCAACGTGAAATTGCAGTCCAGTGTTGTAATTTGATTTCAAAGTTATTGCCTTGGTCAATAACGCCTCAGTTCTGTCCAATTTGTTTTCATTTGAGCTCAAATATCCATTTTGTACTTCATGTCTGTGAAGGAACAACAAGTGAAGAGTGTCTTGATGGGAAAAAAAATGATTTGTGAGATTGACTGCAAAAGTGTTTGGAGTCCTGTTTTCCCTGTGTACTTCATGAGAGCTGACATTAGAAGTCCACATCAAGCTGAATTATCCCTTTTCAAATGACAAAATCTTACATCCATACTGCCTCTGCTGTTCCTTCTCTTTCTCTCCTGCTGTCTCATTTCCCGCTCTTAACTGTTTTCTTGGAAAACAGAACGATAATTTGAGGTGCAATTTGATTTTCGCACCTTATCACAGCTCGGTGCATGTTGAGGTCTTTGAAAGATTGCAAAGGGATTGCAAAAAGTAGCTGTTTCATTTCCTTCACAGAACTGAAGGCTGAATCATTGCTGTGCTTTTGTAGGTCTGAACCTTTCTGAAACTTATTTCAAGAAAAACACCTTTTCCTTGGACTGAAAACTTAAATAGTTTTTCTACTACTTCATTTATTTATACTCTTTTACCCCGATACCTTTGTTTCCCCACTGTTGTCTTTATTCTGTCCATGCGTCCAGTGTCCATTTACTAAACCCAAATCTTTAACTGCCGTTGCCATTTATCTTTGTCACCACAGCTTTTAGGTGTTGAAGTTGGATGTCACCACGTGTTACTTCTTTATCCGCTAATAAAAAAACTACCAGTGACAAATGAACAGTTTGACTCCCACACTGTGTTTCTGCAGGAGCCACAATGAGACATGTCTTGCTTCAGTGCAGATCTGAGGGGCGATTTAAGCTTCACAGCGTGTGTCATACGTGCCAGATGAGATACCACAGAGAAAGAAAAAGACGATCTAATAAGCCACCTCACTTCCTCGTCCTGTTTCTCTTTACCATTTGTCCCTTCACTCCTCCTTTTTCATGTCATCTCTGATCATTTACCTTCATCTCTGTCTGTTTGCCTTTCTCCCCGTCACTACCCTCATGTCTCTTATTTTCCTCTCTAATGTAAAGGGTTCTCATCTTAAGCCACTGCTCTACAGTGAGATCAAGAGGACATAAAGCATTTTCCAAAGCATGATCAAAAGCAGTATTTGTTTGGCAACGCAGCCACAATCCTCGTCTGTGTTGCCTCCATGTCCAGAAAGAATCATAACATGTTTTGTTCTGGAGGTTAATTAGTAGCATGAATGAGCCCTGGCTCGTCCTGTTTGGCTCTGTAATGGAAATCCGACTAATGGGAGATCTGAGGAAGCCAGCAGAGGAGGATGCTGGGAAAAGATTTGTAGCGTGAAGTTTTTGGCCACAAGGCGAGTAAATCAGACACCTCTTATTATCATTATGTGCACTGAATGACATGTCAGTGTGATCTTCACTGTTGGGAGACGTTGGTGCGTGTACAACAGATACAAAACATCCAGATTTTAGATGATTTTTTTTTTTAAGTAAATTTTTAAACCGTTAAACCGAGCCAAAACTGTCACACCCCACAGTCATGAGTCAGTCAACACAAAAGATACACACACAAACACATCCTGCTAACTCACTCTTTACAGTCCAGTCAAAATCACCATTGACATTTCTGGTTTCTAGCAAAGTATTTTGACAACAATTGGATGTATTGCGTTGAAATTTGATATAGATATCCATGGTGCCAAGATTATCACCAGGGCAATTGCAGTAAACCTCTGACCTTTCCTCTAGGGGCAACAGCAGGTTAACTGTTAATTTGTCTATGGCCAAATACCTGAAAGACTGACATTCCCTTTAGCTGCAGCTTCAGTTTTTGCTCACCGACAATTAGCAAATGTTAGTGATGATGCTGAGCCCACCAGTGTGTAGCCTTACAGAGCCACAAACATGGAGGATGTGCTGACATTGAAGCCTGGCGATGCTGTTTTACAAGATGAAGGGGCATCTGTCTCAAAGGTGCATGCAAAAGAGTTAAGTATACTCAAAATAACTTTATTTTCATCAGGACCTCCAACCAATTCTATACACAAGCAAGAAAAATCATAAGATATGGCCCAATTCAATTCTGACATTAAAACCTACTTTTCCATTTCCACATTCTGCTGCTTTTTTATTTGATTTATGTTCATGGTTAAAATGAACAGGTTCCCATATAGCTTTGTGTGTCCTGTTGAGAGAAGCAGGCTCATCTTTTCACTGACTTACCTTCTTTGTTTTATCCATTGCCTTCAGGATGGACATATTCAGGTCTTCTAAGGCAGCGAGAACATTCTCATATTCACCAAGGTGCTGGGAGAAATACTCTTCACAGCAGAAGGGGGGGAAAAAAAGAAACATTTTGTGAGTTAAACAACTAGGACAGGACTGTGGGTGTTTTGTTGAAGCAGCATTGGTGTGACACCTCAGTCACACAGCCTGCAGGGGTTTGATCATAGAGCATGTGACCACATCTAACACCTTATGCTGGGAAAATGTCAAATAGCATTTGAGTCTATGGTGCTACTGTTTTGGAGGTAAAGCGTGATAAAGCTATTACTGACATTAAAAGTTGCTCTTATTTAGGTGACGGATCAACTTACCACACAGTTCATCAGTGTCCACGTTGCTGCAAAAACAAATGAGAAAAGAATTCTTTAAGTTTCCAAGCTTAAATGAAGCTTTTCATCCACGCAAAAACTTTTGCTGAATCAGTGTGTCATGACAAATGTGAGTCAGCAAAAACATGTCATGAATAATTGAATAATTTAGTTGCTTTTCGCCCCAAAAGTGTGTGTTAGAGACAGTGAATCCCTCACAGGATCCCCTTAAGGAAAATCTGGCTGTTCGTGATAAATGTCCATGCACATGTTTGTTTTTTGCGAAGGTCTGAGTGTGTATATGTGTGTCTAAAAAGAGAGAGTAGAAACTAAGAAATAAAGAGACAAAGGTGAAAAGGTGACAGTGGAAATCTAGCCATTGTACCCCCTGTAAAGCAAGAGCCATAAAGGGGACATCTTATTCCTTGTTACAGTGTTAGGATGCTGGGGAATTACACTGGTTTTAACTCTTTTCCACACAAGCTGGTGCTTTCGTTCACAAGGGGGAAAGTGCCTTAGAAATCAATTGGTTCAAACAGGAGAAAACACTTAGAGCCACAGACAGAGGAGGTAAACCAGAGGTTACACACTAAAAATGGGTTTTCATTTTAAGTTACATTATCTACTAATGGATTCAGAGGTGAAGAGACGCACTGAATACAGCTGTATTGTAAAGAGTGTACAAAACATGATCGACAATAATAAAAGCAGATTTGTGACATTATTAGAATCTACACGTAGAATTTAGTGACATCTAGTCACTAATTTTGCATATCCAAAGAAACAAATATGAATCAGTCAACCACGAATTAAACATTTTCTCATTTCCTGCATTTTTAAATTCAAACTATCTGATCTGTCAGTGTTCGACTTCAAACTGTGCAGGTCAGGCAGAGCTTTGCTGCTCAGTGACTCATTCTTTAATCAATACAGGATTCCATGTGAGACTTCCAAATTACATCCTAACAACCCTCTGTGTTCATTTCCCAGAGGGAGGCAGATGTTCGCTCCGGTTTAACATGTAGTCCATTGAAGTTCTCTGTGATTTAGCTCAGTGATGATGATGATGATGATGATGATGATGATGATGATGATGGTGTGTGTGTGTGTGTGTGTGTGTGTGTGTGTGTGTTGTTGCTGTTGTTTGTGAATCTAGTTATGCTTTTGACTGTATATACAGTATGCATGTATATATATAGCACCATCTTTGTTGGCAAACCTTTAGTGGCTTAAACAGTCATTTACACACCTTATGATAGTCTCTTAATGAGACTAACTAATCATATCTTGGATAAAAGTGACAGTTATGTTGTTCATAATCACTGACATGACTGTTTGAATATCTAACCATTTGCTCTTTGACTACTGAAGCATCCATCAGGTTTAATGTCAACATCATGACTCTTCCATGAAACTAGCAGTGAACACATTAATGAAACATAAAATAAACCAAAATTGACCCCTGAGGCACGCCAAAGCAATTTCAAACACCATAAATGGGGTGTTAGAAATGTTAGAAATCACTTTGATGAGGTGGCAGTTGTAGCAACAGGTAGCAGGTTATTCAGGGAAGGGAAACTCCAACTTTACAAACCTTCATGTGCTGTGCCCTGAAATGCTCTGAATTGAAGGAGTTGGCACTACTGATACACTGCCTATGTACATTTAATAATGTTAATATAATAAACAAAACCATATACCTGAGGTGATATGGATGATAACCATCATCTATTACTCATCAACATAGTTAGTGGGGTGAGGTTAATGACTGACTGTACTGAACTGGATATTAAAGCCTCCACCTCTCTATATAAACATAAACTTATGGCACTTTTCATGTGCAAAATGTGGCACAATGTACAAAGCAGACAATTCAAACCCCAAATTGACCTCTGAGGCACACTAAAGTAATTCTAACACCATAAAAAAAACTCAGACTAGGACTAGAGCCATTGGAGAACACTGTCAGAGAAGGCAGTGCATTCATGTATTCTACAGTACATAAAAGTGATTAGAAGAGAAAAGAGATTATGGTTTCATGCATGATATATGTTACAGATGGTCATAAAAGTTGACTCTTAGTTTGCATTCAGTTAAACTTTTCAACCCTGCCTGTGTAACAGGTTTAAAAATGATGAAATTAAAATTATTGTACACACAAATAATATTCATAAGATCACTCAAAACAGTTAAAATTCTAAAGGTGTTTATTTTAGGTTGTTTAATTTATTCTTTTTTCGTTAAAGTTAGTCATAGTATTAACCTGTTATCTACAAAGTGGTCTTAATCTGACACTCTGAGATTGATGGCTTCTGTCTCCACTGACCTACCTGGGGAAATGTCACTGAGGAAACATCACTGCATCACTCACATGATTATTTCTCCCCATTTTCATGCGGACAACACAATCATTGCAAACTCTTGTCACTGACTAATAAAGACATAATGAACAAATAAACGTATAACACTTGTCATGTGCAAAACGTGGCACAATGTACAAAGCAGACAATGCGTTTAAAAAGAAGGTAGTTAGTCAATAAATAATCAATATTCAATCTTGTTCACCAACTATAATATATTTTGTTTCTGTGTAAGATGAGTAGATCTTTCATGAATCATTTTGACTTTTACAAAATATTAACATGAATGTGCATTTAAGAGAAATGAGGCAAAAATATAATTTTTTTTTTGTCTTTATTGAATGCAAGCAGATTTCATTTCACTTTCAATTCCAGTTAATTGAAAGAAGATTAAAATAATCAATAAGCTTTCCAGTGTTGATGTCATCGAGGCCTAACATCTTGGTGGAAATTATGCCATCATCATGGAGGATGTGACATGGCAGCCATTACACGTTCTTACTGCAGACGTAAGGTAGAAATTGATCACACTCTACTCCACTGAAAACGGGTTTCCCTAAAAAAAAAAGAGACAGAATAATGACATAAAAAGGCAGCTCATCTGGACAAAGAATCATTTTTACAATAATACAGTATTCCTGAAAATAGATGAATGTGTGCTCATGTTCCTTTTCAATATAAATCATAATTAGTATGTCAACAAATAATAATTTTGTACCTCTCATCTTCATGTCCATGCAGGATCCCTTACTCTGGTGGTCCATCTGTTTCAAAATGGTCTGACGGATCCGGCTGCCGTCAGACCACTTCCATGCTCCTTCCTGAAAGATAATGCCTAATTTCAGAACATCTACTCTTTGAATCCTGCTTTATAAAAATGTCTGATTGCTACCAAAAGGGCTGGCTCAAGTTTTATGGATGGATGTATAGACGGATACTGGACGTTGCCTAAAAAGCTCCATTTACAGTACTTCACAGTCAGGACAGTGGTTTCAACCTTCTCATCTATCTCTAAGCAAGACAATGAAGAAGCATATTTCACAAAAAGTCCAACTTTTCCTTAAACATCACTGAAACAATCAGGTAACTTTAGTAAAACTCATGGTTCAGTGCAACTTTCCTCTTGTAGAAATTGAGTTAAAACCATGTCAAAAAAATAAAACCTCAAAATGTGACAAAAAATGTGTAATTTAAGAAAAGGTCAGCTCTGACTTTGTATCATGTAACTGTCAATTTCCCATACTTGATAAATCTACAGTATATAAATTATTACCAACATGCCTGCCTGTCTTTCTATAAAGTCACTCACCCCAGATACATGGACGCCCCCGGTCCAGACAGAAGTGATGGTTTTATCCGCTTTATGGACCATAAATCTCAGAAAAACTGAATCTTGTGGATTTTTGAAGGAGACCAGATTTGCACTGTCTGAAATGCAGAGATTCTAGAGAGGGAGACATAAACAGATGGTGAGATAGGAAGCAAAATAATGCAGGGATGATGATATTTCTTTCTATATTAACAATAAATTATTCATATTACCTCTGCATTTTTCCAGGTTTGTGGAACTTGCGAGAGCCTGAAACAGCGTCCTTTAAACTCAACCCAACCAGATGCGCAGTTACCTTGACTGAGTCCAAATTTGTCACCTGAAAATGATTGAGTATTGGATTAGAAATTTTTAATGTTACACCTCAAAATAACCCTTACTGTACTTGCAGCTCATTAATATTAACTGAATCCAAAACAAATGCAAGTCTATATAAAATGTCTTAAGTCAGTCCTGCTTATGGATGAAGTAGCATAGTGAATGTGGAGCTTATTGGAATCTTCTCAATGCAAAGCTAAAATACACTTGGTAGCCTTGACTTGTCGTATTTAGCAGAAGACGAATTAGTAGTTAATATTACAGTTACAATCCTACACGACATGCGCATACCTTTAGAACCTTCGCGGTTCATAGCTGTAGCTGTCAGCTGTAATCAGAAAGAACACATTATCAGCAGTGAACTTTAAACAGAAAATTTGTTTAAAATTCAATCAATCCTTCAAACCTGGACATATGTTTAACTGAAAATAAACAATGTTTATTTGATTTTCAACTTTTTTGTTTGTTTTTACTTACAAGCAGCTGTCCGCTGATCAGCAAGAGCAAGCCAAAATGAAAAACTGATGCCATCTGTGTAAACATAAAATACTAAAGTAAATACAACCCACTGCATGGTCATATCCAGAAAAAACTACATACACTACATACAGCAATGACTGATAATTAGAAATACACACTCAAGACTTTCTACTGCAATGGCCAACAGTAATAAAAACAGGAATGTGTTAATCAAAGTTGTGGGAAAGTAAATGTCAGAATTAATGCTAAAAATGATAACAGCATTGCCTGGATCTGTTGAAATATATCTGGACTGTGGCACCAAGATTGTGATACCAGGCAAAGCGACTGTCAAGGCCTACGCATACACGAACATTTATACAGACATGCACCCCCCCTACCCCCATCCCACGCCTTCGCCGCTTTGTACCCCTCAGTGTGACGGGCAGGCCTGTGTTGGCGCCAACATGAAGTCATGGCTGCCGGAAAGGATGCTGCCGTCTATACTGGGTAGCTCCAGAGTAGTATACAAGTAGCAGTCTTACCTTTGTTGCAATGATCCAGTAAGGTTACAGTTGCAGCAACAGGTAGCGAGTGATTCAGGGAAAGGAAGCCCCGTCTTTATAAACCTTCAGCTGCTGTGGCCTGAAATGCTCTGAGCTGTGCCTATTTACTTACACCAATGAAGGAGTTGGCACTATTGACACACTGCGTAACAGGTGTGCATTTAATAATGTTAATATAATTAAATTAAACCATATACCTCAGGTGATACCTCATCAACATGTTGAGGACGATGAGCGACTTTAAAATTACCTTTATTGACCTTCAGCACTTACCGCACTTTTACTGCGCAAAATGTGGCACAATGTACAAAGCAGACAATTCAAATGACACACAAATAAAGATAAGAGGCTGCGGCAAGCTGCTTATTCTCTCAAACTTCATTGTCTCTTGTCTTTTGGACGGACAATGGTGATCTCGCCATTATGGTTTGTACTGCATTACCGCAGATAGCTAAGTAAGCTAAGCTAACTCTCTGCTTTTGGGGGGTTCTAGTGGCAGTTAGTACGTCATTAGAGCAGATAGTCACATTTATTAAGTTAACTTGTTGAGGAGTGCTGAGAGAACTGCTACTGGCACGATGCGATTGGCATATATTGTGTGTAGGGCAGCAGCATAGTATTTCCATATGACCGTCTTGCATTGTAAAGAAGACATTTGTGGCAGCAAACAGGCGGACTAAAGGCTCCACCCAGGGGTAGCTGCAATGATTTGGAGCCGATATGGCAGAGCAGAGGTGGACGTTTTCGCCCCAGAAACACCCCTGCATTGTCCCCTCTGGTACTCACTAATGGAGAGGACCAGTACTCTGGGACAGCATAACTGGGCTCATACTTGGCCAGCCTGCCATCGATATGCCTTTCCTCGTATTCTGCTCATTTAATATCATGACTCCTGATCACATTAGCAATTAAAAACACAATAATGAAACATAAAATAAACCAAAATTGACCCCTGAGGCACACCAAAGCAAGTTCAAACACCATAAATTAAGTGTTAGAAATGTTGGTCACTTTGATGAGGTGTCAGTCGCAGCAACAGGTAGCGGGTTATTCAGGGAAAGGAAACTCCAACTTTACAAACCTTCATGAACTGCTGTGCCCTGAAATGCTCTGAGCTGTGTCTATTTACTTATAGCATTGAAGGAGTTGGCAGTATTGATATACTGCCTATGTACATTTAATAATGTTAATATAATCAAACAAAACCATATACCTCAGGTGATATAGATGATAACCATTATCTATTACTCATCAGCATAGTTAGTGAGGTGAGGTTAATGACTGACTGTATTGAACTGGATATTATACAACAAGTAGGTCTGGACGAGCAATCTGATTGGTCAACTAGACGTTTAGATTGTGCTTTAATCAGCATGACAGCACACCTGACTCATCACTAAAAATATCACTCCGCCATTTCCACATTGTCACGGCTTGAAAATCTATAACATATAAACAAATACGAATAAGTCCACTGGAAGTCAACTTTAATAAAGTAATACATCTGAATTTACAATTTCATCTTTTTTAATGAATATTCTGTGTGTTACGGAGATGTTAGACTGCCTCGTTAATACAGGTGTGTACCTCGTTAATACAGGTGTGTACCTCGTTTGTGTGCGGCACGTCGGAGATAAAACAGTTAAGTGAGCGCAGAGAAAACATTGTTTTTGAAGACTAAAGGTGGACTAATATGGACTGAAGAAATTTGGTTAGATAAGAACATGTTGACCATTTTGGAAATCATTACATCGATCTTTGTTCAATACATTTTGACTTTTGGACTTTACAACGCTGTGGAGTTACTGGAAATGTTTGGATCGTCCTCCATCAGCTGTGCTGGTGAGTCGCTGATACGGCGCTAGCTTCAAAATAAATGTGAAGTTAGGAGGCCAGTCTGTCCATGGAAAAATCTCCTTTTCAGCAGATATCTTAGTCACTACAAGACTGAACTAGCAAAGCAGTTTAGTGTTTATATGTGCGCTATTTATTCAGTTTGGGAAACTCCACGATCTCCATAAGCTTTGACGGGACTAGGAAGTTTCTCCGTTGCTAGGTCGTTACTAGGGCCCGGGCTCCTTGCTGGAGTAGGGAACTGGGTTCCATTACATATAGGAGTCTACTGCTGTGACTGATTGTTTTCCAGGTATTAGTCAGACCCCTTGTATCACCATAGAAACAGAGATCATAACAGAAACGGCGAGCAAATAAATGTTTATTTTGCAAATTGCCCCAAAACATGAATATGTTTTGATTATATATTTTATTTAAGTTGGTAATTGTTCTATAATGGCAATATTACACTCGAGGGTGAGCTTTAACTTATTATTGGCACTTCAGTGACGCTAACGGACCTCGGCGCAAGCGCCTCGGTTCTGGCGCATCACTGTCGCGCCAATAATGACGTTAAAGCACACCCTCTCTGTAATATTGCTTAATTTAAGCCTCCACTTCTCTCTTTTCAACCCTGCCCGTGTAACAAGTTTAAAAATGTTATACACTCACAGTGTGTTAGAAGTTTAAAAACAACAGATGTTAAAAATGAAGTCAAAATTATTGTACACACAAATAATATTCATAAGATCACTCAAAACAGTTAAAATGTGTCACGTGTCACACATCTTCATCATTTTTTAAGAATTTCTTTATGATCTAATGAGGTTGCAGTTGCAGCAACAGGTAGCGAGTTATTCAGGGAAAGGAAGCCCTGTCTTCATAAATCTTCAGCTGGTCTGTTTAATTATACTAATAAAGGACCTAGCACTATTGACACACTGTCTGTAAACAGGGATGTACATGTACATTTTCAAACAAAACCAAATACTTCAGGTGATATAGATGATCACTATTATCTATTACTCATCGACATGTTGAGGATGATGACTGATTGTACTGAGCTAATTTTGAAAGCTGCTCTCTGTCAACTTAATAGTAGTTAATTAAACAACCAGAATCAATAATAACATAATTAGAGATTAGAGATACGATTTTGGATGTGATTTCATGTTAGACATCAATACAACTGACAGGTGTAAGGACTGTCTAGGGTTCGAATATTAAACTCACATGAGAAACTGTTTCAGTGAGAAAACACTGATTTGTTTTTAACGGCTGTTGAATTGTTTAGGTTGAACATTTAGTACAGTAACAACTCTTGTGTAAGATGAGTAGATCTTTCAAGAATCATTTGGACTTTTACAAAATATTAACATGGATGTGCATTTATGAGAAATTACACAAATAGTTTAATTTTTTTTGTCTTTATTGAATGCAAGCAGATTTCATTTCACTTTCAATTCCAGGTAATGAAAGAAGATTTAAAATAATCAATAAGCTTTTCAGTGTTGATGTCATCGAGGCCTAACATCTTGGTGGAAATTATGCCATCATCATGGAGGATGTGACATGGCAGCCATTACACATTCTTACTGCAGATGTAAGGTAGAAATTGATCACACTCTACTCCACTGAAAACAGGTTTCCCTAAAAAAAAAAAGAGACAGAATAATGACATAAAAAGGCAGCTCATCGGGACAAAGAATCATTTTTACAATAATACAGTATTCCTGAAAATAGATGAATGTGTGCTCATGTTCCTTTTCAATATAAATCATAATTAGTATGTCAACAAATAATAATTTTGTACCTCTTATCTTCATGTCCATGCAGGATCCCTTACTCTGGTGGTCCATCTGTTTCAAAATGGTCTGACGGATCCGGCTGCCGTCAGACCACTTCCATGCTCCTTCCTGAAAGATAATGCCTAATTTCAGAACATCTACTCTTTGAATTCTGCTTTATAAAAATGTCTGATTGCTACCAAAAGGGCTGGCTCAAGTTTTATGGATGGATGTATAGATGGATACTGGTCGTTGCCTAAAAAGCTCCATTTACAGTACTTCACAGTCAGGACAGTGGTTTCAACCTTCTCATCTATCTCTAAGCAAGACAATGAAGAAGCATATTTCACAAAAAGTCCAACTTTTCCTTAAACATCACTGAAACAATCAGGTAACTTTAGTAAAACTCATGGTTCAGTGCAACTTTCCTCTTGTAGAAATTGAGTTAAAACCATGTCAAAAAATAAAACCTCAAAATGTGACAAAAAATGTGTAATTTAAGAAAAGGTCAGCTCTGACTTTGTATCATGTAACTGTCAATTTCCCATACTTGATAAATCTACAGTATATAAATTATTACCAACATGCCTGCCTGTCTTTCTATAAAGTCACTCACCCCAGATACATGGACGCCCCCGGTCCAGACAGAAGTGATGGTTTTATCCGCTTTATTGACCATAAATCTCAGAAAAACTGAATCTTGTGGATTTTTGAAGGAGACCAGATTTGCACTGTCTGATTTGCAGAAATCCTAGAGAGGGAGACATAAACAGATGGTGAGATAGGAAGCAAAATAATGCAGGGATGATGATATTGCTTTCTATATTAACAATAAATTATTCATATTACCTCTG
The DNA here is from genome assembly GCA_946959425.1 of Argyrosomus regius. Lineage (NCBI taxonomy): Eukaryota > Metazoa > Chordata > Actinopteri > Sciaenidae > Argyrosomus > Argyrosomus regius. The sequence goes on from OX336899.1 coordinate 17,597,637, forward strand.
CATTTTTCCAGGTTTGTGGAACTTGCGAGAGCCTGAAACAGCGTCCTTTAAACTCAACCCAACCGGATGCGCAGTTACCTTGACTGAGTCCAAATTTGTCACCTGAAAATGATTGAGTATTGGATTAGAAATTTTTAACATGTTACACCTCAAAATAACCCTTACTGTACTTGCAGCTCATTAATATTAACTGAATCCAAAACAAATGCAAGTCTATATAAAATGTCTTAAGTCAGTCCTGCTTATGGATGAAGTAGCATAGTGAATGTGGAGCTTATTGGAATCTTCTCAATGCAAAGCTAAAATACACTTGGTAGCCTTGACTTGTCGTATTTAGCAGAAGACGAATTAGTAGTTAATATTACAGTTACAATCCTACACAACATGCGCATACCTTTAGAACCTTCGCGGTTCATAGCTGTAGCTGTCAGCTGTAATCAGAAAGAACACATTATCAGCAGTGAACTTTAAACAGAAAATTTGTTTAAAATTCAATCAATCCTTCAAACCTGGACATATGTTTAACTGAAAATAAACAATGTTTATTTGATTTTCAACTTTTTTGTTTGTTTTTACTTACAAGCAGCTGTCCGCTGATCAGCAAGAGCAAGCCAAAATGAAAAACTGATGCCATCTGTGTAAACATAAAATACTAAAGTAAATACAACCCACTGCATGGTCATATCCAGAAAAAACTACATACACTACATACAGCAATGACTGATAATTAGAAATACACACTCAAGACTTTCTACTGCAATGGCCAACAGTAATAAAAACAGGAATGTGTTAATCAAAGTTGTGGGAAAGTAAATGTCAGAATTAATGCTAAAAATGATAACAGCATTGCCTGGATCTGTTGAAATATATTATGTCAAACTTTTAATGAATCACAGCATTTTTTAAGAAAATGTATTTTTGTTGAAAATACAAGATTTCGATAAATAATAAATGATGCAGAGTAGTATACAAGTAGCAGTCTTACCTTTGTTGCAATGATCCAGTAAGGTTACAGTTGCAGCAACAGGTAGCGAGTGATTCAGGGAAAGGAAGCCCCGTCTTTATAAACCTTCAGCTGCTGTGGCCTGAAATGCTCTGAGCTGTGCCTATTTACTTACACCAATGAAGGAGCTGGCACTATTGACACACTGCGTAACAGGTGTGCATTTAATAATGTTAATATAATTAAATTAAACCATATACCTCAGGTGATACCTCATCAACATGTTGAGGACGATGAGCGACTTTAAAATTACCTTTATTGACCTTCAGCACTTACCGCACTTTTACTGCGCAAAATGTGGCACAATGTACAAAGCAGACAATTCAAATGACAGTTAAAATACAGCAAAACATGGTTGTATACACAAATAAAGATAAGAGGCTGCGGCAAGCTGCTTATTCTCTCAAACTTCATTGTCTCTTGTCTTTTGGACGGACAATGGTGATCTCGCCATTATGGTTTGTACTGCACTACCGCAGATAGCTAAGTAAGCTAAGCTAACTCTCTGCTTTTGGGGGGTTCTAGTGGCAGTTAGTACGTCATTAGAGCAGATAGTCACATTTATTAAGTTAACTTGTTGAGGAGTGCTGAGAGAACTGCTACTGGCACGATGCGATTGGCATATATTGTGTGTAGGGCAGCAGCATAGTATTTCCATATGACCGTCTTGCATTGTAAAGAAGACATTTGTGGCAGCAAACAGGCGGACTAAAGGCTCCACCCAGGGGTAGCTGCAATGATTTGGAGCCGATATGGCAGAGCAGAGGTGGACGTTTTCGCCCCAGAAACACCCCTGCATTGTCCCCTCTGGTACTCACTAATGGAGAGGACCAGTACTCTGGGACAGCATAACTGGGCTCATACTTGGCCAGCCTGCCATCGATATGCCTTTCCTTGTATTCTGCTCATTTAATATCATGACTCCTGATCACATTAGCAATTAAAAACACAATAATGAAACATAAAATAAACCAAAATTGACCCCTGAGGCACACTAAAGCAAGTTCAAACACCATAAATTAAGTGTTAGAAATGTTGGTCACTTTGATGAGGTGTCAGTCGCAGCAACAGGTAGCGGGTTATTCAGGGAAAGGAAACTCCAACTTTACAAACCTTCATGAACTGCTGTGCCCTGAAATGCTCTGAGCTGTGTCTATTTACTTATAGCATTGAAGGAGTTGGCAGTATTGATATACTGCCTATGTACATTTAATAATGTTAATATAATCAAACAAAACCATATACCTCAGGTGATATAGATGATAACCATTATCTATTACTCATCAGCATAGTTAGTGAGGTGAGGTTAATGACTGACTGTATTGAACTGGATATTATACAACAAGTAGGTCTGGACGAGCAATCTGATTGGTCAACTAGACGTTTAGATTGTGCTTTAATCAGCATGACAGCACACCTGACTCATCACTAAAAATATCACTCCGCCATTTCCACATTGTCACGGCTTGAAAATCTATAACATGTAAACAAATACGAATAAGTCCACTGGAAGTCAACTTTAATAAAGTAATACATCTGAATTTACAATTTCATCTTTTTTAATGAATATTCTGTGTGTTATGGAGATGTTAGACTGCCTCGTTAATACAGGTGTGTACCTCGTTAATACAGGTGTGTACCTCGTTAATACAGGTGTGTACCTCGTTTGTGTGCGGCACGTCGGAGATAAAACAGTTAAGTGAGCGCAGAGAAAACATTGTTTTTGAAGACTAAAGGTGGACTAATATGGACTGAAGAAATTTGGTTAGATAAGAACATGTTGACCATTTTGGAAATCATTACATCGATCTTTGTTCAATACATTTTGACTTTTGGACTTTACAACGCTGTGGAGTTACTGGAAATGTTTGGATCGTCCTCCATCAGCTGTGCTGGTGAGTCGCTGATACGGCGCTAGCTTCAAAATAAATGTGAAGTTAGGAGGCCAGTCTGTCCATGGAAAAATCTCCTTTTCAGCAGATATCTTAGTCACTACAAGACTGAACTAGCAAAGCAGTTTAGTGTTTATATGTGCGCTATTTATTCAGTTTGGGAAACTCCACGATCTCCATAAGCTTTGACGGGACTAGGAAGTTTCTCCGTTGCTAGGTCGTTACTAGGGCCCGGGCTCCTTGCTGGAGTAGGGAACTGGGTTCCATTACATATAGGAGTCTACTGCTGTGACTGATTGTTTTCCAGGTATTAGTCAGACCCCTTGTATCACCATAGAAACAGAGATCATAACAGAAACGGCGAGCAAATAAATGTTTATTTTGCAAATTGCCCCAAAACATGAATATGTTTTGATTATATATTTTATTTAAGTTGGTAATTGTTCTATAATCGCAATATTACACTCGAGGGTGAGCTTTAACTTATTATTGGCACTTCGGTGACGCTAACGGACCTCGGCGCAAGCGCCTCGGTTCTGGCGCATCACTGTCGCGCCAATAATGACGTTAAAGCACACCCTCTCTGTAATATTGCTTAATTTAAGCCTCCACTTCTCTCTTTTCAACCCTGCCCGTGTAACAAGTTTAAAAATGTTATACACTCACAGTGTGTTAGAAGTTTAAAAACAACAGATGTTAAAAATGAAGTTAAAATTATTGTACACACAAATAATATTCATAAGATCACTCAAAACAGTTAAAATGTGTCACGTGTCACACATCTTCATCATTTTTTAAGAATTTCTTTATGATCTAATGAGGTTGCAGTTGCAGCAACAGGTAGCGAGTTATTCAGGGAAAGGAAGCCCCGTCTTCATAAATCTTCAGCTGGTCTGTTTAATTATACTAATAAAGGACCTAGCACTATTGACACACTGTCTGTAAACAGGGATGTACATGTACATTTTCAAACAAAACCAAATACTTCAGGTGATATAGATGATCACTATTATCTATTACTCATCGACATGTTGAGGATGATGACTGATTGTACTGAGCTAATTATGAAAGCTTCCACTTCTCTCTGTCAACTTAATAGTAGTTAATTAAACAACCAGAATCAATAATAACATAATTAGAGATTAGAGATAAGATTTTGGATGTGATTTCATGTTAGACATCAATACAACTGACAGGTGTAAGGACTGTCTAGGGTTCGAATATTAAACTCAAATGAGAAACTGTTTCAGTGAGAAAACACTGATTTGTTTTTAACGGCTGTTGAAATGTTTACGTCGAACATTTAGTACAGTAACAACTCTTGTGTAAGATGAGTAGATCTTTCAAGAATCATTTGGACTTTTACAAGCTATTAACATGGATGTGCATGTATGAGAAATTACGCAAATAGTTTAAATTTTTTTTTGTCTTTATTGAATGCAAGCAGATTTCATTTCACTTTCAATTCCAGGTAATGAAAGAAGATTAAAATAATCAATAAGCTTTTCAGTGTTGATGTCATCGAGGCCTAACATCTTGGTGGAAATTATGCCATCATCATGGAGGATGTGACATGGCAGCCATTACACGTTCTTACTGCAGATGTAAGGTAGAAATTGATCACACTCTACTCCACTGAAAACGGGTTTCCCTAAAAAAAAAAAGAGACAGAATAATGACATAAAAAGGCAGCTCATCGGGACAAAGAATCGTTTTTACAATAATACAGTATTCCTGAAAATAGATGAATGTGTGCTCATGTTCCTTTTCAATATAAATCATAATTAGTATGTCAACAAATAACAATTTTGTACCTCTTATCTTCATGTCCATGCAGGATCCCTTACTCTGGTGGTCCATCTGTTTCAAAATGGGCTGACGGATCAGGCTGCCGTCAGACCACTTCCATGCTCCTTCCTGAAAGATAATGCCTAATTTCAGAACATCTACTCTTTGAATCCTGCTTTATAAAAATGTCTGATTGCTACCAAAAGGGCTGGCTCAAGTTTTATGGATGGATGTATAGATGGATACTGGTCGTTGCCTAAAAAGCTCCATTTACAGTACTTCAAAGTCAGGACAGTGGTTTCAACCTTCTCATCTATCTCTAAGCAAGACAATGAAGAAGCATATTTCACAAAAAGTCCAACTTTTCCTTAAACATCACTGAAACAATCAGGTAACTTTAGTAAAACTCATGGTTCAGTGCAACTTTCCTCTTGTAGAAATTGAGTTAAAACCATGTCAAAAAATAAAACCTCAAAATGTGACAAAAAATGTGTAATTTAAGAAAAGGTCAGCTCTGACTTTGTGTCATGTAACTGTCAGTTTCCCATACTTGATAAATCTACAGTATATAAATTATCAACATGCCTGCCTGTCTTTCTATAAAGTCACTCACCCCAGATACATGGACGCCCCCGGTCCAGACAGAAGTGATGGTTTTATCCGCTTTCTGGACCATAAATCTCAGAAAAACTGAATCTTGTGGATTTTTGAAGGAGACCAGATTTGCACTGTCTGATTTGCAGAAATCCTAGAGAGGGAGACATAAACAGATGGTGAGATAGGAAGCAAAATAATGCAGGGATGATGATATTTCTTTCTATATTAACAATAAATTATTCATATTACCTCTGCATTTTTCCAGGTTTGTGGAACTTGCGAGAGCCTGAAACAGCGTCCTTTAAACTCAACCCAACCAGATGCGCAGTTACCTTGACTGAGTCCAAATTTGACACCTGAAAATGATTGAGTATTGGATTAGAAATTTTTAACATGTTACACCTCAAAATAACCCTTACTGTACTTGCAGCTCATTAATATTAACTGAATCCAAAACAAATGCAAGTCTATATAAAATGTCTTAAGTCAGTCCTGCTTATGGATGAAGTAGCATAGTGAATGTGGAGCTTATTGGAATCTTCTCAATGCAAAGCTAAAATACACTTGGTAGCCTTGACTTGTCGTATTTAGCAGAAGACGAATTAGTAGTTAATATTACAGTTACAATCCTACACAACATGCGCATACCTTTAGAACCTTCGCGGTTCATAGCTGTAGCTGTCAGCTGTAATCAGAAAGAACACATTATCAGCAGTGAACTTTAAACAGAAAATTTGTTTAAAATTCAATCAATCCTTCAAACCTGGACATATGTTTAAATGAAAATAAACAATGTTTATTTGATTTTCAACTTTTTTGTTTGTTTTTACTTACAAGCAGCTGTCCGCTGATCAGCAAGAGCAAGCCAAAATGAAAAACTGATGCCATCTGTGTAAACATAAAATACTAAAGTAAATACAACCCACTGCATGGTCATATCCAGTAAAAAACTACATACACTACATACAGCAATGACTGATAATTAGAAATACACACTCAAGACTTTCTACTGCAATGGCCAACAGTAATAAAAACAGGAATGTGTTAATCAAAGTTGTGGGAAAGTAAATGTCAGAATTAATGCTAAAAATGATAACAGCATTGCCTGGATCTGTTGAAATATATTATGTCAAACTTTTAATGAATCACAGCATTTTTCAAGAAAATGTATTTTTGTTGAAAATACAAGATTTCGATAAATAATAAATGATGCAGAGTAGTATACAAGTAGCAGTCTTACCTTTGTTGCAATGATCCAGTAAGGTTACAGTTGCAGCAACAGGTAGCGAGTGATTCAGGGAAAGGAAGCCCCGTCTTTATAAACCTTCAGCTGCTGTGGCCTGAAATGCTCTGAGCTGTGCCTATTTACTTACACCAATGAAGGAGCTGGCACTATTGACACACTGCGTAACAGGTGTGCATTTAATAATGTTAATATAATTAAATTAAACCATATACCTCAGGTGATACCTCATCAACATGTTGAGGACGATGAGCGACTTTAAAATTACCTTTATTGACCTTCAGCACTTACCGCACTTTTACTGCGCAAAATGTGGCACAATGTACAAAGCAGACAATTCAAATGACAGTTAAAATACAGCAAAACATGGTTGTATACACATATAAAGATAAGAGGCTGCGGCAAGCTGCTTATTCTCTCAAACTTCATTGTCTCTTGTCTTTTGGACGGACAATGGTGATCTCGCCATTATGGTTTGTACTGCATTACCGCAGATAGCTAAGTAAGCTAAGCTAACTCTCTGCTTTTGGGGGGTTCTAGTGGCAGTTAGTACGTCATTAGAGCAGATAGTCACATTTATTAAGTTAACTTGTTGAGGAGTGCTGAGAGAACTGCTACTGGCACGATGCGATTGGCATATATTGTGTGTAGGGCAGCAGCATAGTATTTCCATAATGACCGTCTTGCATTGTAAAGAAGACATTTGTGGCAGCAAACAGGCGGACTAAAGGCTCCACCCAGGGGTAGCTGCAATGATTTGGAGCCGATATGGCAGAGCAGAGGTGGACGTTTTCGCCCCAGAAACACCCCTGCATTGTCCCCTCTGGTACTCACTAATGGAGAGGACCAGTACTCTGGGACAGCATGACTGGGCTCATACTTGGCCAGCCTGCCATCGATATGCCTTTCCTCGTATTCTGCTCATTTAATATCATGACTCCTGATCACATTAGCAATGAAAAACACATTAATGAAACATAAAATAAACCAAAATTGACCCCTGAGGCACACCAAAGCAAATTCAAACACCATAAATTAAGTGTTAGAAATGTTGGTCACTTTGATGAGGTGTCAGTCGCAGCAACAGGTAGCCAACTTTACAAACCTTCTTGAAATGCTGTGCCCTGAAGTGCTGTGAGCTGTGTCTATTTACTTATAGCATTGAAGGAGTTGGCAGTATTGATACATTGCCTATGTACATTTAATAATGTTAATATAATCAAACAAAACAATATACCTCAGGTGATATAGATGATAACCATTATCTATTACTCATCAGCATAGTTAGTGAGGTGAGGTTAATGATTGACTGTACTGAACTGGATATCATACAACAAGTAGGTCTGGACGAGCAATCTGATTGGTCAACTAGACGTTTAGCTTGTGCTTTAATCAGCATGACAGCACACCTGACTCATCACTAAAAATATCACCAGAATAAATAATAAATAACCAGAATAAATAATAACATGTGATTTCATGTTAGACATCAATACAACTGACAGGTGTAAGGACTGTCTAGGGTTCGAACATTAAACTCACATGAGAAACTGTTTCAGTGAGAAAACACTGATTTGTTTTTAACGGCTGTTGAAATGTTTAGGTTGAACATTTAGTACAGTAACAACTCTTGTGTAAGATGAGTAGATCTTTCAAGAATCATTTGGACTTTTACAAAATATTAACATGGATGTGCATTTATGAGAAATTACACAAATAGTTTTCTCTTTTTCTTGTCTTTATTGAATGCAAGCAGATTTCAGTTCACTTTCAATTCCAGGTAATGAAAGAAGATTTAAAATAATCAATAAGCTTTTCAGTGTTGATGTCATCGAGGCCTAACATCTTGGTGGAAATGATGTCATCACCATGGAGGATGTGACATGGCAGCCATTACACGTTCTTACTGCAGATGTAAGGTAGATCTTCATCACACTCTTCACTGTTGAAAATTGGTATTTCTAAAAAAAAAAAAAAGAGAGAGAGAGACAAAACTGACATAAAAAGGCAGCTCATCGGGACAAAGAGTCATTTTTAAAATAATACAGTATTGCTGAAAATAGATAAAAATAGATGTGTTCATTTTCTTTCCCAATACAAATCTTAATCAGTGTGTCAAAATCATTTTGTACCTCTGGTCTTCATTTCCATGCAGGATCCCTCACTCCTGTCGTCTACAGTAATATTGGCCTTCCTGACTAGGCTGCCGTCAGTCCACCTCCATGTTCTGTTCTGAAAGATGAAGCTCAATTTCAGAACATCTACGCTTTGAATCTCGCTTTATAGAAATATTTATTGCTTCCAATAGGGCTGGCTTACAACCACTCTGTCCTTGTCCCTCAGTCACAGAGCAGTTTCACCAGTGGCTGGTAACTGGTAATATGTTATAACACATAGGTATTGGTACTGTAGCAAGGATGTTTAACGAACACCTGACAGCCTGACAGTCAGAAATAAGCATTTTCTGTATCATAGTTATAATTTGATATAAACTTGGATGAGGAGATCACACACACGTGGACGTTCTCTAACCGTGTCTTACAAACAGCAGCCCTATGCAGTGACTTCCAGGAGTCTCGTCAGTGACGTTGCCAAGCAACCACCAGAGACACTGAACAGAAGAGATTGGTGGATGGATAAAGTGTTTGTCAAGAAATAGTTACACATTGTAACTCGTCCAAAATGTATCCTCACTGTTTTCTAAGGGATAATATCCAGTCTGAGACATTAGACAATGTTTGTGATTCTATTTTTTTTTTTTAAACTTTACTATTGTATGCTACAACACAACCTGTTTAGATATTTAATTTAATTTTAGGAGATGTATAGTGGATAGATAGCAACAGTCTGTAGAGTAGCCTACAGGCTAGTAGGTAGGTACTCGGAGGAATGGAGTCAGAGAGGATTTACACCCTGCTGCAGCTGATTTAAAAATATAGAACAACAACCATGCCAGGCAGTAGCTGTGGGTGATACCGGTCATTCCCAGAAAAGCTCCATTTACAGTATTGAACAGAAATGACAGTGGTATCGACTTTTTCATCAATTTCTAAGCAAGAAAATAAGTGTATTTCACAAAAAGTCAAACCATTCCTTTAACATCAATCTCAAAATGCGGCAAAAAATGTGTTATTAAGCTTCCCTTGTGGCAGCGGGGAGCAGAAAAAAGGTCAGCTCTGACTTTGAATAATGCAACTGTGACTTTTTCATAATCAGTCTATATAAAGCGTCACAAATACTTACCGATGCTTGAAAAAAGCCAAAGTTGACAGCTGTATCAATGGCCCCAGCCCAGACAGAAGTGATGTTTGGATTTGCGTCACGGACCATAGCTCTCAGCATTCGGACCTCATGTCTAGATCTGATCTTTAACAGACTTGCATTCTCTGAAATGCAGGAAAGCTAGAGAGGGAGACATAAACAGAAGGTGAAATAGAATGCAAAAAAAAAAAAAATGCAGGGATGATGATATTTCTTCCTATGAATCATAATATTAACAATAAATTATTAATCATACCAATGCAAATGCAAAACTCTGTGGAACTTGCGAAAGCTTGAAACAGCGTCCTTCAAACTCAACCCAACCGGGGGTGCAGTTACCTTGACTGCATTCAAATTTGACACCTGAAAATTATTAAGTATTGGATTAGAAATTTTTAACATGTTACACCTCAAAATAACCCTTACTGTACTTGCAGCTCATTAATATTAACTGAATCCAAAACAAATGCAAGTCTATATAAAATGTCTTAAGTCAGTCCTGCTTATGGATGATTAGCATAGTGAATGTAGAAGCTGCCATGTGGAAGTAATATTACTGTAAAAATATTGGAATCTTCCGAATGCAAAGTTAAAATACACTTGGTAGCTTCGACTTGTATTCAGCAGAAGACAAATTGGTAGTAAATATTACAGTTACAATCATACACAACATGTGCATACTTTTAGTAACTTCAGGTGATTTGGTGGGAGCAGCTGTAGCTGTCAGCTGTAATCAGAAAGAACACATTATCAGCAGTGAACTTTAAACAGAAAATTTGTTTAAAATTCAGTCAATCCTTCAACTCTCTTTCTGCACTAAAACCTGGACATATGTTTAACTGAAAATGAACAATGTTTATTTGATTTTCAACTTTTTTGTTGCTATTAAAAACATGACACAGAATGGGACAGAATGAAGACGGAAAGAAGAAATGTTAATAATACAATTATTTCTTTAGTTTTTACTTACAAGCAGCTGTCCGCTGATCAGCAAGAGCAAGCCAAAATGAAAAACTGATGCCATCTGTGTAAACATAAAATACTAGAGTAAATAATTACATACAGCAATGACTGATAATTAGAAATACACACTTAAGACTTTCTATTGCAATGGCCAACAGTAATAAAAAGAGGAATGTGTTAATCAAAGTTGTGGGAAAGTAAATGTCAGAATTAATGCTAAAAATGATAACAGCATTGCCTGGATCTGTCGAAATATATTATGTCAAACTTTTAATGAATCACAGCATTTTTTAAGAATTTCTTTTTGATACAAATCAAGTAGCAGTCTTACCTTTGTTCTGATGATCTGATGAGGTTGCAGTTGCAACAACAGGTAGCGAGTTATTCAGGGAAAGGAAGCCCCGTCTTTATAAACCTTCAGCTGGTCTGTTTAATTATACTAATAAAGGACCTTGTACTATTGACACGCTGTCTGTAAACAGGGATGTAGATTTAACAATGTTAATACATATGATCAAACAAAACCAAATACTTCAGGTGATATGATAACCATCATCGATTACTCATCAACATGTTGAGGATGATGACTGATTGTACTGAGCTGAATATGGAAGCTTCCACTTCTCTCTGTCAACATAAATTTTAAGTTACACAATCAGAATAAATAATAAGATAATAAATTAGGATTTTGGATGTGATTTCATGTTGTACATCAGAACAGTTGACAGGTGTAAGGACTGTCTAGGGTTTGAATATTAAACTCATATGAGAAACTTTTTTTTTTTTTTTTAATTGACCACGCTGTTCACTGGACCAAAAACCCTCATCATAATATTGTGAGTTAACCAAATGTATTTCTTATCCTGATCAGACAGAAAATGAACCCAAATCGCAACAGATTTTATGCAACCAGAGTACACAGGTAATATAGTATAAAAAAACATTTACAGCTTATGATTCAGTCTTAAGGAGGAGGATTTCTTTGTTTTACCCTCGTAATGTCCTCCTGATTTGCATACACTTTTTGTCCTCTGGGGTCAAAATGATCCCGCCGGGTCTTACCTTTAATTTATAGCATAAAGTATAAATTGTCAATCAATTCTGTGTTACACCTTTAGTCTTACTTCAGTTGTTAAATTAACCCTCCTGGCTCCTGGGGTCAAAATGACCCCAAGGACAACATGAGGGTTTTAATCTAAAATTTTTGCCTAACTGCTATGACTACTCTAAGTCAACGAAACACACCTGTGATATTTGTTTTAGTGAAGATTGTTGGCTTTCACCAGCAGTCAGAGAAACAGCCTCTCCCTTCCCTTGACAAATTACTAAAGGCCATCATACCACCATCATATCTATCATGATTCAAGCCCTAAATCAACTATTAGACACTAAATATCATGATTTTTCAAGACATATGTTCAAAGGGTGGCATTGGATTATATAATACTCCAGAGTCACAGAAAAATCCACTCAAAACCAGACAACTTTTCTATAATACAATAATAACTGTCAGTTATTGTTTGTCATCCTTTTCTATCACAGGACAGAAGAAATGTACGGTTGCTATTGGTTAATTGTACTTGTCTACATGGAAACATATTTGTTAATATAGTCCAAGATAAGATTTCCATGACATATTTTAGCTCAACTAGGATATTCTAAAGTAAACCAAATGGTCCCAAGGGGTTTGTTTAACAAAGTATTAAACTTTTAAATGTGGAGCCACCTTGGTTCCTATCAGGGTAAATAGCCTCAGTGTTAACAGTCAGATAACCATTTTTTCCAGCAATGGCAAATAACAAAGCTGTTGTTCCCTGAATGACCAAATAAAATAAAAAATGACTATTGTGGGTTCATACTACACAGAAATGACACAGACCCATTTGATGACTTCGTATAAGTCAATAAAAACAAGTTCTCACCAGCTACAGGATCATTACATCCACTTGCCCATTTCTTACATAAAGAGTTAACTCATGGTCAGTCGTGGAATGAAACTAAATACATTTACTCAAGCACTTCAGTCTTTTCATTTTATGCAACTTTATACTACTGCTCCACATCATCTTAGAGGCAAAAACATGATGCCTTGCTGTCTAGTAAACACTATGTATCTCCAAATTTGGTGATTGTGAAAATGAATTTTTCTGATAAACTGAAGGATTACAAGTTCAGTTATAGGCTGAGAAAGATCTATTACTTCTTAAGATAAATAAAGTATTAAAACCTCTTTTGGATTGGCTGGAAAATGCATTGTCACAAAGCTGAAAACAGGCAGTGGGGAACCTTAAGTACAGAGTATTTCTTTATTTTTTTATTTTCCAATTTTTGGCAAACTTATTGATGATTACTCTAAATCAATGAAACACACACTTCCTCCATCATGCCATTGTGTCGTGTAATGCTGGTAATAATGTTAATTCATTTAAGATTTCCATGACGTGTTTTAGGATATTTAACTAGGAAACTCTAAATTAAATCAATATCAAACAATCCCAAGGGGTTTGTTCAAAGCATACATGCAAAGTAACTGTTGAACTCTTATGTAAAGAGTCTCAGAGGCAGATAGGTACTTTTTACTCCACTACATTTGTCTGGTTTAGTTACAAGTTGTTTTTCATATTACAAATTTTCATGTCCTTCAGTGGAAACATTGTACAGTATCTCCAAATTTCTTGAATTATTTTATTCCTACTAAACAGGCCTGCTTTACTGAGCTCATAGAAAGTTGACTTCTTAGATATACATGGTTCTCACTGGACAGCACTGCTACAAACATATGCGTTTTTAAAGCTCAACCTATAACAGTAAAATGCAACATACACATTAATAATCAAAAAAACATCATGTATAATAGTAAAACACTGATGGATGATTTTACTGCAGAATGAGTATGTTGGCATTTAATTCTTTAAGTAAATGTTGCTGATAATACTTACATACTTTTACTCAGGTAAGATTTTGAATGCATTTTGACTTTTATTTTTGCTGGAGTATTTTATTTTTACAGTGTGTATTGATACTATTACTAAAGGATTTTAATACTTTTTCCATCTCTGCTTACAGTAACGGCGAACTGAAAAGCAAAGTTTCACTGATCTCTCCTGGTTGAAAGTCTGTTGTTGCAAACTTTTGTGCGCTCTTCTCCACCTGTAACTACACCTGGCAGAGATGCTGAGGTGCACTGAACACACCCTGAGTGCACTTGAGTGTGGACGTTTAAATTCAGGAAGTAGTGACAGGTTTCCCACCATCTAAACTGTCCCTCTCCCATGAAGCCCCGCCCCTTTGCCTCTCTCATTGGCTGAGACACACACACCTGAGAAACATTTGCTCATTAGGAGGTAACATATCAGTAAGACTCTGTACTGTAGCACAGTCTTGAGGCGTGTGTCCAGTGTGGAAAGTGAGTTATTCATCTGTGTACCTTTTTACTACAGGCACCTTTAGGTTGAACATGCTGTTTTTAAAGGTACGGCTCATGTTTTTTTAATTTTTTTTATTAAGGCAATATGATACAAAGGCACATTTTAATACTTTTTTTGTACATGCATAGGTAGCTGTTGTGTGCTGCCTGAAATGGCATTGCTTGTGGAGACAGGTATTGCTTCCCAAGGAGTGCAGCTGCTCCCAGGTGAGGAATGGATTTAATAATATGCAAAGCACTCGTGGCGTGCATTTGCATCTCCATTTTGAGCCTTTAGGTCAGGAGAAAATAATTGCATAGGGACATGGAGATTAAATGTACTTTGTAATTCATACACTGGTTATTAATAAAACATGCACAAAGCTGTGTAATGTGTGAATGAACCATAGACCTGTTGCTGATGTTAAAATGCTACTGAATGTCCCGTAGACATTCATCTTGCTTCACTTGACTAAGAGATGCTTGCAGGACAGTATCACTGTCTGCAGCTGGTCTGCTGGCTCTGGGAAATGGTCTCTGCATGTTAGTTGCACAGCAGCAACTTTAGCAACAGTTTGTCAACCCACAACATGATCAATGTTACCTAGTTATGTACTATGTAGTCCACAGCATATCATGATGTTTGCAAATTAAATTGAAACATTGGCAGACAGTCTTCCAGTTCCTCTCTGGGTCAACTATATAGTATTGGGATGCACAAGATCTGCACATTGCAATAGATGTGTATACATTTGAAATTATCTCCTTTTATATATCTTGATATTTCATGCAGTGGTGTGCAGGTCTGTGCTAGATGGGAGATTGATGGTGAGGGTTTCAGGAGGTTAGTGTGCATCATCAGGTGGTTTCTGTGCAGTTGCTAAGGTGGTACCAGGTGGTTGTCTGCTGATTGCCATTGTGCTCTGAGTGGTTGCTATGGTGTTTAGGGTGGTTTAGGGTAATTTTGGGTAGTTGCTAGTGTATTGGACTATGTAGGGATAGCATGTCTATGATGTGTTTGGAAAAAATGCATACATACTATGATACAGAGAGATAAAAGGTATTTTACACACATATATATATATATATATATATATATATATAACATATAACATATATATATATATATAACATATATATATAACATATATATATATAACATATATATATATATATATATATATATATATATATATATGTGTGTCTCACATTATTTCTGATATGTAAGAATGAAAAATGATATATATCATTTTTCATTCTTACATATCAGAAATAATGTGAGACAGGCTGTCACGCGAACAGAGAGATTAGTTTGACATGAGTCTCCTGTGTCCTGAACACACAAGCTTGCTGCCTGGAGTGTCTCTTCACATCTGGGCCTGCTTGTCTTGACTTGAGCTTATCTTATTCCCCAGTTCTGATCAGAGAGTGGCCCAAACCCTATGAATATTTTATGATTAGAGACACCCTTTTAGATGTTTCATATTATATTCCACACACTGTACAATACAATGACAAACAAATGCAACATATTTTCTTATAAAACTTCAAAAACATGTCTGTCAAGATGTCATTTCCATAACACTCAGATCAGTTTAAACAAACTAAAGTATTTTGAGTTGAAATGAGTATTTATGCCAAATCTGCATTAGTTGGTGACACGCAGTGGCCACAATGTTATCCTGAAATAACATTCTATCAGCTGTGAGAGACTTTAAGCATATTTGTATTTGGTATGTTTATATTACATAATTTATACAGCACCCAAAAAAAACTACTAAGTGCTAATAAAAAAAGTAAATAAAACATTTTTTAAAAATGACGTTTGTATGTTCTGAACAATTTTGTATATTTTGAGTACTGTATGATATAGATGGGCTATATTAATATTCCTATTTGCTATTAGATTTATTTAAGTACTAGAATACAGACAGGTGATCTGGGTGGCACAGTGGAGCAGTGGTCTGTCGCCTCACAGCAAGAAGGTTCGAACGCTGGGGCCTTTCTTTGTTGAGTTTGCATGTTCTCCCTGTGTCTGCGTGGGTTCTCTCCGAGTACTCTGGCTTCCTCCCACAGTCCAAAGACATGCACTTAACAGGTTAATTGGTGACTCTAAATTGCCCGTTGGTGTGAATGTGAATGTTTGTTTGTCTCTATGTGCCCTGTGATGAACTGGCGACTGACTGGTGTACCCAGCCTCTCGCCCAAAGTCAGCTGGGATAGGCTCGAGCCCCACAGTGACCCTGATGAGGATAAGGGGTTACAGATAACGGATGGATGGATGGACGACAGGTGATAGTGCTGTCAGGCAGCTTTTGTGAAATGGGCAAAGATGTTTAGGAATAACATGCGTGCTTGGAAGACGTAGAAAAGTCTTTTTGAGACTAGTTAGCTGTTTTTGAGTAATCGTGTACATACAACATAAAGTTGGTCTTAGATGTATCCTTTGGATACTAAAAATCACCTGCCATGATGTGATCGATCTTTAAATAAACCCTCATTAAATTAAAGTTTCCCCTCCTTCTTGGATGTGTGGGTACACGGGGTTTGGAAGTAATTTAATGGAACACAAGTTAAATATACAATATGTAGTTTGTATGCGTCTAACCTTCATCTACTCTTGCTCATCATCCAAATCTCAATTCTCTCCTCCATGGAATAAATGAATAAAAAGATAAAGCAATGAATTGACTTACTCTGTGTTGTGAGTGTCAATTGTGTGGAAGAGCTCCTTCAATTCCTCAGCTGTCAAGACTCCATCAGAGAAGTAGGCTTTGAATTCATCAAAGGACAGTTTTCCGTCGTCTGCAGAGAGAGCACAAAGGCAGCTTTTCAACACGCGTCAGGACATTTCAGTCTTTAGGTGAGGTGAGGTGGCCATTTTCTAAAACATTTCTTCTATAAATCAAAGGCTTGTTTTGGTCAAAAGAGCAAAAAGATTTGTAAGTAAAGTTTTGATTTAATTTCCTTCTGCAATGTAGTAGAAATAGTGATATGGAAAGAAAAGACTGAAGGGTGAATGTAAGTATGTAAAGTGTAAAGGTTTGAGGATGATCTGTAGTGGACTTCATTCCTCCTTGTTCCACAAGGAAATGGCATAATAACTTTTTAATGAAGATTTTCAGTCCATGTCCCGAGCTGATGAAACACATGCTGCATGTTATGTACTGCAGGGGCTGAATCAGCAAAATACAACTCACACAGTAATACACAGTGCGCAGTAATAAAACTTAACAAAATAACTCAGTGAAACCTTCTTCCCTGTTCATATTATTATAGTAAACAACACTATAAAGGGTCATCACCATTTGCTCCATTAGACCAACTAATCTCAAACAATCAGTCATTTTAATGCTTTGAGGCTCTGAAATTATGATTAGAATAAAAATACCCAAGCTGTGTGAAATATTCATGAGGTGGAAATAAGCAGAATTTCAAAATGAGGAGCTCCAGACTAAACATCCTTCAGCCAAATGAAGATAATCAACCACAGACTGCATATTTGTCACACAGCTCTGGCTCTGGTAGTCCCTCTATTTCTGCATGGACATGAAGTGGCTGATTTTTACATGTTCACTGCTGACCTGCTGCTCTGCAGACGATGACCACTCGCTGTTGTGTCACTACAGATGCAGGGAGCAAAAGCCCCGTTTGGAGGATGCACAAAGGCAGACACACATGCACATAAATCAAGCCCACAGTGACTCACTGTCGATGAGCTCAGAAATAATCTGGGAACAGACTTGACATACAAGGACTGCTGTTTGCACAACACTAAAAACAAACATGTGGGATGACTTCTTATGGTACTGCATGACAAGACCTCAAATCATTCACAGCATGGGACGGACTTTTAATGAATAATGGAGCATGTCATTCCATGTGAATAATGGACTCTGATTAGCTATTTCTTGCACGTAGAGGAAATCATTTTTGCTATCAGGGGTCAAAATGATAGACAATACCTGATTTCAGTGTGTTCTTTCACTAAAAACACTCAAGTTGTTGATACCAGCAATGAACATAATCTGCGTGAACATTTAACATGACGTGTGAACATGTGTGTCAGCAGGTTGATAGTTTCTGACACGGTAGCTTGACACTAACATACTGTAAGTACATGGTCAAACAAATTTACACAAAATTGATAATAGGGTACCTATAAATGCTTACAAATTATTGCAAGCCCAGTTTAATATGCAACACAATTTTTAAAATATATAACTAATAGGGGATCCCTGCTCCATCTCTCTCTATCAGTGTCCTTGGGCTGAAAAACATTGAGTGATCCACAGAGGCACCTTGTCTCTTTCGCCCAGAAAAGAAAAATTAAACATATCAACAGTTTCATTTGCATTCTATGGCTACTAATCTATATAATTTGATATATTATTTAAATATATACTGTATAAATGATGTATGATGTACCTATTGTACTCAATTAGTGGTCTTTGTGATTTATTAAAATAAATAATAAATATAATTTGTTCAAAAATGCTAATACTGTAATTCAAATCAATTTTGTTTCATTCTTTGACTGCACACAAATGCAAGAACAGCAGAACCGCCTGTCAGACAGATTTAACTAAATAAATCAGCCTCAGTGAATTAAAATGCAAAGCCTGCGTGCCATAAAAGCTTGAGATCTCACTTCCTTTCTTTGGATTTTCTGCATTTGTGCTTTGTTAGAGAGTATTTAGGCTAAGGGGGGCAGGATGGACATGCAGATAACCTGGATTCAGACTCTTGCTGTGCCTAGTTAACAACAAAATAAGCTATGTATGTTTCTACTGCATATTACTGCACAAGATAGTGGAGGTGAAACAATAGCAGAATTTGGCCTGAGCCTCCAGCTATACGCTTCCAAATCATTAAGCGTGGACTGCCACCATAAAAATGTCCATCTGTCTGTCGTTTTTGTTCGTTAATGTTGTGATACTGAACCTCAGTGGGTATGGTCAGTTTTCCTGTTTCTATGGCAACTGAAAGAGTATCAGCGGAGAGTCATGATCAGAATTTCATTGAGAAAGTACGTCTGTTTTCACACAAACGAGGGAGAGAGAGAGAGAGAGAGAGAGAGAGAGAGAGCGGAGAGAGAGAGAGGTTGAAGTAATGCCAAAGACAGAGTATGTGTGAACTTTTGGTGCAATATTTACCGTTTTTATCAGCTCTCCGTAAAATCTGTAATGAGAAAAGGAAAAACGATGTTAAAAAAGGTTTCACATCATCAAAGCTAAAGTGAGTGTGTGTGTGTGTGTGTGTGTGTGTGTGTGTGCGTATGTGCGTATGTGTGCGTGTATGTGAGGAGGGGGGGGGGATCATCGATTAGACTCTCAAAAGCAGTGTGTCTTTAAATTATTGATAGTGCTGTCCCAGAGTCCAGAGGAGATGAAAGGCAGAGTGGCAATGACCACACCAGCTTTAAAAGGGTCGCACAGCCTCGAAATAGCATTGCCCACCATCTCTCCTTGTCGGGTTTGTACTTGCGAAGAAGAGCTGAACAGGCTTTGGGTCTATTTACACATTATCACTATAGGCTGAATCTAAATCTGACAGCAGAATCATTTATGTGCAAGATCTTAAGTCTAAAATGCCAAAAAAGAAAAATCCTTCCATCTTTGGATTTTTCTTGCTTGGGGGAATTCAGCTCTGTGCTACAAAGGGGTAAAAATATAAATGGAGAATATCCACCCACCTTCTTCTGGCTCTTGGCAGTCTGCTGTATGTTCCCACTTACATAATTCATTCAGATTGTCCAGCTAATCAGTCTTTATGGCTTCTTTTTGCTCTCACCAACCCAGCGACTTGTGAAATCTGACTCTATCTCAGTGCTGCCTCATCTCTTGTCCATCTCTAACAAATCAATTCAGTTCAATACAACTTTATACAACATTCATAAATAAATAAGGGGAAAAGCAGCTGTCAATCAAAGTTAAAAGAACTTCTCCGTGCCTTCATCCCATATTGAACATGTCCAATTTTATTAGAGTTGCAACAGACGTCAGCAACTATTTCGATATTTGACAAATAAAGTCAAATATTTGATGGTTTCTGCATCTCAAATGTGAGAATTTGCTGCTATACTATAGTGATTACATTTTTCTGGCCCTTGGGTTTCTGAAGAGGTGTCAGTTCACCTCCAGGGTATTGCCAAGGTGCCCTGAGCAACCCCTAACTGCTCCCACCACTCCACATTTGCATGTCTATGAGCCCTTTGTGTGTGTGTGAAGGGGGATCAATAAATCACCTGTGGCATAAAATCAAATAGAAACGTTTCATGGTCCTGTGATGTTTTATAAAGCAAACAATTAATAAATAATGAAAATAATCATTAGTTGCAGCACTACTTTTATCCGTTATCCAAACTCTTATTCTGTTTCTGTTCTTATTAACTTGTGTATATGACAGTCATGTAAATTATATTGATGAAAAGCATTCATAATTGTGAATTGGTTGAATTTGGTCATTCACATAACAGCGCACACTGACAGCCGACCCTGTAATTGGACCTACAACTGGGTCTCATCATCCCATCTCATCTCATCCTAATTAATCTAATGAGTAAAATTAATGACTGTAACTAAGAATAGAAGTCTGATGGTCCTTTTGGATTTACCCCCCTCTATTATCTGGTAATGAAGTGGAAATTCGGCAGCATCACAATAAGAAAGAAAAACACATTGAGGCACAGCACATCTAACCTGAAACTGAGAGCTGCAGATGTCAAGAAACAACAGAAGCAACACTCTGTCGACCAACTCGCCTCTGAACACAAGCTGTGGTTTCATTCCCTGACATCCAGATAGAGCACGTGTTCGTCATCACTGAAACATTTGATGTGGTGGATACAGCTCTCCACCTTTAATAACTCATGGCTCCCATGTGTGCATCCTCCTCTGTGTTTCTCAGACAGTGGAGGCAGCCAACAGGTTTGTAGCTGAGACATCACAAGCGAATGAAAGAGTGGAGGATCGAAGGGAATACAATTATACCGAGGCAGAGTGGAACAGGGGAGCAGGATCATTAGCTGCGCTGATATACATGTAAGATGTGATTTAAATATTTGAATCCTCATCATCTGAGAGAAATCTACAAGTGTTGGGAGGTCTCATAGTATTTCAAAAATTAATTAAAATATGCCTTTTAGATTTTTTTTAAAAAAAGGTTCTAAATATCAATATTATTTTTGTCTAATTGAGCTACATTTGGCTTACTAAAGTCAGCATGTATAACACCCTGACTTTTACCACATCAAGAAGACTTGATCTTGGTAAAAAAATTTGCACGCTGACAGAAAGATGGATGGCCAGCCTTTGAAACCATTACACCATGAAGCCAAATTAAAGGTCAGTCTTGTCAAATTAATTTATTCTGTAAAACAAGAAGCTCTCCCCTGCATACATTAGAGGGATCCTCATTAAATCAGGTAGTCAAAAAGCTCCAACAGATGACTGTTAAAATCACTGAAACTTAGATTTAAAAAGTGAAATACATTTCTTAAAAAAAAATGCAATAAAATCTGTTTTAAAATCTGGTCATTGTTTTGTTTTGTTTTTTTGTTTTTTTATCTGTGAAGGCTGTTTTATTTTATTTTATTTTTATTTTTGCTACTATAGGCTGCTTCATTTGAAGCATAATAAACATAATGATAATATAGCTCTACTATATGCCTTATGCTTGTATTTTTGCAGAAAAACCAAAGTGTAAGCATCCACAGTGAAGATGAAAATACATTTTGTGCTATAAGTAAGGATTTAAAATTTGTTTTACTTACATCAATGAAAATCGACATTCCCTTTTTGAGCTCCATCTGAGCACTGGGCTCCTCGGACACACACTGAACCTCCTCTGAACAATCCATCATTCACAATGAAGCTTCACCTGTAAACTGCACAGGAATGCGCGCGCGCTGCAACCTCTTAACTGATCAAAGCCACTGGTCAAAAGGAGCGACTCTGCATCACTGTCAAGTCAGCCGGAATCCACAAACCACTTCCTGATTTAAGTGTCACAATTAAATCTTTTATTGTGGTCAGCAAGCAGCTGTTTATTCGTATATCCTCATTTTCCTCCACGTGCTACTCGCTTAATTGCTCTGCGGATAATTCTGGCGTTATTATTTGCACTGGGTCTGCACACACCACCAAAGTTTCTGAAAATGCACGCTTTTATTTTGAAAGCAAAATCACTGAACTTCCTGTCGTGTCCTGACCGTTTCAGCCTGGACGCCAGCTGTTGCTTTGATGAGTCCACAAATCTGCAGCGCATCTCTGTTGGAACAAACAAAGTGTCATTCAAATGCAAATGTGTTTCTTTCTGTTTGACACTTTAATATCGCGATGCATCTAGATACTCTTACACTGACAGATCACTGGAAATGTGTCAGAACAGAAAACAGAACTATGATCAGTTCATGTTTACAGTATAACATAGAGCCAAATGAGCAGCACAAATTAGAATGTTATAGCCTGTGTCCTAACTTTTTAAAATATACAAAAGTCAGATTAAAGGTTAAAAGGTAAAGTTGTTTAGATTTCTTATCAGTGGTTTTAGATATTTATTCTCTAAATAGTTTTTTAAAATGATGAAGTCTGTTAAGTGTGTTATTTTATGTCTTTAAGGCTTAGTTGACATGATATTTCTAGTTGTGTAATTGTTTTTGGCGTATTTTCATCGGTTTGGAAGCCTAATAAGAGAAAATACACTTTTAGTATTTTAATGAAATAGTTCATTTGTAAATTAAAAATGAAGAATGCTTAATGAGAAACACTAAAGACACATATACATAACTTTGCAGTTTGCCTTTAATTTTTTTACTGCACCTGATAATTTCTGGTGATGAGTAGGATTAAATTGTTGTCAAGTGTTAGATGTTTCCACATGAATGCAAACTAATCAAATTTCTAAATTGTACAAACGACAAACCCTGAGAGGTACTTGGATTGGTTGTAAAACTGTGCAACACCTCCATCTAGTGGATTGTTGCAACAGCACAGAAGTCAATCTCAGCACATGAACAAAATAATGATCTTTATGTGTTTAATATACTCTATGTCTGTATCTATGTCTGCACTGTGTGTGACTTTAAGTGGAGGTGACACAAACTTTTTGGAGGCCTGGCACCTCAGGGTTCTCTTTGCCCACAGCTGGGAGAGCCAGGCGGTGAGCGGTGGTAGATGCATGAATGCACATATTGTCTGCCTCACTCCCCTCATTATGAATTTATGGCAAGCACGCCAAGCATGGAGATTCCCTTCAGGCTACTATATTATAGACCTACTGTACGCTCTCAGAAATACAGCAGAATGCAGCAGAATATCAATACAAACTTTGTTGCATACTAGAAATTCTACGTAATATATGCTACAAAGCTTTCTTTCATTTAAAATGTATGAATTTAAAAGTGGGATATGACTTCCACAAATGATTGATACAACTTATTTCAGTATAAGAACATTAAAGTATAATATTGAATTTATAGTATTAATATAAGAGCAGACTATAAATTATGTTGTATTAAACAACCCAACAGCAGCCTCCATAAATCAGCCTACTTTAAATGCATTTGTTGATATTATTTGCATACTTTCACTTCAGTAAAATTTAGAGTAACTTGGACTATTTGGACATCATAGTGTTACTTGAGTAAAAGATGTGAGTACACCACTGCTAATTTTCAGCATAGTTTATCAACATATTTTCTTCCTAACATCAAGTAACTAAGTACATTTACTAAAATACTGTATTCTATTCAAGTACATTGTGAAGTCCTTTTATGACACCACAGTTACTAGTTACAGGATGTTAAAAAGCCCAACAGTATAAAAATCAGTATAAAATGACCTTCACCTCTACAAGCTACATTAAAATGTGTGTCTATAATAATAATAATCCAATAATGTAGGATGCTGTACATAATAATAAACACTCTGGCAGAAGCCATTCTGTATGTCATTTTTTGGCAGCCTACTTTAATGTTTGTAAGACTTGAGTGAAGTTTGAAATGCAAGGTATTACTTTTACTTGAGTAAAGAATGTGATGACTTCTTACACCACTGCTAATGTCAGCATAGTCTATAAACATGTATTCTTCCTAAATGTAAATGTATATTTCACCAAGCACTGCACTTAAATGCAACTGTGTGTCAGGCCTACTTGCAGGCACACTTACAAGTTTCCATCTTCTGCTACTTCACTCTCCTTAACTACATTTCAAACTTATAAAATATGATGTCTGGTTACAGCGTAAACAACCTCACAGTATACAAATCTTTAGAGCTCTGCAAGCTACATTAACATTCAAGTTAATGTGTTTGTGTGACTGTAGTTGTATTTTGTATTGATAGGTCTATACATAAGTAAGTGCATCTTTAACCACTGCTAATTGATTCACCGCCTCTCATTCTCTGTAAAACTCGATATGTGGTCGGATTTGAAAGCCCTATTAAATCAAAGCAACGAATCTAAATAATTAAAATAAAAGACTAAAAATGTATGAGTGAATTAATTAACACATCGTGTCTTGTGCTCATTTATCCTGCTTATGTGGCAGCAGCATAGTGCCGAACAGCAGAAAATCATCCCACGGTAATTGATCCAAAACAAACATAATTTGTCGTGAAACCGCGAGGAAGTCTCGCGATCACAAGAAGGAGCGCGCTGATTGGATCAGAACCGCCAACTGCTGGTCACGTGCGCTGAGGTTAGTTGGCATTCTGGGACACAAACAGTGGTCGGTAACAGCGACAACAGCAGCAGTTTGCACTGTGGAGGGAAGGCGACGAGAGAAACAACTACACCCAGCTAGCAGAGAAAAGCGAACTGTTTCTTTATGTCCGTCTCCTGAGTCTTTCTCGCCACTCTTTTATCCGGGAGAAGCGGACGAGGAGGCCAGCTACGACGGTTTTAGTCTCTGAAAGGCAGCGGTGGACTTTATCCGTGCAGAGGAGTAAGTTAGCCGCGCACTGATTTATGCTAGTGTGTTAACGTTAGCTGGACGGGTAATGCTGCCGGAGCCATAAAAGTTGATGTCCTCGCACCTCCTCTTGGATTCTGGTCATCTTTAGTCCAAAGAAGTGTTGGATTGTTTTTGTCAGTGTCCTCCTCACAGCTCGTCTCTCTCCTGCCCCTGACAGCTCCCTCCATCCATTGACTCTGCATCGTCCTGAGCTGAGGGGGTGACAACTCTGAATATGGCGAGTGTTTCAGACAGAGACCACAAAACTGGCACTTCTCAGTCATTGGACTGGCGCCTTGGCCAGCTAGTGTACCCTAGATAAACACTGTTAAATTGGACAATTCATGTAATGGCCAAGGAGAGTGACGGATACTATCTTTATGTCTGCTGAAGCCATCTTCTTTAAAGTTCATACTTTACCTCTGTTGATATCGCTAGACATGGACTTGATGTAAAGACTGTCTGGAAATCCCAAACGTCAACATTCATCTCAGCCCTGCCGCTGGTCCCCACAGCTTATTTGAGGGCCAACATGTCAATGTCGGGGTCCACGACCGTGCAGCTTTTCACCAAGCTTGTCAAGCACGCTGTGGGCAAGGCGCAGATTCAGCTGAACCGCTGGCTGCAGAGGACTGCCACAGATGAGTGTGACAAAATTGACATCCTGATATGCAGCGCCTTCGACGAGACAGGGGCGGTCGTAGGGAAGTCGGATGGAGACCCCGAGGTTGTCAGTGCCACAGGGGGGACGACCTTCAGCAACAGCGGAGAGTTCAGGCACCCGTGCTGTATCACCACCTTTTGCTTCAAGAGCGCCCTGCTGGCATGCATCCTGACTGCTGTGTGCTTCTCCTCTGTTGCCCTGGTGCGCCAATACCTCAAGGACCTCCTGCTCTGGGTGGAGAGCTTGGACAGCCTCGTCGGAGCCCTGCTGTTTATAGTTGGTTTGATTATCGTGTCTTTCCCGTGTGGATGGGGATATATTGTTCTTAATGTGGCAGCTGGCTACCTCTACGGCTTTGTGCTGGGCATGGGACTAGTTATGGTGGGAGTTTTAATAGGGACCTTTGTGGCACACCTGGTGTGCAAACGACTATTAACTGACTGGGTGCTGAACAAGGTCGGGAACAGTGAACAGCTCAGTGCTGTCATACGAGTGGTGGAGGGAGGAAGTGGACTCAAAGTTGTGGCCTTAGCGAGACTCACTCCCATACCTTTTGGGCTCCAAAATGCAGTTTTCTCGGTGAGTATGGAAACACTATAACCATCTTTCCCTTTTCTCTTCAGGACAGTCATGTAATGTCTGTTGTAAACTCATTAGAGTTTAAACAGAAAGGTCACAGTAATGGACCGGCCAGGAGCAGAGCTCATTAACCCACTGGAGGATGGTTCAACAGATCACTTGCAGTCATAAGAAACAAATCTGTGACCTTTTTGATTTTAGGAGAAAATGATTTTCTCATTGCCGGCCCAACCTACCACACAGGGGAAATCCTAACTAGCCAGAAGCCAATCTCAAGGAACAGACAGACAGTCTAGCATTTATCAGTTTAGTTTTGGACTTTGAACATAGTACTGGACCTGATCACTGTTCACGGCAGATAACAGTCTAATAGCAGACATTAAAATATAAGGCCAGTCCCCAGAGGAAGAAAACTCATTCCTTGTGTAGATTCCTCCTAAAAAAATAGATTTTTTGTGGCCAAAGGCCATCAATTATATTACGTTTGAACTATACATTTATTAGGTCCTGAGTTGGGCATTCATATTTAGAGCAACTGTGAACTCAGTAATGATCTGTGATGTTAACATAATGTAGACCAACATCTGAAGTCACTGGTCAAGGTAACAAACACCATGTGGCCTACATTATTAAGCTAAGCAGCATCAGGATATTGCTTTCAGTTGCACTCCCACACTTAACCTGAGGCCCTTGACCTTCATACATGGCATAAATAATTTATACTCACTGATTACCCTTCTCAGTCAACTCATTCGATGGATACCTCCAAATAGGAAAAAGCCTTGAGGGACGTGTCACTGTATTGTAGAAAATCAGCTGGGAGGTCACGCAACATGAAGAAAAGTCATGTCAGTTGTATTTGCATGATAAATGAAGAAGAAATGACCTGAGGGCGAACTTGATGTTACGTAGGTTTACATCTCCAGAGTAGTACGAGCCACACTGCTGCAAAAAGCTCTCCATTATACAGTATTGCTCATTGAGCAATATTGAGGTGGAATTGCCTCACCAGTGCCACATTTTCAGATTGAACTCCTTCACATTATTGTCTCACATTAGCCCGTCTCCAAGAAAATATTCACAAAGTTTTTTAACACTAAATATTGAAATAACGGGGCTGCAGAAATGTAGAAAATTTAATTCAAGCTACTGTAATCTACTGGAGTAGCACTGACAGCAGAACGGTATCAGGTTTTGCACAATAGAAAAGTGCGTCTCAAGTGGCTGAGTGCTTGTCTCCTCAGTATATAATCACTGAGCTGCAGAGACACTGTCCATCTGTACATATTTGTGGGAGTCAGCATGCAAGCACAAATTTTGTTTGAGGTGACGTGTGAGGCTGCTCAGATTGACTCTCATACACTGCATCACTTTTAAAGTTCAGTTTATTCTCGTTATTTTCACAAGTAGCCTGCTTAAAAATACAGACAGACAGAAAAATTATGCACATACCGAGAAGCCATCATAATATGCAGTGTATCATAGATTCTGTTTAGTTTAATTTAGATGTCATTCAAGTACAGTCATAGTGAAATGTGACATTTCCATTCCACTTAACTTAAGCTCTTTCAAATAGTGCACTTTATTTATGGAAACATCTGCCAAGAAGACAATCGAAACAGTGTTAAAGGCTGAAACCAGCTGTAGCACAAACATCCAGAAGTGGATGCAGAGTGGGGAGCTTGAAAGGCTTTTATAGCTTAAAGCGTGAAGGAGTTGATGCACAGGCCTGGGGCAGGAAAAGGAGAAAGAAGATGACGCAAGTCAAGTTTCACAAGCGCAGCAAATGCACGCTGCAAAACCACCATTTTCCGGGGTGACTGATTTATTTACTTTTCATATGGACTTGGTTTTTGACACTTTTTTATACACACTCATAACCACATTACAACAAACGCTCAGTATGTAAATCGGTGTTGTATTGACCCAACTGGTGTAGATTTTGAGGCCATAGTTCGTCGAAGGTTTACGACTAACTTCAGTATATTGAAAGCAGTGTCTAATAATCTGTAAAAAACCTTGTTTAAAATATAATGTCGCCTAACCCAAAACAACAACACCTCTACAGCCTCCATGTTAACACCACTGTGTTGACAGCGTCAACAGAAATGAGAAATAAAATGTTTCACAAGTGTAGTATTTATTTCAGGGATGCTGGATTGGATTGCACTGCAGGGGCATAGATCAGATTGCTGTCAAGAGTTCTGATGCCTTAATCTGATTATCTGAGCATGTCGTTTGTCATATGTTATTGAGAAAGAGAGAAATGTGTTGAGTTATAATTAACTTGTAATTCAGCATCAAACATCATAATCGTCAGTTCAGTACATGTTTGCATTAAGTGACAAAAGCATCTTGGGATTAGAATCAAGTATTTGCATGAATACATCTGCAGCATTACTGTGTAAAATATTTAAATAGTACAAACAAAATTGTTTTTTAAAAATGTTTTTTTAAACTTTTCAGGAATGACAGGCTGCATTATTTTTTAATTATCTATAAATCTGCGGATGATTTTATAGTTTGGTCACATGGCAGCCCATGGAGATAAATTCAGAGTGCCTGTTTGATTTCATTCGACCAATAATCCAAAAGATATTTAGTTTAATATATGTGGAAATACAAAAGCATTAAATACTCACATTTGAGCCAACAAATATTTGACATTTCATCTTAAGAAATGACATCTATCAAAATAGTTGCTGATTATTTTTCTGTCTATCAATCAGTCACTTGTTGCAATTCGAGACAGTTGGCAGACACTTCTCCGGAGGAAGTTGCTCATTATTTATGACCAAGATGACATTTTGAGATAAGAAGAAAATAGTCATTTGGCAACTGTAAGGTGAGATTATCTCAGGAATCAGCTGACTGTAGGTCAGCTGGTCAGGTCAGGACAAGAAGTACTGCAGGCAGTAAATGTTTGTGCTGCACTTGTACGTTGACTGATAGGTTGGTACTTGAGAAGCATCTCAAATTCAGTGAATTAATTTGAATGGAGGATGAGACTGAAGGAGAGTCTATTCCTCCATTGTTTGCATTAATGTCACAACTCTACTCGTGTTTCAAGCTGAGGCTTTAAGAAATTTGTTTTTCCAGCAGGTGGTTGTCATGGGTACACTTGAAAAACTACCGCGGATTGAATTCAGGACTAAATTTGAGCTCAAAGCTGAAAGTAAGACAGTTTGTAATGCGAAGCATTAATGATTCCTTTGCTTTAGTCTCACGCTGTGGTCAGCAGCTCACCTGTTAAGAGGCTTCTTTTTCCAACAGGCCTTACAAACCTAACAGATGGTCTTTCTTTGCATGACTGGCTTAAGTGGTCTCTGTTTGTCACCGGTTCATACTTTCAGCTTCATGGTCGGGACATAGCTCTGTGTCCAAAGGTTGAAATCACCCACTTACACCAGGATCATGACTCAAGCTTTAACATTAGTTACAACATTGAACTTAGTCTGTTCCAGTCTGCAGAGGTGAAAATGAGGTGTCAAAGTCAAAAGGACAGGCTTTTTAAACTGCGTTGCCAGCTGCTGCCTCTGTCACTGGTATTATTGGTGCTCCACAATCAGTGTGCCAGGGTGAAATTTAACGGCTGGATAATAGACAGCCTTGTAAAATACTGTTTTTGAGCTTGCTCTACAAATAAACACTGTATGACAAAGGATGTCAGCACTCATGCAGCTCAAGTACAACTGCTACAAAAGTGGGTCATATTTGGTTCTGTGTTTGCATTCTGTTGGTTAGTAACTAATGACAGCTGCTTGTCTTGTGCAGCTTGTCTGTGTCTTTGACTCATTGTCATCTCATTGGAGATTGTTCCCTTTTGACATATTTTTAGATTTAGGGATGTAGTTTTTGGTTTGTTTTTACTAATACAGCTGCATTTTGTATGAAGGTTTTGCCTCTTTCGGGCTGAATTGGTTGGCTAATGTTGTTCAATTCCAAAGGGTTGCTTTACAGATCTTACAGATGCTGTACACTACAGATGCAAACACACAAAGTAGCTACTGGCTGGTGAACATAGAGGAGGATTTAGCTGCTAAAGAGCTGAATATTATCGTAGTTGGTAGAGACCAAAAACAGAGCGAAAAGAGAGTGAACGTTTGGTGGTCAGTGACATGAATCCAAGTGAATCATAATGTTTCTCCAAGTATTTGCTAACAAGTTTGCTTAACATAACATAAGAGGTCAAACATATTTGAAATGTAACAACTAAACCGTCATTCAAGGGTGGTTTAACTGGAGAAAAACAGGCTGCCAACTCCTCACACACGTGAGGTAGTGGCAAAACCTGATCACAGCAATGACGACATCACTTATAACAAAACACTTTTTTTTGCGTAGGCTTACATTGTGAAATGAATGAAACATTTAAATAATTTTCTCCTGATTCAAGTTAGCATGCTCTTCTTAACAGTGGGGTGTGGTGTTTTTGTTTGTCCTCAAGCACCACTGAGTAGCTGTTTTAAGAATGAGCGGGGCACCGCCTTTAACGCTGTACCTGTACCCTTTATACAGTACATTCATGCACCTCAGTGTGAAACTCTGTTTTTTTCCCAGCTGGTGAAGTCAATGTCAGTGTGCAACCTTCACTGGGGAGTTCAGCCAGCCCTGCCAAAAACAGGCTAATAAGCCGGATCCTCCAGTTTGTCTCCTCTGCTTCATTTTCACTTCCAGGCCTCTCACTGTGCGCCTCATTCATCTTACCTAGAGTCTCATTATTTAGCCTAGCTTATATTGTAACTTTATGATCTTATTCTCAACGATAAAAGATGAAACTAGCCGTGGGTGGATACTTCTTCACCCATACTGGCTCACAGTGGAATTATGTGTTGTCTGCTCTGCCCTTGGTAAGCACTTTCAGTGGATGAGGCTACATTTCACCGTGCCCCCCGCTTCTTTCTGCTGAAGTGGATGGTGCTACATTATAGCGGGTAACCTAAAACGACACACAGACTGCAGCAGTTAGCAAAACAATAGGACAGCTCAGGAAAAATGTTTGCGAACCCTTTGCAGACAAAGTGGACATATTCAGGTCTCCGCCTGTATTTTATTACAGCATTATAACCTTTAAAACCGCTCGCTGGCCTGGCTCCATCCCTCTGCTGTCATGATGAGCTGATGAAGCAAGTGGGGAATTCACCGTGTGATTTATAGGACCCTATATGCAGACAAACATGTTTGTGCAGCCTGTAGATAGGATAATTATGTCCTGTGCATCACCCTTCGTTACAAAGGGTAAACCGTGTACGTGTCCAGATAAGAAAAGGGATACAGAAGCAGTCCTGAAATTTACTATGCTGTCAAGATACCCTACTTCTTGTTTTGTTTACGAGCACAAACTCAGACCAGCGTTACTGCTGCTCTGTATAAATCAGGTCACGCCTAGGATGGGGTGCTTTTTCACTTGAATTTGCAGATTATCTTGATACACAGGAGCAGCAGTGAGTAGGAGGTTCAGTGGGAATTCTCTGTGCTGTTATAAAAATACCAGCGACTAGCCCTTCCCTGGTCGTAAGACAGCTGCATACACTGGGAGGGAAGAGACTTCTCAGAGGACACGTGCTTCGCAACTGATGGCTGAGAGAAAGAGAGCGCATTCCTCACATGTCGCGCGTCATGTCTCTGAGATCAGCTAAAGGCGTTTGGGCTGTGTTCAGTTGACACATGGTGCGGACACATCAGTGCAAATCTTTCAAGGAGAAAGGGCTGTCACATGATTGTATTGGGGGTGGGTGGGGGGGACGCCCAGCTAAACATACTGAGGAAAAACAGCACGATGACATTAGCTTGATTAACCACTTTTTTTCCGGTGTCGTATAAAGTGTAACTCTTATCAGCATGTAGTGTGATAACAGGAGAGGTTTGAGGATCTCTCACTGTGAAGAGACACTTGGGCTGGATCTTGCAAAAATGTTTTCCACCCCTGATAACATTTTGTCTCAGGCAGTGTCTTTTAGAAACACGCCGCTATCAGCCACGGTGTAGCCACAGAGCACACAGTACCAAGGTCACAGACACACATCGGCGTGTGTCATCGCTTAATCAAGGGATCAAGGGTGACAACGACGCAGACACTTACTTATATTTATGTGGTTGTATTGAGATATGAGATGGAAGACTGAGATGTGCCATAAGTATAATAAGCAAAATGTACTTACTATTATACTCTTACTTATTATATATTACATAACAGACTGATGCACTGATCTATAATCAGCATTTGACTTTAACCTCTCAGTTTAAGCAGTGGCTAGTTTAGTTTTAACAACTCTATATAGTAAGATAATTTTTCAGACTTTTTTCAATTGTTCCCAACGAGGATAGAACGTATGTGACCACCTTGAACAGTCAGTTCAGAGTGTCCGAGCGTTTCTAGTGAAAAACAAATCTCTGAACTTTTCTCACCACAGTTTCTCCTTTTCAGGCAACCCTTTATATATTAGTTGAGGCTTGTGGAGAAGCTTGTTCCGGCTGTGTCTGTCTATCCAAACATACATGATATGTCAGACAAACAGAGACACAAAACAAACAAATGAAAAGAAAATATGCTCTGCTGTCATCACTTATGGTCACGTTAGCTTCTCCATCTCTCTCCTCTGCTTGTTTGACTGTGGGTTGGGCTCCTCCGAAGAAGTCACAAGATAAATCTGAGGGGGAAAAAACTTCTGATACATAAATATGTATTTCTCTTTGGGCCCCACATAGTTAAATGAAACCATGTGAGAAGTTTGAAGGGAAATGTCTCTCTGCCAACAACACTATTCACTGTTTTTATGTTAGGGGTCACAAGTTAAAAAGCACTGGTTTAATCTTTAATGGCGCCTTGTTTTTATAGTCTTATCATCTGTGTTTGTGTAAAATATTTATCTAAGTGCAAGTATAAAGTTCAATCAGCAGTGTACTTCAAGTCTAAGGTTAAGTCAGTTGGCTTCATATTTAATCTGATTCCAGTTTTTGTTAAACTTAAAACTTCTTAACTTGTTAAAACCTTTTTATTTTTCTGATTAATCAGAAAGAACTAACTATAGTTAGGTGGCCATTTAGCCCTTTCAATATCAAGTTTAAAGTCTTAAATATTATTTGTAGCTTGTCTTACTTCACATTAAGTACAGACAGTGTGAAGATAAACAGATTCAAAAGGGTGTGTGAGGACTTCCACTAACAAAGTCATCATTTTATTGAGATAAAACAATGATTTCCTCATCTTAAACGGCTTGTTGACTGAAATATGTTTGTCAGAGTTTTCTCTTTCATTTTTGCTGTTTCTCCATTTCCAGATCACAGACGTGTCCTTGCCAAACTACCTGGTGGCCTCCTCTGTGGGTCTGTTGCCCACTCAGCTTCTCAACTCCTACCTGGGCACCACGCTTCGCACCATGGAGGATGTCATTGCTGAGCAGAGCGTCAGCGGCTACTTTGTATTCAGCCTGCAGGTGAGCTGACGGTGATAATACATTACAGCGTGAAGACACTCATTCCTAAATGTCCTGAAATAACCCTGGATCTCACATTTTGCTTTGCAGCGACGTAACATTTGTTCAATAGCGTGTCTGGGTTTGAAATGTTTTGTATGAGCTAGATGAGTGGTTCCTGACTTTTTTCTTTTGTCATTGAGTAAATTGATGACCCCTTACTAAGTGACATATTTATAAATATTTCATATTATATTCCATGTATAACAATGACAGAATAGAGCAACTGATAAACTGTACAAATAACCCAAAGTTACACAATATCTGTGTAAGTACGTACGTTTTCATGAGTAACTCTTTCCTGTGAATATTTATAGAAACTTAAATAACTTCTAAATTCCTCTGACTTATTTGTA
The DNA here is from genome assembly GCA_946959425.1 of Argyrosomus regius. Lineage (NCBI taxonomy): Eukaryota > Metazoa > Chordata > Actinopteri > Sciaenidae > Argyrosomus > Argyrosomus regius. Next base: position 17,631,821 of record OX336899.1, read on the forward strand.
TTATGTATTTTGACATTGCGACTTCCCATGATGCCTTGGTCTGAGCCCCTAATGGGGGTTGGAAGCTCCAGGTTGGGAACCACTCAGCTAAATTATGGAGCAAATCTGTAGCACATTTAATAAGCAGGTACATTATTTAACCCGCCAGGTCAGGTCAGGTCTGAGATGGCAACAGGAAAAACTTGCTTTTGCTCTTGTTATTGATATAGCAGTGACAAGCGAAGGTGTAGTGCATGTTGATAATAGTGATGTAGAGCTCTGGATCACACCCTCCACCAGTGTTTGTTTTTTTCCTGCCTTATGATCAAAATATGTCTCATCTACAAAAACACTGACATCTGCCCTGCAGTCTTCAGTTACATAACCGTCAAGAGGAGGAATGCTATTGTCTGTGTAGATATCTAAAACATGCTCACAGTTCAGCTCACTCAAAGATCTTTTGAAGCAACACCTGTTCATCTTGATGTAATCCTCACTCAAGGTGCTCAGGGATCAGGGGTTATTCCTGAGTGCAACATTTGACGGGTTCACAGGGGTCAGAGGTCAAGGGTAGTTTTAAGATTAAGTAGGTATCAGTGCAGAACCTGAAAGCCTCAAACTGAAAACTGGCCTTAAACACACGGTGGTGGGGAAACTCCACCTGGAAGAGCTGATAAGGCCCAGTTATCGCTTACTGTTGGGAACCAACATTAAGTTCTCAGTTTTTAGTTCTATTGTAATCCTGCCCTTGTGTTACCTTTTAAGAAATTTTGGGTAACTTCCTGGAGTCTTCAGTGATTGCCTTTGACTGCCTAACTAAGAAAAAAGCCTCCATAAAGTGGCAAACTGTAGTTTTTACACTTATGTTTATGTACAGGTTAAACAAACAAGACATAGTGTTTTAAATATGAAGCTTTAGACGTGCTGGTTAACAGATTTTGTTACCATTGGCCTGCTGTTTTCCTTAGTTTTACTTGCTTTGATCAAAAATCTATCTGAAGGTCTCACATGAGCCTGAGCAGACTGAAGTGTTGGCTGTGATGAACACTACGGACATGTTGGCGGTTGTTATAATGCACCGCAATAGATTGTGTACTTTGGTGTGTCAAATTTATTTAGTCTTGCTTCCTTGCTCTTTTATTAGGAGAGCAAAATATTAGACACACCTCAGAATGGAGTTCAGTTCAGTGAATGAATCAGGAAAGACTGCTGTGTTGAACACGTTTGCCCCTCTGTCCTCCGCAGATCGTCATCAGCATCGGCCTGATGTTCTACGTCGTGCACCGGGCTCAGGTAGAGCTCAACGCAGCCATCGCAGCCTGCCAGATGGAGCTGAAGTCGTCACACATGAATGGTTCCTCCACCAATCACGGCGGCTTCACCTACTGCAGCAAGAGGGCAACAGCTGGCAGCGGAAACTGCATCAACGTGGTGTGAGCGCCAACCGACACGCGATGCAGTGAGCTCGTACGACTTGGTCACCAGTTTGTAAGACTGCAGAGCTTGAGGGAATCTGCCGAGTTAAGACGGGGGGTCTGAAATACGTTGGTGGCGTGGTATATCATTTTCAACATCGTATTTTGACCACCCTTGTGAGAAAGCCCTGAGAGCGTACGTCTTTTTTTCGGTACAGTGTTTCAGAAGTGTGGGACCACGCACGTTTGAGGAAACAGTGCTAAAAGAAAATGTTTTGCGGTACATCATCTCGGGAGGTTTTGTTTATTTTTTTAAGTTATTTTCATTAAGGTAATTCTTAACATTTACTGTTACATGAGATGTCAATGAAATGATGATATTTAGAGATATCAGAGGTGGCTGAGTGAGTGAGTCATAAAAAAATTTAAAAAAATGAAGAGGCATTTACTGCCTGCTAACACTATGAATGTGCAATCTGGAGCTTTCTAGAGAACCAAGGAATTGTTTTTCATTTCATTGTCAATAGACTGCCAACCTATGCACCTTTCTTTCATACTACATCTGTCTTACTTTTATTTGAAGGGATCTTATGATTTGTCATACATCCAGTGCTAATTCACGGTACAAATAAAAAGGGCATTATTAATATTTTTGAAAGATTTTGGCTGTTCAGTCCAGTTCATTTGTGTTTCAAGTGTCTTATTTTTGGACTATCAAGCGAGAGGAGCATCAGCGGCCTCTCTTGACTGTGTGATTTCTGCTGGCATACGACCACATCAGCTCAATTGGCCTTGTCTGCCCGGAGATCATTTTAGCGCTTCTGCAGTTTTGATAAGAGCAGCTGGAGAGGAGAGCAGATTTCCCAGCAGGAGTCTCAGGAATGTTTCTGCCAGGAAAGTTTGAAGTGCAAGCGTGATCAGCTCCTCTGTAGCTCAGCCATGTGTTCTGCTACAGGAAGATTCCCCACAGTGAACTGGAAACGAGATGTCAAGCTTTCCTGTAAATGTTTGGAATTCACTTTGATTTGTTTTTTGGTTTACATTTTTATTTGGCTGTGGGATTATCCATTAGGATTATTACATAGTTTTCGCTTAAGATCGCTTAATTTTCCGACAATTCTGTGCAATACGAAGAGCGGTGACAAAATGGCATGAATGTCATATTTCAGTGCTGAAACCAAACTAATCAGAAACGCTCTAACGCAAGAAAAATAACACAAACCCAAGTCTGTGTTCATTTAAGGTTCTACTTAACATAGACGAGTAAGCTAGATGGGAAGAAGAGGCTGTTATTTTTTATGTGCCATAATTTGATAAAGCTTATCACGACACTGGCCCCACCTGAGCTGAGGCTACATGTGACTTATGACTTCTTTTATGACTTAATGTTGCCGGTAATTCTAGAAATGATCTGTGAACAACTTTTTTGTGTTTTAGCTCTTAATACTACAATAACAAAGCTCTCGTGCTGTAGGTTCTTTTGCACAGTCCACTACAACAGACATTATTTTCATACAGAGGTTAAACCAGGAAGGGGTTTGGTTGGTGGAAACTGGAAGGTGGTGTGTCTCAGAAGCCGACAATCAAACACAACATGGACACTAAGTGATGAATGTGATAATACTTCTTATTTTTACATGAATTATTGTGATGCTGCTCCTCAGATTAAGTCTGATTGAGGAATAATAAGGGCTCCTATATGATAATATCCATCTTTATGTCCCTGTATTTGTTCACAAAAGCCTATTTTGTAACGCTGACACAACTTTATGTTTCTCATTATTTTTATACGACTGTTTTTTTTTTTTTTTGTCTTTCAAGCCAGATTTAATGTTCTCCCAAACACATTCCATGCTGTCAGACCTCTGAAAAGCTGTCGTTATTTTCATGATACATGTTGGTTGAAAGGGCCCCTTCCTGTCTGAATTTAGCAATAATGTTTGAAAGCAAAAAAATATATATATATATAAGTCCCACCATTATGATCTTTAGCAAAGTGTTGGGAATAGCTGTTTACTACCAGTGTTTAAGATTTTTTTTCTCTCAAAAGTGAACAAAAAAAACAAACAAACTGCATTCGAGTTGTAAGTCGACCCATGTTCCACTCTAAGGTTGAGTATCGATATTCCCAGGTTTGTGTTACAGTGTTCAACCTGCCTGTTACCTCCCGCTGCCTCTGACGGACATTTCTGCGCTGCCAATGATGTGACACATGAAGAGACACACAAACATCTGTGATCAGAACAGCTTGTTCAGATTTGTAGCACCTTCTTTGGAGAGTCCCTAAACCTACTGATAGCTTATTGATGTTTAGAGATCAGCCTGTCACTTAAAATTCCAACCCAGACTTTTTTTTTTTTTTTTTTTTTTTTCAGTTTCTTACTTGAATTGAAAAGTTTACGTAGAGAGAGATGAGTAAGTTTTATGGCTGCGAGATTTATAAAAATCTGCTCGCTACTCTCACCATCTCACTTTCTAAAGGTGTGGAAATGTTTTTTCACAGCTCCTGATGAAAGAAAGTCTTAAACCTGACAGCAGTGACATATTTTAGGACATGTTATACCCTCCAAACAAAGTGTGATTCGATGAAGCTGTTCTGCTCAGATGTGGAAAAGAGGTCTGTTTATTGCAAAAACCAAGTACATTAAACTTGATTGGCCACCGTGGATACACTTCATAATGTTTTTGTCTCAACTGGGATTTTTGAAAACTTGAGATTGTGGAGAAAACGAGCAGTTTTACAGTACAGACATTGGTTCTTCCTAGGTGGGCTCTACTTAACTTAGATATAGTTATGCAACAACTGATTCCTAAGGGAAGTATATTTCATAGACACCCACACAAGACCTGAATCTGGGATGTAACTGCACACCTGAACAGTTGTAGAAGAGTGCAGCGTGATGGTATTAACTTCAAGTTAAGGGTCTCGTTCGGTGCTATGAAATGCAATACTTCCCATCTGTATCAAGTGCATTACACATATGCTGTATTTTGTAATACAGAGAATTTTACAGTGTATAAATATTGATATTTATCGCTGTATGATGCTTGTTCAGTGTTATTTATGAGAGAGACAAAATAAAACCTGTCTGACTTTGTTACAAAAGTTTTGTTGTTTTTTTACTTGCTCACTACATTCTAAAACAAACAAGTTCAAGTATTTACTCTTTGCAGATAATAATTCATATTATTTAACCCTGAAAGGAAAAGTATGCTATTTCTGGCAGAGTTATACCTACATTTAAAAAAATCTACTGCATACGCATATATCCCAAAATGTCAAACTTGTATCTAGTCCACTCCTTTTTTTTGTTTAATAATTCACAGCTCTGGATACCTTTTGTAATACTGAGTGAACCTGGTCTGTGTTTGCCTTTATTAAACTTTCTGTGAACCTTGTTATTTACGATAGAAAAAGCAGCCTAAAGTAACTGGCATATCAGTGGGGAAACTCTGACGTCTCCACAGATGTTTTCGCAGAAATGTGTTGAAAAGCTTTCTATCTTTGTTGAGCCGCCACACATTTTTCTTTAAATCCCCTTTTCCCCCCCCAAAAAACCCCAAATCCTCAGCCCGAGTCTCTAAATATTACCTGGCTTTCTCCCCCGACCCTTTGAGAGCGATGGAAGACAAAATGTTCTCACTCAGAAGGTTTCCCCTTAACTTGCAAACCTCTAAATAACTGTCAGCCCTCAAATATGCAGCAGAAGCAGCAGCACTGTATGGCCAGAAATAATGCTGGCTTCTGGGGCAGTTTGTCACAGCGATTTTGAAGGGAAGTAGTGATGGATGTGGCGGTGGTGATAGAGAGTGGAGCACCACTTACGCTTGCCCTTGCCTTGCCAGTGACAAGCTATCTGTACAGGGGGAGGTGGGTGTTTGTGTGGACGGTGTCTGACAGACATGGTGCAGATAGTTTCTGCTTGTCAACAATACTGTGCCACACAGAAACACACACAGACACACACACACACACACACACACACACAGTGGAAAGGCCACAGCCATCTGCTCCCCAAATACGACAAAAAAAATACAAAAAGTCTATCAATCAAACGGTAACAGAGCAGGCTACTCTCGGATTTTATTGCTCCATCTGTTAGCTGCTGCACAGATTCATCTGCTGCTTTTCACACAACCCTCCGATCTCTTCTGGGCTCGGGTCAGATCTGTGTCCGATCCATCATCATCCAACCCCGTCTCAAAGGACAAACCTCATCCCAGAGCCTCCCCGCCAGCACATATATACATCCAACACAAAACCAAGAACATTCACTTTGACGGGCCTCAAATGAAAGCCCTAGTTCTCACTGAAGGCCACGCTTTTGGAGGAAAAGTCCAAAAATATATCTATGAGGCTCAGAATGAAATTATAAAAGAAAAAAAGAAGAGGGAATGGTTTTGGAATACGTCCACGCAGCCTTCCAGAGGGAAACTTATGAGGTGGATGTTTATGGATTTGTGGAGGAGGGAAACGCTGATGGTCCTCTGGCAAGAGTGATCCTGCTCCAGGCAGGCGGATAGATCACATGACCACTTTCTTGGCCCGGACAGCTGTTGCCTCCATCTGTACCATCTATGACCTGCTGCTGTTCTCCTCCTTCTATACGCTGTAGTAGGAAACTGCTCAACAGACAAATAGTGCAAAAGAGTGCAACCTCTGGAGGATCATCAAAACAATTTAACTCTGATTTCTGATGCTCATTCTTCATGTTTTAGGCTTTAGGTGAACTCATTAGAGCTGGACAGACTTGGTTCATGTGTCCTTGCTAATCAGCAACCAGTGAGCGAGGGACAAACGAGGGAGGGAGGCCTGTTCTGATGACGCCTGCTCCCAGGGAAGAGTCACATCTGTGTCCTCTCCTAAGGTCAGCTCTCCTCCACTGTGTGACTGTGCTGTCTGCTCGCAGAGCAAACATGAAAACACACTCAGATTTGAAGGGTGCATTACAGGGAGATGAGCAGCAGACGTCTTGTCTGTGTTGACATGGGCTGCGAGGAGGAGATATGCAGTGTTGCTAGATTTGGCAAAATCAGAAAAATAATCACATTTCCACTACACATTGATGTTATGATGTTACAATGTTAAAGTCACTGTGAAACTGCATACGAGAGCCCTCATTGTGAAAGAGTTTAGCCTGGAGGGGAGGTTGAGGCCCCCCCCCTGAGACAGTTAATAATGTATCATCACATAACAATGTGACATGTGGGAAAATTAAGGAGCAGGCACAGCTGGTGGATGGAAGATTGGAGGAGAACAACGAGTCCTAAGATAAGAAGATGTTTTGATGATGAAAAGTCAAACGACACCTTGAGTGAAATCGCGTTACAATGAATATATCTGACGTATGCTGAAGAGAGGCATCCACATCTGTGTACTGCTGATGACTGACTCTCGCTTGCAAGTAATAAAATATCTGCTGGGATTCAAATATCGTGCTCTCTGGTATTTGATTGCCAACTCTCATCTGTACTTTATAAGAACTTACACTTGAGTTTCCATGACACGTCCTACTTGAGCTGTTGTATTGTTGTATTGTGACATTTTAGGCTACTTTTTGTACCATTTGGACAGTTTCCTCCAACAAAACTTAGAGGCTTTGTTCCAGTAAATTGGCCCCTCTGCTCCTCTGATTAGAACAGCCACTGTTTAGAGTCAGGCTGATCAAATTTTCCTTTTGGACTGTCACCAGTGTGGTGACAAATCTATCCATTACACTGTTAAACTTTTAATAATATTGTATTTTGTTTTGAGAATATGACTACAGTTTACAGCTTGTTTTATGTTGCAGCTGTGACTCGTTACAAGGGCCAGCCAACAGTTTGTGTTGAAATGACTGTTACTCAAATGAGTTTGGGGAGTTTTTGATAACTTCCAAGGCTAAGATAAGGACATTGTCAGTATGCCAAGTGAACTTGGTCCCTGGTCACGCCAGATGCAGGGCAAGAACTGTGTAAATGTAGGTTACATTTTTAAAAATCTTTGTCAGACTCTGAAACACTCTGTGTGTGTACAGATCTTATTTTATCCTACAAAGACAATATCGGAGTAACTTTGTTAATTTGTTCATCTCTCACTGTAATTTGCTCCACAACCAGAAAATGTCACCTTTGCAACAACTGCAATTCAGCTCTGTGGTGCTCTCTAGTGGGCTGAGGCCAGTACTACAACGGATACTAGAGCCTAGACTACAATTCAGTGTTCAATGTTTTTGTTTTTAAAATCATCAACCACATTCATTCCTGTGATGTGACTTTAGACTTTATTTTGAAATACAGACTATCTGGAAACATTGATCCAGCATGGAAGAGAAGACCTTAAAATTCTCAAAAAATAAAAGGAAAATGTAATATTTACAATTCCATGAGCACAAACAGGTCATGTGATATCAAAAGGACAAGCTACTAATAAACCTTGTGGTGAGATTTTCCTGTTTCCTGTTGTTTCAATGGTCAAGAATGAACTTTAAACTGTAAAATCAATTTCAAAAGTAGCAGCAAACATTATATTTTAACATTTGTTGGTGCTTTCTACATTTATTTAGTAATTTTAAGAGCAGGGAAGGGGGTGGGGGCATGAGCAGAGACACATACAAGGATAAAACTAATCAAAATAAAGATTTACAGTTAACTAACCTCAGATGAGGTCAGAATATTTTCTTTCACAGAGAAAGTGTTACTGTGATTTGAACCCAGCACTGACGAGGTCTGCACTGAGACTGTAAAACACACAAAACAAACAAGATCAGCTTATCTAAAATAAGATATTTAACCGGCACGTTTGGCGCCGTTTTGAGCATTTCTACCCAGAGGAGAAGCTGCAGTAGATTCCCCAGTGATCACTAGTGTAGCGTCCACAGTCCAGCTTCTCCAGTCCCACGAGAGCCATGTGGTCAGGGGACAGACGTGTGATGCCTTCTTTTGTAGCCGGGCGGAAGTAGATCCTGTCAAAGCGTAAGCGACTGGCATAATTAACGGTCTTGTTGCTGTTTGCTGTGGTGTCCCACGTGTATCGACAGTGCTCCTGCTTTCCCAGTCGCTCCCACACATCACAGACACTAGAGGGGAGACCCACCTTGGCCACCTGAGATGAAGACCAGAGCAATAATTATTAGAGATACACTGTAACGGGAACATTTTGAGAATAAAAATGTTGTTTCCCCATTGCTGCAGATGTTATTTGAGCTTTTGAGTCATTACACATAATGATGCAAAGGCAAACGCCTGACCTCAGTGTCCCTCAGGTTAGTGTCTCCTCCAAACAGGACGGTGACATCGTCCGGTGCCTCCCTCATCCTCTGCATCACGACCCGCAGCTGTTTCATCCGCTCCCCTGCGTGGCCTTTACAGCTCTCCAGGTGGGACGTCATCAGAGTCAGCTTCTGGCCTTTGAAATCCACCTGATTTCAAAGAGAAAAATCCAAATTTGTATCAACTAAGGTGAGCCGAACTTAAGCATTATGACATAAAAGTATGTGGATGACTACAGTATGTGTGCACAAACCTGAGCTACAAGCAGGTTCCTCATCATTTGAGTGGTGGGGTAAGTTACTATCTCACTCTCCAAGAATTTGACTCGTGCCTTCTTCAACATCATCCCAGTGAAATAACCTTCTTCACCACCTGGTCAGCACAAGTTTAAAAGTAGAGTATGTATAAGACAAGACAGACAGTGAGCCAACATGCACAATACCAGGACCCTGAAATGGAAGATGCTGAATATACTAGAGCCATCATTACTTTTATTATTTACAGATGAAAAAAGGCCTATTGGACACACCGTACCTTCAATGATTAGGTAGCTGACAGCCCGTTTCTTCAAGTACTGAACATAAGGTGGAATGAGCTCCTGAAGAAACACCACGTCTGGAGTGTATCTACATGAAGAGAAGAATAACCAACGTGTGATCTCTGTATCTTTGAGCTACACATTGTATCTCCTCTGATATAAACAGAGTTTAATGAAAAAGACAAGGGTTGCCAACAAAAAGTAAGAGTGTACAAACACAAGCTTACAAGACTAAGAAGGAGCACAGGCCTCTGGCACGCTCTGCAAGGTTGACTTGGTCAAGTCCATCTACGTTCCAGGAGATCATCGACAGTTTACCGTCGTCTTCTTCTGAGGGTTTGTGTGCGGAGGCTGGACTGTCTCCAGTCAGATCTATACTGGAAAGTTTGTAGAGAGAATTTAGAGTTGTTGCCTGACTTTAACAGAGAGAGAGAGACAGAGAGAGAGAGAGACAGAGAGAGAGAGAGAGAGACAGTAATGTTAACTTGGGACAGACTTACCAGCTTCCTGAAGACTTTTCCTCAACCTTTGTCCTCTGTGCTTTTGGACTGCTCTCTCTCTCTGGAGAATCCTCTACTGCAAATACTCTCTCCATGTCAGCCTCAAAGAATGAGTTTAAAGCTCTCTGTAAGACACATGACAGGTAAGGTAAATAAGTTTAAATAAAGGTAAATATTTTTTTTAGCAATACAAGCTGAGGAAGGAAGGAGGTGGAAGACTGGCGCTGTAATGGCGACAGGCAGCTGTAATGTAATGGCGACAGCTACTGTTTGCTGTGGGTGTGTCTATACCTGCTAACTGTAACCGCTGTGAAACAATCAGGAAATAACTTTTTATTTCTCTGATTGACAGCTTTATCGAGGCCGGCGCTTGCTCTTTGTTATTGTTACTCTATGTGTGTGTGTGTCTCTCTCTCTCTCTCTCTCTCTCTCTCTCTCTCATCAGACTCAGATTTAGAAGCTGGTACATGAAATAAACAAAGTCAGAACACACACTCAGGTAGATTCTCAGAGTATATGAATCCACCTGGATAGTCTCAGAGACAGTTTCAGAGACATTTCCGGCTGTCTGTGGAGGTTTGACCGATCTGAGTGCCTGATTGGCTTGCAGAGCGTGACGTTTTCTCAAAAGATTGATCTGGATCAACTGCTCTCTAATCTGTGGGTTGATGAACTTTTTAACTAACAGGTCTCAACGCGTGACAGTGAATAGCATTTTATCCGATGTCCTCTTTTCCTCCACTTGTTCCCCTCAGGACTGCGTCCTCTCCGCGATTTTGTTTATTTTAGATAATGCATGCAAAAGCCAGCACACCGGGCACCATACAACCGCAATTCCAAAAATGTTGGGACGCTGTGTAAAATGTTAATGAAAACAGAATGTAATGATTTGCAAATCTCACAAACCCATATTTTATTCCCAATAGAACTTAAACAACATATCACGTGTTGAAACTGAGACATTTCAACTAATTTTGAAATTGATGGCAGCAACACATCTCAAAAAAGTTGGGACAGGGGCTAAAAAAAAGGCTGGAAAAGTATATGGCACAAATCAAAAACAACTGGAGGAGCATTTGACAGTTAATTAGGTTAATTGGCAACAGATCAGTAACATGACTGGGTGTAAAAGGTGCATTTCAGAGAGGCAGAGCCTCTCAGATGTAAAGATGGGCAGAGGTTCACCAATCTGCAACAAACTACGTCTAAAAATTGTGTAACAATTTCAGAAAAAAAAGACTTTGAAGATCCCACCATCTACAGTGTAAAATATCAAACATTCAGAGAATCAGGAGGAGTCTCTGTGTGCAAAGGACAAGGTCAAAGGTCAAAACTGGATGTTCATGATCTTCGGGCCCTCAGACGGCACTGGATTAAAAACAGGCATGATTCTCGACTGGAAATCACTACACGGGCTCAGGAACACTTCCAGAAATCACTGTCTGTGAACACAGTTCGTCATGCAATCCACAAATGCAAGTTAAATCTGCATCATGCAAAGAAGAAGTCATATGTGAACACTATCCAGAAATGCTGCCATCTTCTCTGGGCCAAAGCTCATTTAAAATGGTCTGAAGAAAAATGGAAAACTGTTCTTAGGTCAGATCAATCAAAAATTTTAATTCTGTTTGCAAACCATGGGCGCTGTGTCCTGCAGACTAAAGAGGAGAAGGACCATCCAGCTTGTTATCAGCGGACAGTTCAAAACTCTTCATCTCTGATGGTATGGGGTTGTATTAGTGCCTATGTCATCAGCAGCTTACACATCTGGAAAGGTACCATCAATGCTGAAAAGTACATAGAGGTTTTAGAGCAACATATGCTCGCATCCAGGCAATGTCTCTTTCAGGAAGGCCTTGCATATTTCAGCAAGACAATGCTAAACCACATACTGCATCCTTCACAACATCATGGCTTTGCAGGAGAAGAGTCCAGGTGCTGAACTGGCCTGCCTGCAGTCCAGACCTTTCACCAACAGAAAACATTTGGTGTATCATAAAAGAAAGGGACAACATTCTTCTCCCAAAACTCCAGGAAGTGATCTTCTCACCTGGCAGACATGTACAGACAGTTGTTAAAAGATGAGGGGATGTTACACAATGGTGAACATCGCTCTGTCCCAACTTTTTTGAAATGTGTTTCTTCCATCAATTTCAAAATGAGCTATTTTTTTCCCCATGAAATGATAAAATGTACGTGATACGTGATATGTTGTTTATGTTCTATTGGGAATAAAATGGGTTTGTGAGATTTGCAGATCATTGCATTCTGTTTTTATTTACATTTTACACAGCGTCCCAACTTTTTTGGAATTGGGGTTGTATAATTAAGTTCGCTGACGACTCGGCAATAGTCGCTGCTGACGCACAACGACCCTTGTAGCAACCAATAATGTAATAACGTCCAATAATGTAATACCTCCCGATAACGTAATAATTTTAGCCATTTTGAATATAATAAATCCAATAATGTAATAACATGCAAATCGTGTAATAACTTAGTAATACCTAAACTAATTAGACTTTTTCATCTAACACTGAGCAAACACATGTAGGTCACATGACCACTGTTCTCTCCCTGAATTCTAGCACATTCCACTAAGTGATCTAACTACCATATACACTTCACAGTAATGAATGAAATAATACTCCTTCATACATGAAATTATGAATTTACATATCTAAGCAAATAAACAATATTCTAAATAAAGATTTTGTACAACAAATAATTCTCAAATTGGCTCTTATAACCAGAATTAAGGAGAGAGTGCTGCATAGTACGTACCCGTGATGAATATGACGACTATCCACTATATCTATTTATGATGAGCAAACTGCAAAATAATCTTTTATTTCCAAGAAATGCAGTCCTATTTACGTATTATTACATTATTGGCAAAATGTTATTACGTTATTGGCTTTATTACATTTTAAATGGCCAAAATTATTACGTTATTGGCAGGTATTACGTTATTGGACTTTATTACATTATCGGTTGCTACAACCCTGAACATGGCCCTATTTTAAATGATTTTACAGAGTGGTGTAAGTCGTCTTTTATTAACATTAACGTGGCAAAAACTAAAGAAATGCTGATCGATTTTGGAAAGAACCCCCCCACCCTCTCTTCCACCTTTAATGATCAAGCTATCGAAGTGGTGAAGCAATACAAATACCTTGGTATTATAATCGATGACAAACTCACCTTCGAGCCAGTGGCTCGAGCAAGTTGATGCTGTCTGTAAAAAAATCACATCAACGCATGTTTTTTTTTTGTTTTTTTTATCGTAAACTTCGCAATTTTAATGTCGACAAGACTTTTATGAGGATGTTTTATTGTTGTTTTATTGAAACTACTTTCTTTTGCTTTCGTGCGCGCGGTTTGGGTCCCTCACTCTTAAAAACAGGCTGCAGTATTTAGTTAAGGCGTGTGGCAAAATTGCCCTCAACCCTCTGACTGACTTAAATGCTTTATAGAGACGAGGGCACAGTCAGTCCTGGCCGACCCAAGTCACCTCCTGAACGGCTGCTTCACGTTGTTGCCGTCTGGCCGCAGATTCTGTCTGCCTAAATGCAGAACAGACACAAAAACTCTTTTGTTCCTGCTGCTATAGGCTTTTTTAATAACTCAATGTGAGATGTGGAACTTTTATGTAGTATGTATTTATTTTGTCTTTTACTGGTGGTTGTTGTTTGTTTGTATATGTGTTATGTTACATCCTGCTGCTGCACAACGAATTGCCCCTCGGGGATAATAAAGATTCCTTGAACTTGAACTACTCAGTGAAATAAGCTGCAGCGGTGTTGAATTTTAAAGTGAATAAAATGACTATATGAGCCACCACCTGTAGCCTTATGTATCAAGCTACAACAGTTTCTTCCACATTAGAAACTGACGGTTTGTCCGAGTCCGATGTAGAAGCCATCTTTTCATGACACTAGTCTTTACTTACAGGGCAACAACAGCAGAGAGGCTGAGCTACATGAAAACATTACTCCATGCTCATGTTTATAGTTATAGCAGGTGTACCAGTGAAAGGCTTCCGGGGGAACTATTTAGTGACCTGTCGGTGGCAACGAGCCAGTTCAATGGTCAAGAACGAACTTTAAACTGTAAAATCAATTTCAAAAGTAGCAGCAAACATTATATTTTAACATTTGTTGGTGCTTTCTACATTTATTTAGTCATTTTAAGAGCAGGGAAGGGGTTGGGGGGCATGAGCAGAGACACATACAAGGATAAAACTAATCAAAATAAAGATTTACAGTTAACTAACCTCACATGAGGTCAGAATATTTTCTTTCACAGAGAAAGTGTTACTGTGATTTGAACCCAGCACTGACGAGGTCTGCACTGAGACTGTAAAACACACAAAACAAACAAGATCAGCTGATCTAAAATAAGATATTTAACCGGCACATTTGGCGCCGTTTTGAGCATTTCTACCCAGAGGAGAAGCTGCAGTAGATTCCCCAGTGATCACTAGTGTAGCGTCCACAGTCCAGCTTCTCCAGTCCCACGAGAGCCATGTGGTCAGGGGACAGACGTGTGATGCCTTCTTTTGTAGCCGGGCGGAAGTAGATCCTGTCGAAGCGGCAGCGACTGACGTAAGGAACGGTCTTGTTGCTGTTTGCTTTGGTGTCCCACGTGTATCGACAGTGCTCCTGCTTTCCGAGTCTCTCCCACACATCACAGACACTAGAGGGGAGACCCACCTTGGCCACCTGAGATGAAGTCCAGAGCAATAATTGTTAGAGATACACTGTAACGGGAACATTTTGAGAATAAAAATGTTGTTTCCCCATTGCTGCAGATGTTATTTGAGCTTTTGAGTCATTACACATAATGATGCAAAGGCAAACGCCTGACCTCAGTGTCCCTCAGGTTAGTGTCTCCTCCAAACAGGACGGTGACATCGTCCGGTGCCTCCCTCATCCTCTGCATCACGACCTGCAGCTGTTTCATCCGCTCCCCTGCGTGGCCTTTACAGCTCTCCAGGTGGGACGTCATCAGAGTCAGCTTCTGGCCTTTGAAATCCACCTGATTTCAAAGAGAAAAATCCAAATTTGGATCAACTAAGGTGAGCCGAACTTAAGCATTATGACATAAAAGTATGTGGACGACTACAGTATGCGTGCACAAACCTGAGCTACAAGCAGGTTCCTCATCATTTGAGTGGTGGGGTAAGTTACTATCTCACTCTCCAAGAATTTGACTCGTGCCTTCTTCAACATCATCCCAGTGAAATAACCTTCTTCACCACCTGGTCAGCACAAGTTTAAAAGTAGAGTTTATCCCATATGTATAAGACAAGACAGACAGTGAGCCAGCTTGCACAATACCAGGACCCTGAAACAGAGGATGCTGAATATACTAGAGCCATCATTACTTTTATTATTTACAGATGAAAAAAGGCCTATTGGACACACCGTACCTTCAATGATTAGGTAGCTGACAGCCCGTTTCTTCAAGTACTGAACATAAGGTGGAATGAGCTCCTGAAGAAACACCACGTCTGGAGTGTATCTACATGAAGAGAAGAATAACCAACGTGTGATCTCTGTATCTTTGAGCTACACATTGTGTCTCCTCTGATATAAACAGAGTTTAATGAAAAAGACAAGGGTTGCCAACAAAAAGTAACAGTGTACAAACACAAGCTTACAAGACTAAGAAGGAGCACAGGCCTCTGGCACGCTCTGCAAGGTTGACTTGGTCAAGTCCATCTACGTTCCAGGAAATCATCGACAGTTTACCGTCGTCTTCTTCTGAGGGTTTGTGTGCGGAGGCTGGACTGTCTCCAGTCAGATCTATACTGGAAAGTTTGTAGAGAGAATTTAGAGTTGTTGCCTGACTTTGACAGACAGAGAGAGAGAGAGAGAGAGAGACAGTAATGTTAACTTGGGACAGACTTACCAGCCTGCTGAAGACTTTTCCTCAACCTTTGTCCTCTTTGCTTTTGGACTGCTCTCTCTCTCTGGAGAATCCTCTACTGCAAATACTCTCTCCATGTCAGCCTCAAAGAATGAGTTTAAAGCCCTCTGTAAGACACGTGATGGGTAAGGTAAATAAGGGACAACTGCATGAGGACTTTCATGCACTTTTTTTTAGCATTACAAGCTGAAATACTCAGTGAAATAAGCTGCAGCGGTGTTGAACTTTAAAGTGAATAAAATGACTATATGAGCCACCACCTGTAGCCTTATGTATCAAGCTACAACAGTACCCTAGCTGGGTAATGTCACATCCCAAGAGAGGCCTCTGTCGGTGTACTGTACCTCCATCTCCCACTCGTTTTCAGCCAGGTAGCACTGAGCCACGGCGCTGTCAGTTCCCGCTATCGCAGCAAACTCATCGCAGAGACGAGCTCTGCTTTCTTCCACATTAGAAACTGACGGTTTGTCCGAGTCCGACGTAGAAGCCATCTTTTCATGCCACTAGTCTTTACTTGCAGGACAACAGCAGAGAGGCTGAGCTACATGAAAACATTACTCCATGCTCATGTTTATAGTTATAGCAGGTGTACCAGTGAAAGGCTTCCGGGGGAACTATTTAGTGACCTGTCGGTGGCGAACGAGCCGGTTCAAAGAGCCGGCTCTTGTAAGTTAAGAATTGGAGCCGGTTCCTGTACGTGAGCCGTTTTTTTGGTTATTTATTTATTTATTTTGTAGTATGTAAGTAAGTATTACGGTGCACTACCGGTGCTCCATCCAGTGACTGAATGTCACATGCATGCTGTGCAACCAATCACGCGAGGATAGACAAGGATCATACCGCCAAGCAGACAGTCATTTACATTTACACTATAGACTGCTGTCTGTAAATGCAATGAAAACAATTGGCTACAGCAATTTACTGATATTAGAAAATGTAATTTTTTACTTTTGAATACTTCAGTACAAAGGATATATTGAACAATTTAATTTATATGTACACACATACAAATCACAAGTCAAAACAGCGCTAAATTTGGCTGAATTATTAAAGGTATAAGTGGTAAAATGAAGAGCCGTTTGGGAGCCGAAAGAACCAGCTCTTCTTGGTGAGCTGAGTCAAATGATCCGACTCACTAAAAAGAACCGAACTTCCCATCACTAGAACTATTACAACAAATACCAGCGCTGCAAACTGTAACTTAAATAACTGAAGGTGAACAGGTTTATGCTATTTTACATGTGTAGTTTCTAATGAATATAGCCAAATACTGCTATCATTGCGGTGCTCTTTACTTTCTGAACTACAAATCTGGTCGAGCTAGCAGATTCGCTTTAAGTTCCGCCCGGACCATTTATTGAATGCAAAAGTTTCCGGTACGACGTAAACATCTGGGTGACATTGGCTGCTTTTGTAAGAGTTAAAAATGGTTTCTCTGTCTTTAAACTCGTTAAGACAAATCATGAGAGCAATGGTGGATGCTCCAGGCTTCGACAAAGTCTTGAGTAAGGTGAATATACACACGCTGCGACATTTAGTAACCGTCTATTTAAACACAGCTTTCCTCAGCCAGGTGCCGCTCACAGCCTTGTGTGTGTGTGTGTGTGTGTGTTCCACAGGTGGACGTCTTGTCTGCCAGCCCAGGTAAGGTGGTGTGTGAGATGCGGGTAGAAGAGGAGCACACCAACCGAGGAGGGACGCTACACGGCGGGTTGACAGCCACCCTGGTCGATGTCATCTCCACCATGGCTATCATGTACAGTGAGAGGGGAGCGCCGGGAGTCAGTGTGGATATGAACATAACGTGAGTCCATGAACCTTAAATGTAGATGAACCTGTGAAATATATATTTACATCTGAGCTGTCATTGATTGTGTGTTTACAGCTTCATGTATCTAATGTGAAATGTGTGGAATAAATCTTCAGTTTGCCATAACATCGACCTAAGACTGATGGCCACCTTTAATTGCAAATATTTTTAATTTATTTATTCCAGGTAACCCTGAATTTAATATTTAATACATTCATAAGTCTAGTATCAGTATGTTTTTTTTTTAATAACATTTTACAGCCGCCTAATACATTTCAGGCATGGCTGTAGCTAAAATTTTAGATATACTGATGCCACTAAACAGAACATCTCTAAAATAATTCTATATAGGTTTTTTTAATTTTAGTCACATCCTCTAGGTTTTATTTGTTTTCGTTGTCCTAGAAGTGGTCAAATGTGAACATTCTCGGTCTAAAAATGCTTAAATCAGCATATAAAATGACAATGTATACGCGTTTAGTCATAGAATCTAACCCCTGAACACCCCAGATAAGAGGACATGATCACAGTGTTCTCAACTTTACCTACAGCTCTGGAAAAACTAGCCCATCACCATGGGATCCCTGAAAATGTGCAGCGATAACTTAAATGAATTTAACTTCACACTACTGTGTTTCTTCTGAGGGTGGCCTTGACTTTCAGTGTGTTAACAAGGTCAGCTTGAAGATTAACTTCATAAACTACAAATGACTGGGAACAAATGTCAATGTCTTACAGATACATGAACGCTGCCAAGACGGGAGAGGACGTTCTCATCACTGCTCAGGTTCTGAAGCAAGGACGGACGCTGGCGTTTGCCACTGTAGACCTCACCAGCAAGGCCACAGGGAAGCTCATAGCTCAAGGAAGACACACCAAACACCTTGGCGGCAGCTAAACTGTCTCCCCATCTGTGCCTGTCTGTGAATAACATATCATGTAGCCATACTATCAAAACACGGGACGCTAAGTGAAGATGTAAACTAACCGCTGTCTGTGAATAGTTTGCAAAACCAGATTGTGTACAAAACAATGTAGTTAACGGTGGTAACAGTGCTACGAATCCTTCCACAGCTGGTTACTTAATGACCGCTGGTGTTACCACTGTTACATATTTGTCGTCAACAGTTAGAGAGACTACTAGCTGTATGGTCAAGTGTCAATCCTGACCTCAACTACTGTATGATTGGTATTGTTTCATGCGCATGCAATAAAAAATAGACAAGAGTTATGCTTTCAGAATTTGCACTGTATTGGGATATGCTCAGCAGTATTGATTTGAGAATCAACAGAAAAAAACCCAGAAGTTACACGCCTCATACCCTTTCAACTCAACACACTGAATCAACGAGGAGCAAAATTATATGTACTATGTACTTCATATTCTTTGACAGAAAAAAAGCCTGCAAAAACCAATTTTAATTTGATGAGCATGGCAGCAAATTATCTTAATTTTTAGTAAGTCAAATTAAACAAAAATCAGTTAGCTTTCAGCAACTTTTGTTAGGTGTGTTAAACATTAAGTAAGTCACCATTTCAGTTTCTCACCACCAACCCACATCCCAAATAAAAACAAAACATAAAACATCAGATTTCAGTAGCTGAAATGAATGGTGCGTGAACAGCTTGAACGGTGACGATGACCTTCAACATCTAACCAACATGTCTCAACTTTGTGTACAATGCCTTTTAAGTCACTCAAGATTTTAGCAAAGGCCTGCCTAGCATGTTTCAGAGGAAAGCAAATGACACCAAAACATTTTTTTTTAAAAGTCCAGCAAAAAAACTAAGGCGGTTTATAAGAAGCAATACCTACACCATATGATTTGACAAATATTGTTCATCTTGTTTTCTTTGCTTACACAGGTGTTTTAACGCCTTATTCACACCTGTCCTTGGTCAAAAGATTGTGTAAAGTTGTTCTAGAAACCCCATTGACATTACAAACAAGCTTTAACAATCCTTTCTTATGACAACAAGGATATAAAAAACACGTCCATCTGAGAACCACCGTGAAGACCTGTGTATTGTTTGTTCCTGTTTTGATGCAACATAAAGAGTTCCTTCAATGACCGGTGCTGTTGACAGTGCGGCTCCAAGTGAACAACCAACCACTCAAAATCAATGTTCGTGCAGGTTCAAATAAATAAAACTGGATGAGTGAGTAAGAGGGAATGAAGAGGGAGTAAATTAAAAAAAAAAAACAACAAACAAAAAAAAAAAAAAACGAGGGGGAACCAATCCAAAAATGGCAGAGAGAAGAGGAGGAACATTGGGAGCGTGAGAGGGGGGGAAAAACAAAACAAGGATGGGAACTGAATCAGCTTCAGGTCAGGAAGGGGAGAACGAGTTGGTAACAAAAAAAAAAAAAAAAAAGAGATCCAAGCACAAGTTCAAATCTTTTAAAAGGAAACGGGTGGAGATGAGTACATCAATTTGCTTCTGAAGGCTTAGGCAGGAGGGAGGGGAAGGGCTTTTCCCTATGTGGCTGAGTGGAGCAGGAAGCCTTAATCAGGCATGTATGGGCGGAGGTGATCCTCGATGTCTCCCACACCCCAGCAGGTCAGCTGGTCCTGGGGCAAGTAAAGGCAGAGGCTGCACAACTTGAAAACTGTGGCCTTGGTTTTAGGAGTCTGCGAGAGAGGCGGACAGAGAACAATTGTGATAAAAGTGTGTTGTTTGGAGGCCGTCTGGGTTTCAATTCATCAGAGCAGTAACGTTATAACTTCATTGGACTGACTTACCTGTAAGTGCTGTCTATCCATGAAGAGAAATACAGACTGACTTGGGTTGTTCATGACCATTCCAGCCTTGTCTTTACGACCCAAAGCATGCAAGCACTGCTTCTCGTAGTCTCCATGATGAAATTCAAACTTGGCCTGTAAATCAGAGGATAAACTTGTGAGCCAAGAAGTACACGTTGGTACATCCAGGTGTCCCGGAAAAATTAGATTACTCAAATGTTTGTTTTTGCAAAATGTAAATGCTGATAAGGTGACAAGTTCTGACCTGAACAGGCCTAAAGGGTTCATCATCGGCCCCCTTCCATCTGGAGAACAGCAGACAGACAATCTTCTCAATGTCGTTGCGAGGCCAGAGGATGAAGTCCATCTCTTGTGTGCAGCCTATCACATCCTACAGATACATGAATGAAGAACACAATGTAAAACACACTGCACTGGACATCGTCGTCTTCAGGCTAACGCCCTCCTAAGACGGTGCGCTGACTTACCCTTCGCATTGACTGGTATCGGGGGGCGTGTAGTTGCACAACATCTTTTTGCAGGAGTTCTATCGAACTCTCAAGAGAGTAACTGGAATCCCGCACACCTCGTAGGATGTTTTCTTCATAATTGTTGGTCATCACTGGCACCACTTCAGCTACCTCAAAAAGTGCAGACTTCTTCTTCTGTATTGACAATAAAAAGACACATACACATATTTTAAGTGAGCGTTCTGCCTTGGTCATGTAAAATAAGGAACACGTCAAAGGATGAAGACAATTATTGTGTTAAGAATTACTGTATTCATCCATTTCACTGACAAACCTTTTCTTTGAAAACGAAGGCTATATAAATCTTGAAGTCAAACTGATCAGCCAAAGATTCCCTTTTCTTCCGAAGTTGAGCTCGAAGTCGATTTCTTGTCTGATTTCTTCGTGAAGTTGGGTCCCCCATGGTTAGATTTTGATGGTAGTGTCTTCCTCTCTTGTGCAGAATATTTTGGCAACACTCTCTACTTTTGTGTTTGTACGCTGGATAAAGGATGGAGCTAGCTACCCTTCGCAGAAACAACGCATCAAACGACTCTAGGCTAGATCCGTGAATTACCCACTAACTACCAACTGAAAAGGTCAACAAATCGGAAACAAAACTAAGTCATTTTAATTTATTTTTTTTGTAAAAGGGCAGTGTTGAGGAGGGGAATGATCAACAAGACTACATCTCCTTATTACTTATTCAGAAATTCATGTTTTTAAGACATGACTTTAAAGCCAAATTAGCCTTTTTTTTTCTCAACCTGCCATTGACAATGGAGAACAACAACAGAGATTTAAATGAAAGAGCAACTCAAATTTGACTAACGTTTCTTCTGTGTTACTGAAATCAACAGAAACGGCTGCTACTGTAAAAAACCCATATCGGCGATATATATTTTTGCTAGTGAAACTGAGGATCACAGAGACCAGCAAGCAGACAAATATTCTATTGTTTGGGTAATTTCAAAGTCCCTCATCCATGGCTGTCGTTTTGTGTTTGTTTTCTCTGTAGAGACTGCGTTATGTGCGTGTTACAGACGGATCGGGGATACAGACAAACATGGCAGGTAAATACAGATGCCAGGAGATATTGGCACCGGGTAACATCGAAGACTACTGCGAAAGTACCTTGACATTTCCTTGACTTGTTACTGCCACTCATTTGGCCCACGGCCTGCGGTGCTGCCACTGCTGATAGTCATGATGTGGGCGTATTTTTAGCACACTAGCTAAGGTGAGCTAGCAAGCTAATCTAGGCATTCACTTCCAACACTAACTAGTAGTGAACCGACGATATAGCTACATCTTATCTTCTGACTGATTGGCTTAATCGAGGCCTATGTGTGGTTGGCTGGCTAGCGTACAGTCATCTTTCCACGCGTTTACATTTTCTCGTCTGGCTCAATGTGACTGCCAGTGCTGTGAGAGTCAAGAGACCTGCAGGGTTGACTGACTAGCTGGTTTTGCTTGTGCTCAGCATTTTTAGCTCGGTATAATTCGCTTCAGTCGTGTCTTGTCAACAACTACAACGACAAAAAAATCAACCAGGGGGAATCAATAGCCAACCAACGACGACCGCTGAATGGCGAAATTAAACGTTAGCTCCAACAAAATCAACCCTTTTCACGTCTGAAGTTTCGAGGTGTTTGCTGCGCTTGTTTTCTTTCTCTTCTTTTCTTCAGTCGTCACAACCTCCGACTCGCCCTGCCGCATGCCATGTCAAGATAAATCGACAATCCAGCTGAAATCCTCCGTTCTTTCAGTCGACATGTGGCGTGTTCTGTCTCCCGGCGGGCCCATATTTAACGGCGATGTCGTCCAACGTTTTTCCGTTTGGTTTCTTTGTGTGTTTTTTTTGGGCAGCTGATAATGGCACAGACGAGCTCGTCGATCCACAGCCTCCCCAAAATGGCTGCACAGTCAACTACAAAGATGTGACGTGTGTTGACATGTGACCGCACGAGGGGAAAAAAAAAAAAACAACCCTCCTCGTGAGCAGTGGGCCCCTTTACCATGTGACCAGGGGGGGGCGTATTTAAGCTGCTGGCGCGAGATTCTCAGAGAAGAGAATAGGCAGTCTGAACTACGAGGCGCGGTTTATCAACGGTGAGTCTATTTAACGTTTGTCTGCTTTAATATGGTTTTAGTTTAATTACCGGCACATCTGCTGTTCTTTAAGTATTACTAAGGAAAGCTATCCTTGTGCTAGAACTAGCAATGGTCGCTTAAACTGGCTTATTTTTTTAGCGCACTCATTTGGCCTCAACGTTTCCTACGAAGGGTGACGACGCATTTAACGTTAAACGTGTCTTTTAACAAGCTAATCACTTTAAATTACACGCTTAACAGGCAGAGTTCCCACATTTTTAAGCGAAAATGACCTATTAAGTAGCTTTCTGTTTACTTTGAATGTCTAATGACTTTATATTTTCCTATCAGGTACCAGGAAAGAAAATGAGTTTCGGTGGAAAGCTAAAACACAGCCGCCCCATGTCTAATGAGAATATAACGGTGAGTCATTGTTTAAAATGTCTTCCTTCAGTCTGGTGACACTCTAAATACTGTAAGTCAACATTTAATGTTGAAATTTAGGGCTGCGCTTCAGAGGCTGAAACAAATAAAATGTTTTCATGGTATCTTGCCACTGTTGTTGTGGATGTAATCATCACACATGCTATTTGAACCCCTGATTGGATCTAATTATCTGTAGGTATGAAGAGAGGAAAGACACTTAACAGAAGGAATGGTTAACTTTTGCCCTTTCTGTCTCTATAAATGGCGCCCAAACTCAAAACTTTTTTTTAGTTTAATAGATGGCATAAATGTGTACACAATGCACAACACTGGAGGCTTTTTAAATGAAGTTATTGTGACATCAGTTTTGAACACTAAATTCCCAAAGGGTCTGACATGTCACAGCTGAAATGATGATAAAATATTGATAGCTGACTACTTCTGCTGCTTCGGTTTGGAAAGGCCCATCTGAACATGTTGGCTTAAATGGCTGCTGTAATGAAAGAAGACTTGTTTAAATTTTTTTTTTTTTTTTTTTAAGAAAATGAAGTGTTTTGATTGAAACACTTAAAGTACAGCCCATACGTCCATAGTTTCAATCAGTGTCTGCCGCACAGCTTAACATTTCCCAAACGTCACCTTTTTTCTAACCATGAAACACTAGCAGAGTTGTGCAGCTGTAGCCAAACATTAACAAACTGAGCTTGTTTGCTGCTCTGTAATGAGCCTCGAGGAGAAACTTTCCCACGGCTGTAAGACTTAAGGCTCTGCCCCCGTTCCCACACCTGTGGACCTGTTGCACATGGCAGCAGTGTTGTTGCGATACTTCACTTATGCCCTCTCCCATGGTGACAGTGTAACTAAAGTAAAGCGTGCAAAGTGATGCTAAGCCCTGATGAATAGACTCTTTGAAAATGAGAACACAGGTCATGTTAGTTTCCCATGTGTCTCAATTTTGAGTTTCTCAAGACTGGGAAGGCACTAGGATCTCACCATTTCTTTTTCTGCGCTCATATCTGTTCCTGATCTACTCTGCAAAAAGTAACCCTTGGGTTTCTGTCCCCAGAGCTTTTTCGCACCATCTCAAAAGGCAATGGGAACTCCCAGACAAACTCTGCAGGTCCTCAAACCCTCAGCAGTCAACACAGATTTGGGAAGGTCGGCTCAGGTATGCAGCAGCTTATTGCAAAAGTCATTTGATTTGGGTGTCTATCTTGCCTATGTTTGCATTGGATCAATTCTTTGTGTAGAATCGGTCCAATAACTGAATCTGTAGCGTCTGTTTTCAAACAACAAATGTTTTTTTCTGTTTAGACTGGTAAGGTTATTCCCAAACGGAAACAGTGGAGTGCAGAACAAACTAGAGGTCCAAAGAGGGTGAAGGTAGAAGTCAAATCCACACAAACTGAAGAAACTCAGTGTTTGACAGATGGCATGTCCACTGAAGCATATGAACTTATGGTCAAAGGTAGGTCGTGTTTTATAATCATTGCTCTACAGACTGACAAATTGTAAAATCTACCCTGAGTTTGTTTTGTCATTAAATTGACATTGCTTTTGTAGAGACGCCACCTTCCACCTATTGGAAAGAGGTAGCAGAGGAGCGCCGGAAGGCCTTGTACAATGTTCTACAGGAGAACGAGAAGGTGAGTTAATCACTAAGGGGTGGCTAATGTTTAGCCGTCAACTGAGCTGTTCCCACGCTCTCACTGACTGAGTCAACCTTAGTTGGCTCGAGTCCAGCTGGCACTACATTTTCATGTAACTCTGCACCTAAATACACTCGATGAAACAAGTTTATTTGTCTCTTTTGAAAGCGACTCTACTGAGCTTCCAATCCTGTAATAAAACCTGTGCGCTTGCTTGGAATAGATTACTTAGTAATCTGAAAGTTGGACCAATTATCCACTGACCTTTTTTCTGCATCTGACTAGAATGATGTATTGTTTGTAAGATGACTATTCTGAAGCACATTTATTAAAGTGGTTCAGTTTGCCCATTGTTCTGCGTTTACACAACACTTAAGCTTTGTCTGTCATGCTTAGTTTTTTTTTTTTTTTTTTTTTTAACCAGTTGCACAAAGACATCGAGGCCAAAGATGAACGGATAACAAAGCTGAAGTGTGAAAATGAAGAGCTGCATGAGCTGGCACAACACGTACAGTACATGGCTGATATGATTGAGGTAAGCACACTGGTATGAGTCTTGTGTCCTTGTGCACATAACTTTCACTTGAATCACAAGTTTCTCCTATAAATTTTATAAAACGTAACCTTATGAACCCCTCTTTGTGTTCATGTGTAAACTTTATTTACTGTCTTGTGTGTTTAGAGACTGACTGGGAAGAGTCCAGACAATCTGGAGGAACTGAGGGAGATGGCCCTTGATGTGGACGAGGAGGATGAACATGATGACAGTGAATTGGCAGGTCTGAGTGAGGAAGAAGACTCGGATTATAGTCAGAGTGATGCAGAGGAGGAAGAAGAGACCTCAGACCATGAACAAGCTGCACCCTCAGGAGAGCAAGATCACTGACACAAGTTGAGTAATGGGACTTTGGCCTGCTTGCATGAGTCAGCAGGTTTAAGCTACAATGTGCTTCGACAGCAGCAAGTGGTCATCCTTTAACTGAACTGTTCCAAAATAATTGTTTCAAACGGCATCGTTTTTAATGCCTGCAAGGTACATTTTTTGTTTTTAAAATAATTTTAGGCTTTTCTCAAGTAAAGAGGCCTTCAAAACGAGGCAGTATAGACCTTTTTCAATGCAGACGTTTTGACAGCACAAGTGAAAATAACTATCTTAGCTGTAACATGTGACTCATCAGTTGCTGCTGCTGAAAGGATGCCTAAAGGAAAGTCTAAATTAGCCCATCAGACCCTACATTGCTTTCTTGACAGTTGGCACCTGATCTACAGGAAAATGACACCTGTGCTTTTCTTACTATGACCGTCAAAATGTGTGCAGTGGAAAATGTCCATTAACTGTCAGATGTGGCTTAGAGCAGGGCCCCTCAAGTGTGTATTAACACTGTATGATTGTACAATGCAATTGCTTAGTGTGTATATAAAGCATATGTAAAATAAACACGCTTTTTTAAAAATTGTGTTTAGGCCTATGGCCTACTCCACATCACCATCATTTCCATAAAGTTGCTTGCATGGTGGTTCACTCGACTCTAAAAATCCTCTGTACACAACCTGCTCAGCAGACAGTTGGTGACCGACTGAAGATAGTGGAGCATTTAGCAGTTAAAGAGCCAGATGTATTCTTCAGGAGTAGGTAGACCAAAAGCACAGCTAAGAGTGAATACTGGATTTGAATTTACCACATGGCCACAAACTGTCAACAATAATGTTGCTCTGTAACTGAACTGTGAATCAAGTTAACTATGAACTGATCATGTTCTGCTGCCCTCAAGGGACAAAAACCTGTTATTACAAGTTTTAATATCACCACAACTCAAACTGCAGTAAAAGGTTATCAGACAAGCAGTGGTGGGAAGTAACTTAAGCTTCTATTTTTTTTTTAATTTATACTTCTGCAGTACATTTTGGGAAATATTTGACTTAATTACTTTAACTGCTGTAGTTAAACAAGTTTATCAAATATAATTCACTGAAAGATTAAACTAATGCTTTCCAACATTTTTAGGCTGTGGTCCCTCGTCACATTTGAGATGTCAGAGTTGTTAGCAGTTCCAAGGAGAACTCAAACTTCTCAATAGTTTTAAGTCGTGGAATAGAAGTTGAACATTTGATCAAGTTTTGAAACCCTACTCCAAGGTCTAAACATTCAGCAATAGAGGGCAGGATGTCCCTGCTATATTAAAGATATCTACTGCAGGAAGGCCTTCATATTCCAAGCAGGAAGTTTTTTTTTTTTTTTTATATTTACAACATGTACAAAGAAGAAAAGCAGCAGCTTGTTTCTGTGACACTGCAGTGATCACACATGTTGTCCTTTGGATGGATGGATGGGTGATGTGATGATGAAATCCATGGCTGTCGAGTGAGAGTTTTGGTATTGGGGTGAGGAGGAGAGAATAGGAGGGTTGGTGGGGAAGTCAGAAGAGAGGGGGGGAGGATAAGGGTGAAGACAGGAGAAAGGAAATAGTGGGATTGATGGAGAAGTTAGTAGGAAGGGGGAAAAGGATAGGGATAAACGGGACAAAGTGGGTAAGAAATAGGCAGGGTGACAGAAGAAGTTCATAGCAAGGAGGGTGGAAGAGGGGAGGATAGTAGGTGGGGAAGTTGGTAGGAAAGGGGAGAAGTTGGTGAGTAGAGGAAGGAAGGATGGTACTCTTTACGAGAAGAGGACTTGTCAGTCTCCTCCTTCTTCATCTCCTCTTTTTTTTTTCTCTCTCTCCTGCTTCTCCTTTTCTTTCTTTTCTCTTTTCTCTGTTTTCTCCTTCTCCTTCATCTCTTTTTTCAGTTTCTTCTCCGCTTCCTTCTTTGCCTTTTCTTCCTACTTTTTCATCTCCATCTTCTCCTTGTTGCTTTTTAGAGCAAGCTCCTAAAAAGACAGAGAGCACACAGTGAGTGTGTTGAGTATTTTTTGTCTTAAAGTCTCAATCTGAACCTGAAATAAACTGTTATAATCGAACATTTTAAGAATCCAAATGAAGGTACCTGAAATGTTTTGTTTTGTTGGATCAGGAGCTTCATCTCTTGGTCCATTTCGTCAGCTTTTTTTGCGCCACTGCTCCTCCACTTTTCTGCTATTGTCTTGGAGGTCTTGAATTTTCTTAAAGCTTGCCTCCTTTGCAGCCTGCTCACACTTGAGCTGATCGTCCAGAGCTGCGAGTTTGCTTTTCCACTCAGTCTCACTCTGCACGATCTGCTTCTTTTTTTCATTGAGCTTGGCTGAACTGTCCAAAATATCAGCTACAAGAGCTGTTTTCTCTGCTGATATTTTCAGCAGGTCATCCTTTTCCAGGATGACCTGCTAATTTATAGCATATATATATCAATGGTGAAAGATTGTGTGTTTCTGTAACGCTAACTGACAAATAATCAAAACAAACCTTGGTTCTGCTAAGAATATAGAGCATGGATTTAATTTTAAATCAAATATATATCCAATAAATAAATAAAATAATATATTAAAAATTAAATTAAAATAAAAAAAATTAAGTTAACGTACCACAGTATCAGCCCGATTGAATTCAGCTGTGCTCCAAAATGTGATGACCATTTCAGAATCAGAGTCTGAGGTATCATCTAGTGTAGTAAAAACAAAAACACATTATTATGTATGCTACAGTAGAGCTTGTATAAATAAGTGTGCTTCTAGGCAAATGAAAAAAGTGATCCTGGAATATGCCTTTCCTATTTCTTTTCATATTCTGCCACATTGAATGGCCTTTCTGTCCCAGGCACATGGACCGCCTCAGAGCAGTCTGGTTACAAAAGGACGTACGGTCCTTCATCCATGTCCTTGTTCAATGCTCTCATTTTCTGGACAGCTTATTTCATTAGATTAGGTGTTGCTATCTCTGGGTCTGTAAATAACGGGAGTGTTTTCCTCTTAAAGGTTTAAATCAGTTCCATGTGGCACCATCAATCCTATGTTTATCTAGCAACAGAAAGACAATTAATTTCACATATAGAGTTGCAAAATTATATATACAGATATAAATATATATCTATATATATGTGTGTGTGTTTGTTGTGTTTGTTTTCTTGTTTTTTTGTGTCGTTCTTTTGACTTTGAGCTTCTGTACTCCATGAACTGTTTATATGATAGGCATGGTTGTTCTGCTGGAATGAACAGAGCTATTCCGTTATGGCAAAGATTGACTGTGTCACAAAATAAACTAAAACTGTGTTTTTTTATTCACTGCATGTCTGATAGTGGCTTTAGATAGCTAGCACTATGCTGCACTTAGGTGTCCCCTGTGCACTTGGTCCATCCATCTGGTCCATGTCCTTTAAAAACTCCAAAGACCTTTAACAAGAAACACAAAACCACATTAACTGGCTCAAGTGGTTTCCACAAAACGGGCAAAACATCATGAAATGTTAACATAAACTCCATATAAAAGACACAACACACTCGATACAGCTTGCTTCGTACAGTTTTTCCGCCTCTTTCTGCCAAAACAAACCGCTCAGTTAATCACTTCCAGCATGTGGTACATTCCCTTTCTGGTAGGATTTTGTCGTTTGTACATTTGTTTCGAGACTGGTAAAAGTGTACCAAAACTTGTAAATTTGTTTCAGCACTTGTAAATGTGTTTTGCGTTTTGTACATTTGATTTATAAAATGTAGTAAGTATTTTTTCTTTTATAAAATGTAAAAATGTTATCCAAAATATAATTTTTTCTCAAGCTTTGTAAAAGTGTTTCACACTTTGTAATTTTGTTTTGCACTTACTAGCCACCGTACATGGCAGTGGCAGCTTCAGTCATTGGGAGCTGAACCTGCCACCGGAAGTGCCACTGCTAGCCACGATTTGATCCAGCCCTTGCTGTTTTTATTATTATTATTATTATTATATAATAAATACATTTAATTTTTAACCATTTAATTATCATGAATATTTTTATTATTACTATTTAAGGGTGGAGGTGTTTCTATTCTCCCCGCCCCCTCGCCTCTGTTTTTACCGGAAACGGAAGTCCTCATTCAGTAGGGCGACAGCAGCAGGAGCAGCCTCGGTGTGGTGACACTTGTCGTCGCCTCTGACTCACAACTAACGTTAGCTCGAGTCAGGCCCGTGTGGGTTGGGTCGGTGCGTTACCTTCCATACTCGTACAATAAATATTATGGCGGCCGCGGATCCCCGGTCCTCGAGTGACGGCGGGCCGGCCAGCAGAGGAGGATTCCCGGCCGGGGAGAGCAGCAACGACCGCGACGGGCCGGGCGGCAGCAGCAGCGGCGGCGGCGGCGGCGGCGGCGGCAGCGGGGAGGGCGAACGGGAGCGGGACCGAGCCACCTTCGAGTGTAACATATGTTTGGACACTGCCAGGGACGCTGTCATCAGTATGTGCGGCCACCTATTCTGGTACGAGGCGAGGCGGGGAAGGGGGCTGTTTTGATGCGTGTGGGTGGTTGTTTTTGTTTAGGTTCAGCGCACCGGAGCGGAGTGTAGTTTTGCCATGTGTGCGGCCTCTGTTTGCCGTCAGTTTGACTTATTTCACGGCGGCATCGCGCCCAACCATCCGGTAACAGTCCGTCGGTTGTCTCCGCGTTATGTCGGAGATGACAGCGG
The DNA here is from genome assembly GCA_946959425.1 of Argyrosomus regius. NCBI lineage: Eukaryota > Metazoa > Chordata > Actinopteri > Sciaenidae > Argyrosomus > Argyrosomus regius. Next base: position 17,662,237 of record OX336899.1, read on the forward strand.
CCAAGATGGCTTGCTAGACGTTGAAGCGGAGGGTGTTGGTTTGCTGTCGATGCTGTGGTTTTAAATGAAGCATGGCTGAACTTTAGCCCTTATTTATGCTGACTGAAGCGTGAGCTGGCTCACAATCAAAGCTGATCAACATAATTTGCATATTTCACACGTGATCTGATGAATTAAGTGACCGTGGCTGATCATATCATATGATTTGATGTAGGTCAGAGGTCACTGTAGTTCTAGGATAACCCGCACTTCACCTACACAGTCAGTCAGTGACATATTAACTTTGCTGTGTGGTGATCAGATCCATGCTCAGTGTTTTTACAGCAGCAGAGACCAAACATGCCACGGTCAGGTTTGCAGTGTGTTACCAAATATTCTCTTGTTCCAGATGCAAATGTGTGGCTATTTTCTATTTTAAATGTCTAGTGTCTCATACATAAAATGACAGAAATGGAATATTATATTCATAACTGTGTTTTCATTAGTGTATAATCACCTGAACATAAGAATCATTATGTTTTTGTTACCTTAGAATGAGCCATTTATATCTATCCTCTTCCACGGAGTCTGCCATGTTGTCAAACTAAACACTGGCTCTAGGCATGGCGTTTTGTGGTCACTGTAGTTTTTCGAGAGGGTGAGTGGATTGGGTTGCAATCCCCATCCACACTAGATGCAACCAAATCCATCGCACTGACCCTTCTAAATCATTCAGAAATAAAAAATCTTTGTCATCTTAGAACGTCAGCTTGGTCTCTGGGAACTTGTGAAGGACATTTTTCTGACATTGTTTTTTACTAAACGGTGGATTAACTGAGAAAATAATGATCAGATTAATGAGTGATGGATGTAAACTGCAGTTGTAGCCCTCATGAGTCAAAATCATGAGATACAAATGAAACTTTCTGGCTAATGAATCATCTGGGCAAGAACATCAGTCAGTATTTGCTCATTGCACGTATCTACATGTAAGTCAGCCAATAAAAATTCACAGTACAGAGAGATATGTTAGAAACAGTGTAGTTGCATTGTCCTACACATAACTGTCAGCTGTGACTTTAGGTCGCACTTGAGCTGTGATTCCAGTCTCTTCTATCTTGGTTTAAATCGAGACTTGCGCAAGACTTGACCTCCAAACGACCGTGTGTTGAAAATGTGCACATTAACACACACGTTGCCGTTTGAGGCTCATTCATGAGTTGTGAGCGTTGACAGACGGCCGTGCTCGCTCGCAGGTCGAGGCTAATGTGAGATTAGAGCCAGAGAGTGCGGGATTGAGGTCAAACCTAAGGACATTAGAATCGGTAGTAAAAGAACACAGAAGGAAGTGGAACTTCTCTTCACAGATGGACGTATTGTTTGTAGTTTAGAAACGCTAATGATCTGAGTGTGTGTGCACGTGTGTTTTGGTTACCTGAGAGTTGAGGTTAAGGTAGTAGGGGATTCTCTGGCTGCCTGCAAGTGAAGTTCATATACAGTGATGACGCATGTTAGGTGTTTTTCCGTGGTTTTTACAGAGAAAAACACCAAACAGGACAACAAAATGTTTCAAGCTGCGTAAAATGTTACAACCCTTCACCTAAAGCAGCCTGCAAACTAGTGACTTATTTTGTCCCCCAAACTGAAGAACTAAACTACGACTGACAGCAGTCTGATTTACAGCAGCCCGCCTGACACCAAAGTGTCTCTTTCTAACCCTAAAGTAAAGGTTGACCTGGAGGATAGACAGTTTTAAGAGAGGTTGACGCGGTAATGTGAATACTTTGTGGAGAAAGTCGCCTTTTTTTAAGGAATACAAACAACATTTCTTAGATATAGTGCATGAATCTTAATATTATCTAAAAGTCTTTTGCTGTTGATTTATTTACGCTCTGAATAGAGAGATGGTGCTTTCATATACACATTCACCTCGCAGTTACACGTGCAGTTGCCAAACAACCATACATTGAAGCTCCTGTGTTATTGGCTGATGTAACTTGGTTGCCATGTTACCCGTGTCCCCCTCCTCTCCTCTCCTCTCCTGTCGTCTCTCACATGTTCAACATGATGAAACTGAGATGATGAAACTGTTCAGCAAGGATGAAATGTGCTGAAGTCAGATCACCTGCTGCAACATGAAATCAGGGTTGCAAATTAATTGTTTTATTTCTGAGGAATTCCTAAATAGGAACGTTTTTAATTACCCATTCGGTCTGTATCTGTTTTCTATTCAAAATGAGTTCCACTTTTTTTTCCTCCTTTAGTACAGCTGCATTTGTTGCCAAAAACTCACAAATAAAAAGATTAATTTAGTACAAGGACTGTGAACTGTGTCACTTTCCTAGCATCAGAAGCTTTTGCAATTTGAAGTGTGACGTACTCTTCAGTAAACGCTGCCTCAGCCCTGCGAGCACTCTGTGCAGTCTCGAGACGATGATTTGTGTGAAAGAGGCATTAACGTCACTTTCATAATTTAAGGTTAATTGGCGTGTGACATCTTTACAATCCCTGAGTGAGTGTCCACAAGGGCTGAGTGAATTTCACTGAACCAAACCTGAATGAGAGCTCGTCACGTTTGATATGAAAAATGCAGAAAAGTGACACGAAAGGAAGAAATGAGAGGGAGGAACATCAGCACATCCAGCAAGTGTGTTCAGTGAGAGTGTTTGAATATGTAAAACCTCCAAGGTACACAGTAAATGTTAACAAATGAGAGTTAAAGCCCTGCATACAAAGTGTTTGCATGCAGCACGTCACTCATTTGTGAGCAGAGTGCTTCTATTTTCTAAAATCTCTTAAATTTTCTTAAATCTTTCTCTCACAGAAAAGCAGCAAATCCTCCAGCTGGGACGCAGACACTAAAACCTAAAACCTGTTTGTTTGTTTACTTGAAAAAACTTGATTATGATCTCCAGGAATAATCTGATTATGCTGTCCAACCTTTCATTGTCTGATGTATCTTCACAGTGATGTCAGAGAAGCTCATCAGCACCACAGATAGTTCTTTCGAGTGCCTTTCATTAAAGGCATCGAGATCCTGGAACGGTCCACGTTTAGACTCTCTGGTCTCTCGCTCTTCTCTGATATTTAATAGACTAAATCATCAGTCAAGAAAATGATACGCAGATGAATCATGAATAAAAATTAGTTGGTTTGACTTGCAGGTTGCAGGAGGTGTCTGGTTGGTTGCAGTAGTACGTGTGCTCGCTGGTACTATATCGATTATTGTTGGTTCTGACAATAAATTCACCTGAAAAGGCGCACAGAGGAGGGAAGCAGTCTTCACTCACAGTAAAGTTGTTTTTATATAGCAGTGTTTAGATATAGTGGCTAATATCAATCTATCGCAGACAAATCAGAGTTTATGATATCAGATACACACTGATATGAAGTTTTTTTTCGTATTCCTGATATATAAAGCAGAAAAACATGCTTGTGGTAATATATTAGTGTCACTGAAGAGTGAACTGCACATAATAAAACTGTGGCAGCTAGAATTAGTTGTAATAATGTAGTAGTAATAATCTTCTATAATGGTATAGCTGAAACAATGAATCAACCTTCTCTGATATGAATATCTTAATATTTTGGACTGTTGAGCAGACAACATTTTAAGATGTCAACCTTGACGAGATTGTGACGTGGCCTGAACATTCATCTGTTGTGTGAACATTCAGCTGTAATGAATAAAGTTGGTTGGCAGCTCAAAACTTATGACAGTGGTTTCAGGTAGTCCCATCACTGCTGCTGACTGTTCAGACGAGCCGTCTCGTCAGAAACAACCATTAAACACTGTGTTGACTGAAACATGACTGCAGTCTGTGTGTGTAAACACCTGATTAAGATTAGTGTATCCAGACAATAATCCAGTCTATGCTTATGTTCTCATTTAATGTTGACGTATGTTCATAAAAATGAGACTCTGTGTCTGTGTAATGGTTCACATGAGAGTCAGTGCAGAGTCTGCAGTCAGGCCTGAGCGGCTGTCGAGCCTCTCGTTGGAAATGATTTTCAGGTCATAAGAGCTCGGCTGTGCATGTGGCCACATGTTTAATCAGAGTTGAATGGGTTGTTATGTGAACTTGGCCTTTGGCTTTGTTCAGCTGTTTGGATCCACAGGAATGATCCACATTCTCAGCAGCAGTCTTCGGTTTTGACATTGTGAAATCCTGAAAGTGTCAAAAACAAGTCGTGCCTGTTTGTCTGCATAATCTGAACTACACTCCGATAGAAGGATACATATAGAAATTAAGAACACAGTGAAGTCCTTTAGGTACCTATGAACTAATCAAATATTCATAAAATCACCTTTTCATCTCATGCAGTCACCGACTCACCGGTAGTTTAATCATTATTTTTAATAACCGTGTCACTAGTAGAAATATTCACTGCAGTGTACGTTTCCTAAAAAATCCTTAGTTTTTGGCCCAAACCAACGTGCCCCCCCCCACCCCCCTCAAACCTGCATCCTGAAGCTCCCACAATGCAGCAGCAGGTCGGCCTGGCCAGCATCCACACAGGCAGAGACTGTACTTACTGCCGACAACAGATGGAGCCAATTAATACTAACGACAGGGAACAAGGATGAGTTTAATCAGCCACCTTGTTACGAACAGGTTGTTCTAACCAGGCGGGCTTCTGTAGGCGGGAGAGACGCAGGTGACAAGAAGGATCACCAAAAACACGCTGAAGACGTTTGCTCTGTGGAATTCATCTGCTCCAGGATTCTGCTGCTGTTATTGAAGAAAGCGGCTGACATTTTCAGAGAAAAGAGCTTTTGCGAGAATGAAAATTAACCTTGTTTTCTTCCCGTCTCCCTCTCTGTGTCTCCACAGCTGGCCCTGTCTTCATCAGGTGAGTGTTTCCTCATCATGTGTTTTTGTAAAACTCAATATTCTCACAGACTCTGCTGAGGGATTTCAAGTTATTTAGTTTGACAGACTTCATTGTTAAACAGTGACTGTAAATGGACTGGACTTACATAGCACCTTTCTAGTCTTCTGACCCCTCAAAGCGCTTTTACACTACATATCTCATTCACCCATTCACGCACATTCATACACTGATGCCATGGCATCGGCTGCCATGCAAGGTGCCAAATGATTAACAGTTTTTGAGAGCTAATCATACACACACATTCACACACCGATGGCGCAGCATCAGGAGCAATTTGGGATGCAGTATCTTCCTCAAGGACACTGAGCAGACTGAGCCAACCCACTGTAGTTTAAATATATTTTGGGTTTCACGCGATTGACAGGAGTCACTTAACAAGAATACTAAACTTATTTCCAGATTCTGACTGGAAATGTGAGTGTTCTTGTTCACTCCACATAATTTACTTCACTGAAGCCCAGAATTTTACAGTTTCTGTGTGAACTCCGATCAGCTGAGACCGTTTCATATCTCACCAAACTGTCACCTGTAAACTGGCACAAATAAAACCCATCCATGCGTCACTCAAAGGTGATTTCTGCCTAAATATGACTTGATCTCATTCTTGAGCTTCATAATATAAAGATCTGAGCTCACAGGACAGCTTGAAATTCTTTTAAAGGACCATTACAACACAAAATAGGCATTTTCACCTGCCAAAAATTGATTGAAGGCCAAATACAGTGTGTTGCGTCACGCGTTGTCCCATTAACCTGTTTTCTACAGTACCACACCACCTGACTGTGGCAAAGCTCCGTCACCTTGTTTTGCTGCGTGGTACCGGTCCATGTGGGGCGGCGTGATGTAACCTCAGCGTGGAAATTACACCTGTCAGCTGACTTTGTGCAGCTTAAACATGCTAATGCCCTTAATGCTGCAGCTTGAACGTGTCGAGCTGTGAGTGGCTCTCAGTACGGGAGCGTGAACACTGCATAGATTCAAGAAGAGGTCAAAGACTGTTAATGTGCTTGGGCTGTTGTTGATGTTGAACGCAGCTTGTTTACCTTCAGGCACACAGCACACTGTTTATCCAACGTACATTTTCAACATGTTGACATGTTTGTCGGTCCTCTCAGTGGTTGGAGACACGGCCCAGCAGGCAGCAGTGTCCCGTCTGTAAAGCTGGCATCAGCAGAGAGAAAGTCATCCCACTGTACGGCAGAGGGAGCTCCAGCCAGGAGGACCCCAGGTACCCCAGCAGTGTTTGCATCTGTGTGTGACGTTTGTGTGTTTAGCCTCACGGCCGCCTGCTGACTGCCTGACTGTTTGTGTTCAGGTTGAAAACTCCACCTCGGCCTCAGGGACAGAGAACAGAGCCCGAGAGCAGAGGCGGGGTGAGTGAATGTTCATGATCACAATATTCTCTTGACTTCAAACCTGAAATTAATATATATATATATATATTTTTTTTGTCCGTGCTTAGATGTTCCAGGGTTTCGGGGACACCGGCTTTCACATGTCTTTCGGCATCGGTGCTTTCCCCTTCGGCTTCTTCACCACAGTCTTCAACACCAACGACCCTTTTCACAGAGCAGGTAAACTGTGATCATTTAGACTAAATTTGCTACCTGAACTGAACTCGATTTATACAAAAGCAGACCTTGTGTGACAAATCTATGGTCGTTTATTAATTAACTAAGCTCTATCAAAAATTAGGAGCTTGTTCCACAGAGCCTTCATCTATCAACCTTTGGAGACCATAAGGAACCCTGCAGTCTTAAGAGTGCAGTGTTGTAGTGGGATAATCAGGTGCTATGATTTGGACATTCAGATACATGCAAATATGAGATTAATTTCTAGCTCCATATTCATGATACTTGCTTAAAAGCTATTTATCTTTTGTGTTTTGGCTCGTTGTTGGTGGTTAGCTCTGTAGCTGAGCCTCAGTGTTTATTTGCTGCAAACAAACATTATAGATCTCTGGGTAAACTGTCTAACTAAACGTGAATCCACACCTTCCACAGTTATTAGTGTTCCTGGTATAAACGTCAGTCAATTTATGGACTCTTATGGACTGGGTAATTAGTGGGTAAAAGGCTCCGTCTGAACACAGCTCTTGCCTTCAGGCGACATAATTAGAGCACAGATGCAAACACACAACCCCCCCCCCCCCCTCCCCAAGACACCGGTGTAATAACCTTTTCCATCCATCTCCCACCCTCATCAGATCAGTATACAGGTGATCACCAAGGCAACGGTAACCTCAACAACGGCAATAACAACTGGCAGGACTCCCTCTTCCTGTTTGTGGCCATCTTCTTCTTCTTCTGGCTGCTGAGCGTGTGATGGAGACCGGACAGGATGGATGGATGGATAGACAGACGAGTGGATCGATGACCGGGAGGGAGGAGCGCAAAAAAGAAAACAAACAACAACAACAACAACAAAAAAAACTCTCACACACTTAACTCGAGCCACAGACACACACTTATTTGACATTTCCTAGCAGGTACTAACTTGGGAGAGGAAGCGGAGCATTTGTGTTTGATTCCAAAAGAAATTCAGGAATCTGGTTTTCCCGGCAGATTCGCTTTAGGATACTCAGCCCCACCCACCCACCCACCAGCTTCTTTTGATTTTTGTTTATGCAAGAAACACTCACTGGAAAGTGGTGTTGTGTGAAAGTCATGTTGGCCCTCCCTCTCTGTAGGTAAACGCACACAGGAAAATAAAAATGAATAGAGACACTAAAAGGGGCTCACTGTTGGGGACAGTATTATGATATCAGAGTGAGCTTTGTAAAGGATCTTTTTATTTTTGGGTGTCGAGCTGCAGAAAAAGAGGTGGGTGGAGGATAATTCGGGGCAGTGACTAATTCTGTTTTGGTTTTTCCTCTCGAAGGAGTCGCTGGTTTATTCCTTTAAATAGAGAGAGGGAGTTTAGGTGGGGGTTAAAACAGGAGAGAGAGAGTGAGGATGAGATCATTCTTCCTCCAAAAGGCCAAAGAGTAGTGGGTCGGTCATGTTAGACGTCAGGGGTAAAAAATGTAACTGAATTATGTTCCTGTTTACAGTTTCCTCATGAAATGAACAACCACTCTGAGTAGTTTGTGACTTGCTCTTAAACAGACGGACAGATAGAAACAGCACAGGTGGATGCGTTTTTTTATATATATACATTTGTCTTAACAAAAAAAAACAAACTGCCATTGCACTGTGAAGTCATTTCTTGACGGAGCTGTCCTAAAGAGAAGCGCGCGCTGCTGTTGAACCACTTGTTGCGTCTTTCCCCACAAAGCTGGACAAACACGGAAGGCTGCGCCGTTTAAACGGCCAGTTTGGGAGATTTTTCGAATTAAAGATCTAAAGATCTGACACACAGTTTGTTAATTACAGAGCAGATTGTCAAGAGAGAAAAGTTCTCGCTCAGCGAGACACTAATGACAGCAGGTAGAGTCGCTGCAGCGTCAGAGTCCTTTTCGGTTAGTCTGCGGTGAAAAGGTCAACAAGAATTCACAGGAACGAAACAGTTCAATGAACTTTCTGTCACAGTTGATTTTCTTTTTTCCTGACTGTATGTCTCTGAGTGTGTATACATTATATATTTGTACATATGAATATTGTAAATTCTGTTTTTATGTGTTTTCTGAGTGGATGAGCAGCCATGGAGAGAGGGCGAGATTGTTAAGCCAGATCTGGTTCCTGGTTTCCATAAACTTCCTTTTACTCAAAAGTAATACATAAATCAATAAAAGCGCTTGCAAACCGAGTTAACAACACTTTTGCCAACGCTCTCCCATTAATTTAAGGAAATGTTATGAGTGCAGCAAAGTTTGTCCTTCCCTGCTTATGTGATTTATGAGTATTGTAACTGACACAGTGAACACTAAAGATGAACTTTTACTGCACAACTAAAATAATTTACATTCATCTTAATGTGTGGAGCAAAAAGTGCTTAAAACACCCAGATTCAGCCTCTTTGACTGAGACTCTCAACTGGAGAATGTTCTTGTTGTGGATTAAAAGAGCATTTAGCCCTACACTTCTATAATATTTTTATAATTTCAAAGTCAGTGCAGCAGATCACTGGGCCACAGTCGCCTTTTGTATGCTGGTAGTTGCTATTGTCAACTCTAGGCTCAAACATCTACTAAACTGACTTCTTTCTAACGTCACACCAACAGACTTTTGTCATTTTCAAACTTGCGGTCTTCAGCTGACGAGGTCATTTATCAGGTAGTACTCCAACACCTGTAAACAGATTCTGATGTGTTGAATCTCGGGAGTTGTCTTTTGACCCGTGTTCACCTCAGCTACATTTAATGAATCGGGTGTTCTGGCACTTAAACGTTCACACCAGGGTCAGAGATGAAGCTCGAGGTCTTCTCTGGTTGGACCAGATGGCTGCCGGGGCTCGTCATTTCTTGCATACTTGTCTGTTTAAGCTACTCTCTGTATTATGAGACTCATGTGACGTTAAAACGTGATGGAGCTCACGACGGCAGACTTCACATGAAGACGTGCAGAAACCAAATGATCTAGGTCGAAGATTAAAACTTGATTAAACACTCACTTGCTTTATGTCTTCATTTTATTAGGCAAGGATCTGATTGGTCGTTCTTAATTAGATAATTGACAACTATTCGGATAATACTGTAAATTGTTTAAGTCTGATGTATTGTAAAAATGCTTTAAAGGTGGAGTCAGGAGAAAGATTGTTGATGTAGCATGTGCAAGATTGACTGCAAAATACTAAAATAAATAAAATCCTGTGAATACTAAATATACAGATATGTATATCAACCAAAATAATTCCACTGCACTTGAGACCTAAAAGAGTTGATGGGAAGTCTTGCACACACTGGGTCATGTACAGCCATATTTACAACTTTATTACAGTATTTTCAATATAATCAATAACAGTCATAAGAATGTTTGCATTTATAAAACTTTTTTTTTTTTACAAATAATATCTAAAAACAGATGATGTTAAAATATGTGATGTTTAAGAACATTTGTTGCAAATTCTTTTGTTCCGTCTGCAGAAATCACATCGGAGGAGTCCTCTATGAAAGATTCTCAGTGAAAATAGAAAAACATACATATCTTTACGTGCATAAAATCTATATATCTGGAAAAAATGACGCGTGTTAAATCATCCAGAACGGAAATGTGCAGCATGAACGCTGAGCAAATAAAAACAAATTTAATATTTGGACGGTTATTGTGAGCCAAATCAAGTTATTTAAAAAATGAAGAAATGTTGTTAAAATTTCACATTACTTGCGGTCATGTGCTCAGCCCTTTCATGTATGCAGTTATTAATACTACATGTGTACATACACAGTAAAAGTAATCATTAAAAAGTGCAAAATCAGCAAATATGTTTCAGTAAACTAAAAAAAAGAGATGCAAATGAAGTGATCCTGAAAATCTGTGACCTCATTGATGTGGTTTCATGACGTCAGGAGGTTAAATGTTGTCTTCAGTCCTTCCCTTTACCCTTTTTTGGTGCTTTGTTGGACTTGTTGAGGATCTTCATGAGGTTTTTGGACATGAAGTACGGCTTCTGTAGAGATCCATCGTTACGCTCCAAGTCCTCCACTGTGAGGGTCAAACACAAACTGACGTGATCAAACAGATCATGTGCACTTGTTTCTATGATTCAGTTATCCATGTCGTGTTTCTAGCTTCTTAGCTTCAAAGTGACATGTTCAAATGTTCTAAAACATTTGTGGCAATAATATATATGCACGTTCCAAAATCAAAAAAATGAATACTCTCCATGTTGGCAGTATCCATGCAAACAGTCCACAGTGCGTGTTACTATAAATTAAATCTTATTTGACTCAGTATTCCTGTGTCTATAAAACATTAAAACTCAGTAAACTGTAAACATCTACTCACAGAAGCAGAGGAAGAGTGTGTCGACACACATGTTGTACACGCTGAAGAATCCGTGAGCTATGAGGTAGCTGCCAAACACCACCGTCTGTAAGGCAAGGATTCAGAGGAAACTTCAGTTAGACAGATGGATCTGAATCACTTATAAATAACAGACAGGGACGGTTTGTGACTTACAATAATTGGCATCCAGTAATAGTTGAGGGTTTCAGAGCGGAAGGTGTTGCCTGGTAACAGGATTCGTCCAGAGAAGAAAAAGAAGGACAATACGCCTGGAAGAAGATCGAGAGTTCAGTCTTAATAATACAAATGATTACTTCACTCTAAAAACACATCTTTGTTTATTCATTTAGTTTCTCTTCTTCAATTGTATAACTTGTATGCATGTATATTTTTGATGATTAGAGATTTCACTATGACAGCTTTAACACTTTAAATTTAATTGAGTATATAAACAATCAATTAATTTAATTAATGTCAGTAAAATAGAAGTAACATTTTAAATTCATTGTTAGAATTTAAAATGTTATTAGACTAAAATAACCCTGAATGTTACCACATTAAATCAATATAAATATTGATTTAAAAATGACTTTATTGCACCTGCTGCTACTATGATCAGTACTGCGTCCATAGCAACTGTTTGTTATTCATAGCAGCGGTGTGCTGTACAGAAAACAGACAATGCTGTATCCAGCGTTCAACAAAGCTATGTAATAAGCTATTTTTTGGAGAAGACTGTTCGGGTTGAAAGACATCAATAGTTGCAGCATGTCCATAAAAATGTCCAAACTTAAAGCTGCACTGATCAATATTAATAATATACAACCTGCCCAGCACCAAAAGGCTAACTGACAACGTTAGCAACTAGCAGATATACATAATGGAGTATTTATCAGCTTAAGAGCCAGATATTCCCCTCATAGACAGAGCAGACTGGAGCTAAAAGATAGGAAATACTGGACGTCTGGATGTTTACCAGAAAAAATGACTACAAATGGATGCTAATGTTGCTCTGTTTGTATCAATTTAACCCACCACATATATTTAAAGTTACTGTACAGTTAACTGTGACTTTTGTGCATTTTCCTGATGCACTGGTGTGATCCTTACCTACACCCCCAACCACCAGGAGCTTCCCAAAGAACAATAGCAGGTCTGTCACTTTATCAAGCACCACGACCCTGAGGGGGACACGCAGACAGAGTCAGAGAAACGTGACACTATTAGCAGATACGACTCGCAGAGTCTCTCAAACGCACGCAAATATATTCCTGTTACAGACTGCAAGCAGACTTAAGCTAAGAATAGCAAACGTGACTTCAGCACAAACCTTATTACGTTTCTCATGAGCAGCATGAAAGCATTTTTGGCTGAGACGCAGAAGTTTTTCCCATAAATGGCAATCTGTCAAAAAAACAAAGTCAACTTATTTTATCTACATAATACAAACAATTTCCAATATTTGAGATTTAAAATGGGTTTAATGATGGTGACATGAAGGTGAAAAAGTTATTTAGTTATAGAAAAGCATGTTTTTTTATTAATTTTTCCACACAAACTTGAATGATTACAGCAACAGCTAACATAGTGGGTATAAAAGGCTGTACAATAATATGTTGTGCTCACCATGATGTAAGCGTTCCTGTTGAGGAACTTTATAAACTTCTCCAGACACCAGAAGCAGCACTTCAGGCAGCACATTAAGAAACGAGCACATGGATTCTGCGCCGCTGAGGAGGAGAAGTCAAAACACGTGTAAGTAGCCCGTCAGTTATTGGACACTCTTTTCTGTAGACATGTTTCCATGTGTACGCTGCTTACACATGTTTAGTATTCATTCATCCACTGAGACATTTAGAAATAGAACTGGTAAAGGTTAGGTAAAGAGACATGAGAGAGAGGAACTTATGGTTGGATTCAGTCTCAGGTCAGAGTCGCACGTCACCTTCTAACAAGCTAAGAAATGTATTTTTCAGAGAATCCCATGGATTATTGAAGGTTGATTTACAGCACATTTAGACTTTTGAGCCATTTCTCACTGAAACATGTCCTGGGATTCACATATTACACCTTTAAGACAACACAAAGAACACTTTGATCTGTTGTTACAATTAAGGCTCCAGATGTCTCATATACACTGAAGCACAAGTTACAAAAATAAACTAAGCAGATAGAAACTGTTCAGTATCCCAGTGAGATGAGGGTACATCAGTCTTGCCTCTTGTTTTGTGGTCAATGTACTCCAGAATGATCCTCACTAGCTGCACAAGGGTCAGGATCAAAGCACCGAATGCCAAGGAGCCCACATGGTACCTGAAATGGCAGCAGTGTTAATCAGCAGCAAGAAGATCCAAAAGCTTGCATCACTTTACGAGACAAACCGAAAATGTCAAGTGTCAAATGACCTTAGCGGTTTCTGTTATTTAGCAGCTGAAGTCTGCCTCCCTACACTGTCATGTGTCTACTGCACCCTCTAGCAGCCACAGGATGAACTGCAGTCAGTCAGTCCTGTGACTCTTTCTCCTTTGACAGTTTATCCAAATTACTCCTAACTTTCAGGTAAAAAGTGGGACATGGTGTAATTGTGTCAAGTTCTGAACGACGGAAATCCAGAAATGGCTTCCTTAGGGAATGCAGGCGTTCATTATTTTGGACATGTTTGACAGCAGCGGACACATTGATTATTGCAGGAATTTAACCAGTGTGACAGCAGCTCATTAACCTACCTGAGTGAGCGTATAAAACTAGCAGTCAGAGGGAACATGGGGATGTCATCTGGTTTGGTGAAGGCCCAGTAGTAGGAGGCGAAGGCCCCCGCCAGCGTACACTGTCCCAAGGCGATGACGAAGTTGACACACCAGAGGAAAGCCACCGCGTTGTAGATCTGCAGGTTGAAGAGGTTCCTCTGGAAGAGACCCTCGTCGTTGTATTTGATGAAGATGCAGCTGGCAGAGGGGCAGGCTGAGTAATCTGATGCGGTGAAGTTCTGGGAGGAGACAGAAGGATGAATGAGTGGAGAAAAAAGTGAAAGGGCACAGTGGGCGAGAGGGTGTGCAGAGAGCGTGTCTGAATTCTTACCTGAGGGTCACAGTCCACAGTGCCATTGATTTTCTCACAGCCGTCCGCAGTGGAGTTGAGAGCCACCACTCTGTAGATTGGGTTCCCTGAAGTGGCCAAATATCTACACACACCCGTTTAAGAGAAGAACTGACACCATGGACTGTGGAAGTAAAACTGAGCACACAATGTGACATGAATACAATAGACTGTATCTGCATGTGGTGTACGGTGTTAATAACAGACTGCATGGAAACATTTGCACACGCAAAATGAAAGGATACAGAGCAGTGGCACCCCAGTAAGCAACACACACCACCAGGAGAACAAAGGTGATGAGAGGGTACAGCAGAGAGGACATCATGTGACTGATAGCCCTGTGAATATGAACACACACATCATGAGATTACACTGAAGCCATATGGCCTCTTCACAGGAAGATACAAAACGATCTGAAGGCTCAAATTACACTACAGACTGGTTTCAGGAAAATGCTGATCATTACTTTAGTAATGATTCGTTACTAAAGGTAAAGATAATTAATATAACATAAATAAAATCATTTAAATAAATGAAGAACATTTGGGTTCATTTTCCGGCCATTTCCAAAATCCCAGAAAAATGGGTGGCACAGCAGATTGTCCATCATTTAAACAGCAGCTCCCCCTCTCTCCACGCCATGCAGTTTGGTTTCAGATCCAAGCATTCCACTGAAATGGCTACATGCCTCTTTATTGAGAAAATAAAATTCTTTCTCGATAAGGGTGGAGTTGTAGGGGTGGTGTTTTTGGACCTCAGGAAAGCATTTGATACAGTAAATCATTCTGTTCTTTTTACCAAGCTCTCAAAATTTAACTTCTCTCAAAATGCTGTGAGCTGGATTGAATCATATCTACATGATCGAACACAATCTGTATCAGTTAACAACTGCAGATCTGACTCTCTTAGGCTAACCTCCGGAGTTCCTCAGGGGTCAATATTAGGCCCCCTTTTCTTTAGTCTTTATATTAATGACTTGCCCACTGTTTGTCCTGAAGCTGAATGCTTAATGTATGCAGACGACACGGTTTTCTTTGTTCATGGTCACACCAAAGACACTGTTGCGGCTAAACTCTTCAAAACAATGTCCTGTGTTACAACTTGGTTGCAGGAGTGCTATCTACAGCTAAACGTTTCTAAAACTGTATGCATGTATTTCACTAAAACAAGTAGAGTATCACCTGACCCCGACATACATGTTAACGGAGAAAAAATACAAATTGTCAGCCAATATAAATATCTTGGGATAATAATAGATTCAGAGCTTTCCTTTAAAGCCCATATTGGCAAATTGTGTAAAAAAATTAAGTTAAATCTTGCAAATTTTCGTGCAATTCGAAATGAAATGTCAACTGAAGCTGCAAAAATGTACTTGCATTCGATGATTTTCAGTCACTTCAATTATTGCCTAACCAGCTGGTCTCAGGCTGGTCAGAGTTAAAAAAAAACATTGGAAATCTTGTATAAACAAGCAATTAAAGTTATGGATAAAAAACCTAGGCACTATCATCACTGTGCAATTTAAAAAAAAATACAGTATTTTAAATTGGGACAGTCTTCACACATTTGCAGACTTAAAACTGACCTATAAAGTACTGCATAAATTGGCTCCAGACCCTCTGGCAGAGTTCATCAGCCAAAGAAACAGCCTTGAGCGTGTCACTCGAGGCTCTGTCAGAGGTGACTGTAATATTCCACTGCGCAGGAGCACTTTCAGTAAGTCAGCCTGGTCA
The DNA here is from genome assembly GCA_946959425.1 of Argyrosomus regius. Taxonomy (NCBI): domain Eukaryota; kingdom Metazoa; phylum Chordata; class Actinopteri; family Sciaenidae; genus Argyrosomus; species Argyrosomus regius. Next base: position 17,677,826 of record OX336899.1, read on the forward strand.
GTAAGGAGTGCAAGTGTGTGGAACTCAGTACCTGAGGAGGTTAAACTGCTCACAACATACAAGGCCTTCACAAAAAAAATTGAAAATGTGGCTTATCGACACCTACAGCTGCCAACACTAAAAGATAAGCCTGTTGTGCTGTTGTATTTTTTCTTAACTGTATAGTAAGTGTTTGCATATGTATTTTGTATTATATTGTACATGTATTGTGTGTGTTTTTTCTTTCTCTCTTTTTCTTTTCTTTTCTTCTTTTTTAAATGTAATTTTATTGCCTTTTTACATCATGGCCAGGGGACTACAGATGAAAACTAGCCTTCTGGCTAATTCTGGCTTTTTTAAACATGTGTAATCATGTGTTTTATTAAATTGCACTGTCCCCTTTTAAATAAACAAATAAATAAATAATTAAATTCAAAGAAACTGAACAATGATTTACTGTCGGACATCATGACTCACTTGCTGGACTCCTGGAGGAGGGCGATGGCTATGAGGATTCTGGTCCGCAGGAAGATGACGGTCAGGAGAATGATGCCCTCGGCCACAGAAATGATTATCACTGAGGGGTGAGAAGAGGAGGAGAATGAGCACTAATCCACACACTGATAACTACTATACTCTTATTAGTTCTTACTGTGGATATTTTTTTATTTTTTTATTTGTACACTGAAAAACACAAAGGAAAAAAAACAACAAAACAAAAAAGGATAAAACATTACTACCTGAACACAAGTTAAAAATGTGACATTTCCAGTATGAGCTTCATAAACAGCTGCTGTGAATCACAAACATTAAATTTAGGTAATCTTTTATCAGGATCATTGTTGTGTTGAGAATCAAGTGCTGTTGTAAAAATGATGTGTGTTTGCCAACAATGGTTTTATTGCATTTATTTTTGGATGCGGATGTTTTAACACTTGGCTGTGAGTTGGAATTTATGACATTATTAGTTATCGATTTTATACCCCTCATTTCCTCTGTACTGGTATTTACTTGAGTAAGAGCTGCTTAGTTGAAACATTGATAAAATGTAAATAAGTAACATCTTTTGAATGCATCAGTTTCAGAATTAATGCACATTTACAAAAGTTCATCAGTTTGAACATTTAATATCTTGTTACCACATTCAATTGAATATAAGTGGAAAAAGGTTTGTAAATCGTTGCATTCTGGTTTCATTTATGTTTTACACGTTTTTTTGTTGACCACATTGACCCTGCAAAATGCTAATAACCCAAAGTGAAAAGATAAAAATGTATCTCTCCTCTGTGAGAAATATTTGATCAGTGCATGGACAAGTCAAATAAGATTAAAGGTATTTTAATCAGACTCACAGAAGGCCAGCCAGGTCTCTTGAACTTGCAGGTAAACTTTGAAGTTGGTGGTGAAACCAACGTCAGATATGGTGGCTGAGGCTTGCTTGTAGTTATCGTACTCCCAGTAGCAATGCCATATACCTGCAAGAGGAACACCAACAACTCAGAGGCTAGTAGGAACATATAACCTCGTCATAATTGCACCTGCAGACTTTCTGTTCCTCAACTCAAGTAGAGAGGAACAGAGGGAATAGTTCTCATATCAATATTTTATTAAAAACATTATGCCTTATAAAACTACCCTAGGTGAGTGTTTACCATATGCCCCAGCACCCAGGACTCCTATGATGAGCACCCACACCATGACTGGAGCTGTGAATCTCAGCAGCAGCAGGAACAACATACTGACCACCATGGCTATTAGCAGACCACTGAGGAGAGAGCAGGGCAGGAGGGGGTGAAACAAACAGAGATGAGGTTAAATATAAAACCAGAGATGAAAGTGTACCCAACAATGGAGAGGTTTTTAAGTATTAATTATTAAATTGTAAGACACAAAACATTCCTAAGTTTCAGAAGTTCTGTAGCTCTGTGTTATATATTCAAATCTGATATCAAACCACCCGAATGGGATTTAATTCTCAGTTCAAATCTCAAGAGTAATTTCTATCTGTACATTTGCCAGCAGGTGTGGTTCTGCAGGGCAACTCACATGAGGATCCACGGCCATGACGACGCAAAATCCTCAAAGATTCGGATGCCGACGTCTCTGGCATTGAAGCCATTGACAAGGTCCCTAATGAAAACAAAAGCAAGGACAAGCTGTTTTAGTTCTTTGAAACAGACAGTCAAAGTGAAAATCAAAGGGTCGGGTAAAACAAATACAGCAAAGAAAGAAACAAAGAAAGACTAACTAATACATTTCTAGAACAAACAAAGAAAGATAATCCCAGACACTCAGCGTAGAGACAGGTAATGGAGGTTTTTTCTGCAGCTTGTAGGAAAACTACACATTAATGCTCTAACTCTGCTAGAACCAAGAGAGCGTCTCACACAACGTCTAATCGAACTTATACACAGCAACGGGAGCGACTACAACCAGCAGCTACACTAAACGTCAACACAAAAACTCACGAAGCCACTGACCCTGTGCTGGTGATGAGAAGGAAACAGAAACAGGGTTATTAAAGAGTGTCTTCATACGTGCAGTTATCTTAAATCGACACATGATGATGTCTGGAATCCACTCAGTCTTACCCTGTGCCATTCATGATTGTGTTGACTGTGTCATTGACTGTGGAGGGTAAGCCTGGAATACCGGAAAAGGATGAAGGTATGTTCCCCAGTGCTGCGATATCCGGCAAACATCTCCCCAGCACTAACAGAAGAGAGAACAATTACAAGCCATCGACTGAATATACATGGAAACAAACCAGCCTTTGCTACAGTGCTAATGTATCGTCAGACCAAAGTGAAAATGAATACATTATAGTGTATAGCTGCCCTCACCAGAGGTCGTGGGAACAGTGAAGAAAGGACACAGCTCCTTGTTTATGATTTGTGCAACATCCTGAAAAATAAAAGAAGTTATGTAAGTGAATGGATCTCATAATCCAGACCATCTGGAGCCAAAATGTTTCCTTCACCAAGAGAAATCAAAACAAATATTGTATTTGACTGCATCGTTGTTATTTATTAGACCTGCTTAATGGTTATTGTATTATGTTGCTCTACCAACTGAGTTAAACAACACCCCCAAACAGAGGCTTTTTGATATCGGGTTATCAAAACAAGCAGTCGGTTGGTTCTCAAACTACCTTACAGACCTGATCCAGTGCGTCAAGCTTGATAGTCAGTACTCTCATGTTCTGTCGGTTTACAAGGGTGTCCCACAGGGCTCTGTGCTTGGCCCACTTCTTTTTTTTTTTTTTACCATTTTTTATAAATAATTTGGGTCAAGACGTGAAAGAGGCTGATTTTCATTTGTATGCTGATGACACGGTTATTTACTGCAGTGTGTCAACCCTTGCTAAAGCCGTTGACCACTTGCAAAGTGCTTTTAATGTTGTATAGGGAACCTTGTCTCAACTGAAACTTGTTTTTAATGCTGACAAAACCAAGTGCATGTTGTTTTCTCATGCCAAGAATAGTGGCTTCCATCCTATATACAGTACAGACCAAAAGTTTGGACACACTTTCCCATTCTCTTAAATGAGAAAGTGTGTCCAAACTTTTGGTCTGTACTGTATGTTCTTATATTTCTCGGACGTGTGATGGACAGTACTTGTTGTGATCAAAAGACTTTGACATGTTGTTTGTACCAAATGTTCGTCGAGATTTGGGAGAGGGCGGGACAGAATATTTTAAAACTCAAAGATCTGATTTCTTTGAATGCTTTTAAATCCATATTGAAAGAACTGGCGACAGAATCATTGGGATGTTGTTGCTTTAAGTGATGAATTCATGGCTTGTACAGCATTTTTATGTTTTTTTCAGATTGCTATGTGTTGTCATACTGTCTGTTTTGTATCTGTTTTATTTACTTGTTTTTAGTTTGGGATACTGCCTGTCTTGGCCAAGATTCCCTTGAAAAAGAGGTTTTTAATCGTAGTGGTCATAGTGGACTTTTCCTGGTTAAATAAAGGTTAAATTAAAATAAAAATTATTATAGAACTGATAGGGAGACGCACATGAGGTAACAAAATGGAACTTACCTTGCCAGTATTTTTCAGGTCTATGGATGGCACACAGAGGCTTTGATTGAAAACATCTGCTGGCTTTACACTTGGAAAATATTTGTCTACTCCCACAGCCCAGAACACAGTGGGACAAGATTCCACACAAACCTACAGGTCATGAAAAAAAGATTATTTCTGGGACACTGGGAAAGTACAGTAAATGGTATAATACCATTAGAAACAACAAAATCAAGCAGCCTTTTCTACCTGTGTGGTTGGACACTGAAAACCATTCAGGGCAGTTGCCATAACATTAACAGATGTGGCACACTTGAGAAAGTCAAAGTAGAACAGGTTAGGTCGGTCTCTGAGAGAGGGAAGACAGAAAAAAGATTTTTTATTCAGTCAAATGCAGACTTATATCATCAAGTACATAACATGAAAAAGTGCGATCAAGATCAAATTACTTATTTGGTCCAGTGCCACAGAACCATCCAGTTGAGTTTCTTGGATAAAGAACATGTCTAGGATCTCCATAGAGCCAAGCTGATAGAAAAACACAAATAAACAGTGAACAGAGATAAGAAGGAAAGCCAATGACGTCAAACATAATGGCAAATTAGTCACACTCCATTAACTCCATTTTGTGTCGGCCACTGACAAATGGTACGATTGCATGCGGGCATGTTTGTATCTAACAAAAACTGCACTTTGGAATCCACTCAATCTTCCCCAGTGGGGTAAGGTAATAATTTTATTTATTGCTGTTGTCAGGATTCTTTACACTTCTGGTTAGGAGCCATGTTACCTATGAAAATATTTTTTACTTAAAAACTTACTTAAAATGAAGTATCTTTAAACTATTTTAACTACATTTGAAGTGACAATATATTTAAAAAGTTCAGGTCATACCAGCAGTTACTGAATTATTGCAGTCCAACCACAAGAGGGCAACACAGTCTATCGGACAGGCTGAATGTCTCTCTTGTCTCTATGGAGTTTAGTGTGAATGCACATATTGTTAGTTGCTGTCAACATGACTGTATTACCAACAGATCATACACACAGGAAAGAGGTGTTAGGTTTCTTGACTATTTTCACTTTTACCGGAGTGTCTCAGAATATTTTAATAATGGAGAATAAATCCAGCCCTTCATGTAACAACACTGGTCAGTATTTGCCTCCGATGAAGGAAATAGCCGATTATTTGAGCTGCTGACACACATGAGGTGACTGCAATACCTATCAGGTTTCTTTGTTGACTCTAGATAAGACAGATGACCCTGAGTGTTGGAATGAGTTTGATGACACGGCAATAAAGAGCCTCTGACTGGATGTTCGGAAATGCAGCGTCGCAATAATATATCGCAATAATATATAGCAATAATAATAATAATCTATTTTAGTGATGACTCAAAGTATGGAAATGAAGAATTAAAATGTACGAGTTCAGAGATAAGTGCAAACTTTTAAAAAGAACTCAAATTCACTGTTCAACAGCTGAAGCTTGATGTTAGCTCTTAATGCAGGACAAGAATGAACTGCATTAAATCATCGAAGTATGAGGAAATATTAGAGGTGTACTACAAAAGGAGTGAATGTGCCGCACACTGCAATGTGCGTGCATGAATCAGTGGAGAGTGACTATTACATTTAAAAAGGACTCGTCTGACATTTTAAGGAACACACTTGTTTGCATTTTGGCTAAGAATTAGATGAAAAGATTAACACCACTCGCACATCTGTCCATAAATATGAAGCTGGAGATAACAGCCGATAAAAACTAGAAACAGTGGCAAACAACTAGCCCAGCTCAGTCCCATGGTAACAAAATCCTACTGGCACCTCTAACCTCACAAATCAACACGTCACGTCTCATTCCTTTAAACCATAAAAAACAAGTTTATTCCTGGAGTCTTATCATTGTGAAGTTGCCAGGCAACCAGCTTATTTCACATTGTTTTTAACAGTTTATAGGAGCTTAAGGACATGCATTTCACTTTGATTGTATGTATGATTATCTGTGACAATAAAAAGGTACAGAGATATTCAGTGGAAGAGACAGAATGGACAACAACTGTGATGTCAGTGAGCGTGGGGCGGACTCAGAGGCCTGTGTTGGTGTCATCAGGTTACTCTCACCTAAAATCCCGACTACTGCATAGCCGAGGATGACGGCCATAAACAGGATACAGCAGATTATATCAGTGCACCCTCTGATGAAGAGAGAGACAGCAAAGGTTCAAGGTGAGCAGGCTGAGCTTTGCATCGAAAATTTGCCTCGCGGGCTGACAAATGTGATTCAACAGAAACTTGAGCGAACAAAATGTCAGCTTTAAAAAGACACAAATAACCACACAATACACATCAGAAACCCTCCGGCTACACTGTGGATTCAGGGATTAAATGAGCGAGTTAGCAAGCCAATGATGCAGATTCACCTTTTCTTTATGGGTCCGTTGAATGTCGGATCAAACTGAGCAGGTTCTCCTGGGAAAAGAAAACACAGCAAACCAGTTCATTTAGTGCCATCAGCAGCTCGTGCATCATGTTAGCTCTTACACATCTGAACGAGAATTAAATTCTTGCAGGCTGTAAGGAAACAGTGGAGACGTACAACAAGAGGAGTGTATGTAACATACAAACAGAATTAGATTGAGGGATTTGAGGTGGTGACTTAATAGTGGTAAACAAGCCATACTGTGAGGTCAAAGAAACCCAGAAGCAGTCGCGGTCTGAGGTGATAATGGAGCAACCTTATGCTGAAACTCTGACAGTTGTGACAGATTTGTCAGTTGCAGCTCATCTGCAGAGACTTTTAGACTTTTGGAGACTGATTGAACGTCGTTTAGTGTCACCAATAGCTCTTAATCCAAAGTAATATCACTGATATTTACGATGACCTTTACTGACTGGAACACCGTCATCTTTTATCAGTAATCAGTAACTTCCTTGTTTGGTTTCAGATTTTCAAGGACACATTGACTTATCACTCCCTTTTGTAATGCCACTTAACATGCAATTCCACCTCAAGGAAATGCACTGCTGATTACGTCTGTGTGAAAAAAAGGGGAAGGTGGAGTGCATAAAAAACGAGTTAATGAATTACAGTGACGTGAATGATAAAAAACGTTCATGGTATCTTATTTTTTTATGGGATAGTTACTCACAGACGCTGTAACACTATAACTGAGGTGACTCCATTACAGGAATTAGATGTATTGTATTATTTCCTGGAACAGAGTGAACTGCCAGACAAAAGAATCACTGGGTTTTGTTTATCTCACACAATAGGCTGTTTTCCATACTAACTAAACAATGGTTAGTAGTAGAGGACAGAATGAAGTGAAAAGGGTTCGAGTAAAGCTCATAACTATTTGAATACAATTTGCATTTAAAGGAAGGCTTACAGAGGAGGGAGAGCCGCAGAGGTTTAATCAGAATTTAATTGTTCAAATCATAAGACTAAAAACTTGTTTGAGGAGATGCCAACTGAAAACATTCCTGTCCGGAGAGTCAGACCTGTCAGTCTCCACTGCATTATCCTGTCGGGCAGGAAAAACACCACAGACTGGGGAAGAGGATGCAGACGCCTTTTACCAGACGTCAGCTTGAAATTACTACAAATAACAACAGAGGTGAATCTGCAGTTTCGTGCTCCAACACTTATTTACTTGAAAGTGGTAAAAGGTGCCTGATGCATCCTTGGTGATGAACAGTGTGCAGTTCCTTTGGTTATCTGCGCAAATACCAACATGCTGTGCTAACCCGATTGGTCAACAGGAATGGACATTTAGCCACAAAGCTAGCCGTAATCATTTCTCATAGCAGCTACAGCGAAATTATCTCCACGGACTATAATTTGAATAGGAGTGATGGAGACTGTGTCAACACTGTGAGCATGTCAGGGCTGCTGAGTGGGATGCAAATGTTCAAACCGGATGCAGTAAGTTAGTAGCTATTTATTCTGCCCAAGCACTGAGGCAGTCCAAAAGCAAAACACACCACACACACACCACACACACGTTTACAGGCCAAGAAACATTTACAATGTGCAGAGCTTTAGCCTTTCCAATGAGAGAGACACGTGAGAATACAGAAACAGATACAATCTGAACCTCTTCATGGATGATGCACTGATCTGATCTGGATATCATGGAAATAACCAGTGTGTGAATATCAATGGGCAGCCACACAAAGGAACATGAATTAGACATATGAATATCAGCGTCAGTGTCTCTGTGCTCATCAGCTGTTCACTCGTGAAACATCAGGAAAAATGATTTCAGCAGCGATATGTCACTTCTCATGGCATATCTCAACAAAGGAACCCGTTCATCAGCCTCCCGCAACGTCCTCAGTGTCATGTTTCAGCTCTGCTAGCATACGGCTGTGTGTTTAGAGTAAATGACAACATGGAAAAATGGCTCACTGTGACACGTATGAAAGGAATTTTCCATTTTTATATCCTTGTAAAAAACTTTAAAGCTTTAAACCTTTAACCCCAGACAGGCAGGCTAGCTGCTGGATTTGAAATATCCAAAAGAGGAGAGAGGTGTGTACGAGTTCATCACTTGACCTTAGTGACGCGTCTCTAATTTGACTTTACTTTGCCAAAGTTAGAGAACACAATGAATATCTGCATGGTTAAACGTGTCAATAGTCATGTCAGCAGCAGAAAGGATCATTATAAATGATTAATTTGAGATATCTTCTGTTATGATTTGGTGCTTCATAAATAAAACTAGAAATGATCAATCCACAATATTCATAGCTAAGCAAATGTTACAAAATAGCGAAATATTATATATAATTTTCTAGAGCTCATGATGGTGTCTTTAAATAGCTTGTTTTGTCAGACTAAAAGTTCAAACCATGAACTTTTAGTTTAATTAATGAACATGTCTGTTCATTAATTAAACTGAGTTCCTGTTTCCAAAATAAAGATGTCCACCAGTTATCACATCAAATAATCTAAACAGACCATATAATATCACTCGAAACATTTTATTTCTGGAATATTGTGTTTTTGTGTGATGGACTTTAAACTTGTTTCAAAAACAGATGAACAACTCTCAAAATTAAACCCATCCGTGTTTTTTCCTGCTTCCTCGAGCAGCTTTAACAAATCTGGTCAATGATTTGCAGCAACAACCCAGAACGAGTCACTTATTTCCCCAACGCTGATGTCGACACATTCTCAACAGTAAAAAAAAGATTGCGTCTGAAGAAGAAACCCAAACATATTGTACAACAAAATGAGCAAACTTCGATGGGAAACAACAGGCAGTCTCAATTAGGAAGCTGCGTTGTGTTCAACAGTACTTCCTCATGAAGGATGAACAATAGAGCGCTGGTAGGAAGCAGGTTCCTAATTAAAAAATAGCACATTGATGAGTTGAAGCAGAGCACGAGTTCATGTGTAAAAGCTTTTAGAGAACAGAGGTTCAGTTGTTACAGTAATGGTAAGCAAACTTTCAGCTCCGACACGCGTGGTCAACTCTTTTGTCGTCATTACTCTCTGGTGTTTTCATAACTTATTTGAGGAGACATGAAATCCGATTGAATATTTATCTCCAGGGAGGGTTTGTTTACCGTAGCCGTGCAAAACCTCCCAAACTGTCAATAGACATGTGACTATCAATACATCAAATACCCCAAAGAGTAAACAGGGATGCAGGAGATCTGCTGAGCACATGACGCAAGGCTGAAAATCAAACAGGCAGGTCTGAATCGCAACAGGATTTCTCTTTTTAGACTTCGCTCTGTGTACAAGACAGTGAGGAGTGAACAATATGTTAAGTTCAACTTGATACAGTGCTTCTCTTCTATAGGGAAAAGCTTGGTTTGGTCATGAAATAAGACGTAGTCTGCCTGTATCACAACACCGGCCATTCAGAAAAACTCTGCAACACGACAGCTAAAACTGTTGGAGGCAATCAAATGATCCCAAGTGAGGATTGTCTACTGGTTTTACATGATTGTAAATGGAAGACTTTCCAAAAAATGTATAGATAAAGGATTTGGAGGAAGGTCAGTTAGGTCAGGTCAGATGAAACAATTAACTGACGACGATTTAGCTGACGACTACTTACTCCGCAGTTACTTTAATCGATTGACAAATAAGTCATTTTTCAAAGCAGAAATGAGCTACACATTTTTTTTCTTTTGTTGAAGTACACTGGATATCTCTGGGTTTTGGACAACAAAGATATTTGTAGACATCTCCTTTGACTCTGGATACTCTGACGGACATTTTCCACCATTTACTGACATTTTATATGATAATAAGTCAATTAATCATTAAAATAATTTGCCACCTATCAGGTAATTTAAATAATATTTAGCTGCAGCCCTAAGGGAAGTAACTATACTAATAGCCTTCAAATCATCTTCTGTCACTGTCATTGTCTTTATTATTAATCCGAATCTGCAAAGTAACTAAAGTAAACTAAATATTCCCCTATGAAATGTGGTGCAAAGAGAGTACAAAATAGCAGAAAACACTATTAATAGCAAATAATTATTAATAGTACTTGAGCAAATGTACTTTCCGATGTTGAAGCAAGATAAAATAACAATTTTCTGCATCATTTTCTTCCTTTAATCATGTGCTGACTGCTCAGGTGTATCTTGAGATCCCCATGTTGAACCACAGATTTTAAATGATTCGATTTATTTTCATCTTCTAAAGGCCAAGCAAAGTTTCTCTGTTTAGTCGAAGCGTTTGTTCCTCTTCAGGTCCAGTGTCTGGGATGATTTAGCTCAGCGATCAATCAATCTGTAAATGTTACTGATTTAAATTGTTAATTTATCAACTGATAATTTGTTGGTAAACCACTGAACCAGGTGTATCCATGCTGATTGTTGGCACACAGGTAGATACAGCTTCACTTACAAGCATGTGGCCTCAGGGAGAGAGTTCAGTTTTTCTCTCTGCTCCTGTTTTACACAGAAACTGTAATATTAACTATATATAAAAAAACAAATGTGGATTTAAATAGGCTGACCTCTGAAATATAATATGGCCTGGCGTTGAACCTAATGCATCAACTAAAATATCCAACATCATAAAAAACATTTCACAATTGCTCTTTCAATGCAAACACTGGGAATAACTTAGTATGAGACAAAGCAGCTAACATGGATACACTGGTAACAACACATAACCGTGAACCCTCTGAGGTAACGGGCGATGCCTGCTCACCATACTCGGAGTCCGGATTTTTCTCCTCTTTTTTACCCATGTTCCGCCTTCACCTCCACCTTTTCTTCCTCTGAACTTCTAAAACACAACTTCCCACGCTTCAGGTGATCTTAAAAAGTGTGCAAACAAGCAGCTAAAGTGACGTTTAGGACGAGCTCCGCCGTGTCCGAGCTAACATGGTAACTAAGTTAGGAAATCTTTGATCTTCCTGCCACTTGTAACTAGGCAGTGACGTCACGAGCGCACCTGCGGAGGGATGCGGACCTGCGCGCTCTGCCAAAGATAGTTTATTCACAAGAGGGATCACACCTGATGGGATTAGATACATGTTTCTTTACTAAAGTACTGTTCCTATGTACAGTTTTAAATATATTTGTACTGCACTTGAGTATTTCCATTGCATGCTGGTTTCTACTTGTACATTTTGGATGCATATATTGTACTTTTTAAACTACATTTATTTCAGTACTACTTTCTTCCATCCATCCATTCATTTTCTGTGAACCACTTATCCTCATCAGGGTAAAGGTGGGGCTGGAGCCCATCTGACTCTGGGTGAGAGGCACAGTACACCCTGGACAAGTCACCAGTTCATCACAGGGCAAGACCAAGAGACAAACAAGCATTCACACGGCCAGTTTAGAGTCACCAGTTAACCTGTTTAGTGCATGTCTTTGGACTGTGGGAGGAAGCCGGAGTACCCACACAGACACGGAGAGAACATGCACACAGAAAGGCCCCAGCCGAGGTTTGAACCAGTAACCGTCTTGCTGTGAGGTAACTAACCACTGCACCACCCAGAATGGACATTGGAAATCTGTAGTAAACTGTACACAGTGCTCACCACTGCACCACAGTGCTACTTACTTTACAGATTACAGATTTTAAAAATAATTATTTTAGTCATCATGAGTACTTTTACTTTTGGTACTTTAAGTAATTACACTTAAGGGTTTGAATGCAGTACTTGTATCACTTACATTATAGTATTGCTACTGAAGTAAAAGAAGTTTTATGACATTTATTATTTGAGTTTCTCTCATCTTTGCATGCATATTTGTAGTTAAATCAAGTTACAACAAACTAATAAATAATAAATACATACATGATGAGCAGAGAGTCGTTAACAGTGAGTCATGATTTCAAAATATTGCTGTTTCTTAATTCCTGAGTTCGACTCCTCATTTCATAAGAAACATGACTGAGTGGAGCACATACGTGATAAAAAGCTATAAACTGTGTACATCACTGGTTCTCAAACTGTGGTACGGGTACCACTGGTGGCATGTGACCTTCCTGTAGTGGTACTTGGAGGTATCTCTGAAATATTTTGTTTAAATGAACTAACTAACAACAACATATCAATCCATCCACAACAGTTTGAATAAAATTAAACTAAGATATCACTGGAATGCAATTTAAAGAATTTTTATTTCCTTGTTTCAATATCAGCCTGATATGTCATCACGTTCATTCATGTAGTGCACGCAATCATCCATGATTAGCTAAAATCTGACATGAAATAATGAATGGACTCCTAACAGGAAAGGAGCTCTGGTCAACAATGAATAATCTTCTGTGTGAACCGTCGCTGTAGTAGTTGCTGGATTTTAATGACTGTCAAAACAGTGGTACTTAGAGACACAAATATTTTCTGAGGTGGTACGTGGTGTAAAAAGTGTGAGCAACATTGGTGTAAATCATGGGCAGGGAATTATGGACAGAGTGGAACATCTTACTTTCATTTCATCTTTGATTGTGGTTAGTGCAGCATCTATGCTGTTCAGCATTGAGGCCTGTGAATGCCCCCTGCTGACAACACCATCACAATGGTGTTATTGTAGTTATGGAACTGGCAGCAGCCTGGATGAGAGCTGTCGCGTCACTTCTAAATACTCCAAACTACAGGATGACGTCACTTTGAATGCCATAAAGATGTTTGACTGTTGTTTGTCAGGGAAGAAGAGCCGCGTTCACAGGTGCAGAGCGACATCTGTGAGCGCAGATTTAAGAAAAGAGAAGAATGACACGCTTGATGCGAGCGCCCAAAGATCAACTCATGAGCTAATTTATTACACTAAATGTGATAAAGAAAACAATAAGTACAAAAATAAAGAAAATTAAGCTAACACAATCATCCAAAAACACTCGCCCTCAGGTCCTTAGTGTGTCCAGTATGGGCTGGTGGTTGACCCATTACTGTACTGTGTAAAAATGCATTGAGTTTGTTGGCACAAGAGAAATGACATATTTATGACGGTTATATAAGATTTCAGACTCCTAATGCAGAAACTTCATGTGTCAAAGCAAAAGAGCGTCTTGATATACAGTAACCATATCGTATGTAGAGAATCAGACATAGCATCCACGCAGTCTAAAAATATGTTAAGGCTCATCATGTCCTCTACCATGAAGGGAAATCATCAGCTTTAAAAAGGTTGCATGTTTTGAAGCAAAAAAAAAAAAGGACATTCCAAGTAGAAAAACACAGCACCATGCATCAGACACAGAACGTTTAAATGATAAAACCCTCAGGGTGTGTTTCCATTTCCAAGTGTGCGTGTGTGAGATGGATGAGGTTAATCCAAAGGCCCCATGGGTTAAGGTTTTAAGAGTTTCCCAGCATGGTCACCCCACAGTCTGCTCCCGATTCTGGACAAGACTCCAGTCGAGCCAGTCTACTCTGCTCCAAGGCGATGGCCTCGGCCGAGTGCTTACATTTCTCTGATCCACACTGACAGGTGAAATACTTGCTCTTAATGTCCCAAAAACGGTCTCCATAGTCGAACCTGATGAAACAGACAAGGCAGGAAGGTTAAAAATAAAAGAAAGTAAAGAAAAGCAGACGGGAGGACGTAAAGGAGGAATAAGAAATATATATAAGTTTTAATCAGGTGATTCTAAACGTCTCACCCCAGCTCTTGTCCGCTGAGGATGTCTCTGGAGCTGAAGAAGGCGATGCGGGGGAATCTCAGGTCCTGGTGCAGCATGAACACACGTACTGGGATGAGATTTGGGTCACACAGGTGGTTGATGAAGCGGCTGATGTTGCCGTAGTAGCGGGCGTCGATACAATACACCTCCCCATCCTTTACAGAGAACAGGAAGAAAAACATGCATAGAGTTAAAAAGTCACAAATTCACACAATCCTGATACCGGACAGATTTATTGGAACACATTCATATTATTTGTTATTTGACAGGTCGTTTTCTGTTTTTGTTTTATTGTTGACTTTTTCATGTGTAAAATAAATTCACATATTTTATGTTTGGCTTGTTCTACCTTTTCTGGGTTTGCTTTTAAACTGTTTGTAGCCATGCTGACGTCACTCTATAGATTTAGTACACACATTCATGTCTCCCTCAGGATAATTTTATCCTTTTAAAAATTTTGGTGATCCCTAAACTTTTCCTCTAGCGCTATCACCAGGTCAAAATGTGCATTAGCAGAAACTGAAAAACAAAAGCACAATTTAAAGATTCACCTTGTTGTCGAGGTCAAACAGGTACGAGTCGTCTTCCCGAACATCTGCCTCTGCATCAGAGATCAGCTCCCCGACGTATCTGTGTGGACAGAGGAAAGAAGCTTCATTTAATGAACTCTGACTTTTCATATAAATCCAACCTGTTGCCTCGTGGACAGGCGTCTCTTACTCGCAGATGAAGCTTCCCTGGGGAATATCCTGCAGAGCTCGAACCCCCCAGCCCATCTTCTCTGTCCTGTAGAGCTGAAGACGAACTCTGGAGGGGGAAAAAAAGGAAATTAAGGTTTAGGACTGGTCATCATAAAAGATCAGTCACATCTCTGCTGTTAGAATTATTTCAAAGCTTTATGTGGTTGTAAAATATGTTTAATGATTTAAAGTTCTTACTTAATGCCTGCCTGCACCACACGGTTCTTGCATGTTCGGTAACAGGAACACGCCATGTTGCATTCAAATATGAGTGGAGGTTCAATTTTGTTGAACTCCTGGAGCAGCCGCTGGTCCTGGGAAATGAAACAACAAGCTGATATTAGTTTCACTCCTTTAGTTTGTCCTGTAAATCCTGTAAATGTGAATCCTGATCAAAGACTTCATAGATCTCACTGACTTTCAAAACAAACCTCATTAAGATTACTGCTTATAATTGCATACAGATATTATGTAGATATTTATTGAGTCCATTTATCTACCCCATTCTGCTAAATTACTGTTTCAGTACTAAATATGACGCTCTGGAGAACTCAGAGGAAAATCTGAGTTAAGGAATGCAAGTAAGTGTTGAAATGATGCCAGAAACTTTCTTTGATAATATTTCGGAGCAGATTACTTTGATTATGTGGCTGTAAAACAACATTTCCATTTACCTTGTCGTACCAGCAGCGGATACTGAGCTGTCCACAGAGGCAGTTACTAGATGAGCAGTCATCAGTGCAGCTACAGTGCTGAAATAAAGAGAATTAAAAACAAGAGATTCATTTAATTCATTTCATTGCAGATAATAATAATATAATTAAATAATAATAAATAAGCAAACAGAAAAAAAAACAACAACAGAAAAACAGTTATGAAGTCCAAATGAGACCCTGTTGAATGTTTTACCTGTAGGTGTGTTATATTGCGGTCGATGTTCATTGCTGAAGTTTCACAGTTTTCTGAAACATATTTGTAGTCTGACGGACAGCCCTCGTCATCCACTGCATTCACACAGGGAATCGGTACGTTCTCATAGCCCTGCGCCACGTCGCTGCAGCCGAAAGGAAGAAAGGAGTTAAACATCAGGAAACAGGAAACAACAAGAGGAAAAACATCCGATTAAGAAAAACAAGTTTAACGTTACAACCCTACCTGCAGATGATTCTTTCAGTCCGAAGCATGCGATTGGTTATTCCCCTCCTCAGCTTCCTGTTGATCTGGAGAGCCACCCACACCGGCGTGTCGGCCCGCGCGAGAGTCAGAGGAGTGTCTCCTTCCCTGTTCATAATGTCAATGTCTGCACCTCTGGACAGGAACAACCTGCAGAACAACCCGTTAGATATGTTTAGATTTTGGTAAATTAGCACCATAGCAAGTATGCAGAATTTGCTATTAGCAATTCTTGTTTGCAACATACCCATACATGTACAGACAACCACCACTGGATTGCTTTGATACTGAAGAGATGTTAAAAAATGTGATGATTGTAAATCAAGTTCTGGAGTTATAAGAAGTATTTTAATGATGATTTATGGATGTTTATTGGATGAACATCAGAGATGATGTCACACTGAAACTAAAAACATATGTATCACGTCTGTGTGTTCAGATTTGAGTCTCGTGTCTCAAGAATATGTGTTCCCCAGCTGTGTTAGTGGAAAAGTTATTATAACAGTTGGTAAATGGATGGGTGTTATGGCTTCAAGATAAAGCATCATGTGACTCTACATGAATTTAGGCTAAAGCTTGTGACAGACTCACGTAACGCATTCCAAATAGCCCTCTCTGGCGGCGATGTGGAGCGGCGTGTCTCCGTGCATGTTGACTGAGGCGAGCGAGCAGCCGGAGTTCAACACCAGCTCTGCTATATCCACATTTCCTGCATACGCCGCCCAGTGCAGACACACATTCAGCTCCTGAGAGGAAAGACGGGACTGTTTAAAGTAATAACCTGAAATATTTTCATGCAACTACATCCATTTTGTTTCTGTTACCACTTGAAAATTCACAGGAAAACTCAGAGGAGCCTCTGGCAAAAAGACAGATTTCGTGTAACCCTACGGACCTCGGCGTTCGCCAGTGGAAACTTACTTTATCATTAATGGTGACATCAGCTCCTCTGTTCAACAGCGATTTTATCACCTCTACGTGTTTGTGCTCCGCAGCCCAGATGATCGGCGTCCAGCCACCGCTGTCCTGAAAGCAATGGACAGAAGAATCAGAGTTAGGCCACAGCTGCCTTTCATCACTTCGAGTGAGACAGACACACTTTGATTAAATGATCTAATGTTATTGCATAAATATCAGAGAATGGGATGACTGTGGAAAAATCTGATGTAATATTTATTTTGATCAGTTTCCTATCGGCTGCATATAGTTGTGGACCTTTTGCACTTCCTTTACCTGTGCATTTACATCAACCTGCCCCGTTTCCAAAAGCATGTTGACAATTTCCAGGTTTCCCAGCTTGGCTGCGTGGTGGAGGCCCGTATATCCATCCTCCTCCTGAAGAATGACGATATAAACAAAGACTGAAATCAACAAAAGGCCTGAAAAAACATTTATGTTTTTATTTTAGGCACTAAGAGACACTCACGACATGATAGACACAGGCGCCGTTCTGGAAGAGGTAGCGAGCCACCTCAATGTGATTGTTGATGATCGCTTCCAACAGAGGGGTCCTCAGGTCTTTGTCCTGCGCATCCACCTGAGCGCCGGCCTGTCAGTATATAATCACTTAATCTGATGCAGGAGAGACATTTAAACAGACATTTGTTGCAATTACAGTTTTTGGCCACTTGGGGGCAGCAGACACAAGTTGTGAACACAACACTGACATATCATCACCTTTTAAGTTGATATGGAGGACTTATTAGCCAACAGTGGCTTATTTACACATCCAGCGGTTACAGAGCAACATTATCATTCATTGGGAGTCATGTGTCTGACCACCTGTTGAATGCAAGTTCAATATTCACTCTCTTTCAGTCTGTACTCAGCACCTGAGGGAAATGTCAAGGCGCCAAACGCTCTGCTATGTTCACCAGCAAGCCTCCAAACCAACTGTAAAGTTGGTTTTTAGAGCAAACAGCTGCCCACTGTGGCAGAAAATGACACTAAGAGAGAGGTGAGCGACATTTAAACATTATAAAAATATGTATTAAAGGTGCTTTACAGCATGTGCACTAATTGTAGAACCAAAATCAACAACACAGAAGCTAATAATAGACTCTGACCTGTATGAGCATGTAGCAGACTTCCAGCAGACCCCTCTGAGCTGCAGCATGTAGAGCCGAGCGCCTGTTCTGAGAGTCAGGCTGGTATGTTGGATCTATGCCCTCCACTGTGACACAAACACAGTTTTAATGCACAAATCTGAGCAAATTCACCATGATCTCATTTTGGGTTAGCAACTGAGAGGATGAACACAAATGGTCAAAAGCTGTCATGAACAATACACTTTTAACGTGCGATCAAACCTGCGTAGATGTTGTAAAATAAGCTTTCCTGTATTTATACAGACACATAAATGAAAAAGTGTGTGTTGTTTTTGCCACTCACTCAGCATGAGCAGAACTCTCTGCACCTCTCCTTGTTTGGCGGCAGGGTAAAGCTGACGGGGGTGGAACCTCAGTTTCTTCTTCCTAGTAAATTAAAAACAGTTTAGTCTAAACTTGTCTGGTGTCTTCTTGTCTACTGAAATCTGTCATTTTCCTTGGAAGAGTTCAAGCAAACACAACTGGAAATACTTTGTCTCTCTCAGAGAAGTCGACTGCAACGTGCAATTTTGCTGTGGCTGCAGATGTACTGTGTGTTTGCAACAAACTGATTTCTACAGATATAGTGGAGATGCTCAAACTGGGATTCTATGATTTACTGCAGCATGCCTTTGTATCTCTCAATTATTGGACACTGTTCAATCCTTTAACCTACTATCACTGAAAAAAGTCAAACCTCTCCGTGTCCTGTGTGAGAATGGCTTTCTGCAGCGCCGCCCTGCTGGGCCCAGGTGGAAGTGCGCTGGGGCTGATGGGTTTCCCATTTGGCATACAGAGAGACGGTCCCACGCTGTCCACTCCTTCCTCTGCTGGAGGGACGGTGGCCACAGTTGCTGCCGCAGCTACGGGCTGTGACGGGGGCTGCTGCTGCTGCTGCTCTAATGCCAGTGTTACCAAGCCATGGCTACGCATACGTGCACTGGAAGAGGCAGAAAAGAAGAGCGCGGATAAGAAAACAATACATTTTGTATAGTTGAAATGGAGCCAGTAAAACCTAAACTCAGTTTTACCTGACAGGTCTTTCAGGCATCTTCCCGTCCTTCATCCCCCCCGTCGAGGCTGCGAGTGAGGGCGCCGTGGGCGCGGATGGTGGCAGAGACGGGGTGGTGGTGGACGAGGCCGACATGGTGACGACGGTGGTCGCGGAGGTTGTGGCCGAGCTGAAAGAGGGGATGGTGACCTCCTGGGCCTCGGAGGCATCTTCACCACAGTGGGGGCAGAAAAGCATACCGCCGCCGTTGGCTCTGCTGCGCCCGCCGCCCAACACCGTCACACAACCCCGGTGGAAACGGTGAGCGATGCGCTGGTCTGGGCAGCACTCAAGAAATGTGCCCTAGAAGAGGAGAAGGAGGGAGATAAAGTAAGATAGAGGAGGAGAAAGACAGGAAGAAGAAAATAATGCGAACAAAGGATATCAGGTAGGAGAGGAAAGTCATAATAATAAAATTAATAAAAGTTATAGAGGAGGAAAAGATATCTAGAAAGTAGGAGGAGAAAGAGAGGAAATTACGATATGAAGGAGAAGAAAGTAAGACATGGAGAGAGGAGGGGAACATAAGATATTGAGGAAAAGGTAGGATATCAAGGAGAAAGCACAAAGTAGGATATGGAGAAAGAGAGAGAAGAAAGTAGGAGGAGACAGGAGATTAAAGATAGAGGAGGAGAACAAGGAGAAGAAGAAATTGGGATATCAAGGTGGAGAAGAACGTTATATAAACCCTCACCGCTATGCAGAAGTATCCACACCCAGGGCAGCAGTGGTGTTTGACCATGTGTGAGCGATGGACGTCACAGAGCACCATGAGGGACACTCGGCTGGACGGCCGCATGGTCTCCCCTTTTATAGTCCGATTGGTACAAGCCCTCAGCTGACAAACAGAGCAGGAGACCGAGGTTAGAGATGTGGTTTAAAGGAAAGTTATCTGTGAGCTTCATGAACTATCACACACATACACACACACACACACACTGTCCTGCTACCCAGATATACACAGAAAAACTTCACATCTCATCCTAATTAGTGAAACGTTGCTGTGCTTTAAGTATTCATATTTTAACACGATGGCACTTGTTTCAAATGACCACCTGCCGAGCTGACACAAACCTCTCCGTTGATGCTCTCAGTGGCCATACACTGTCTGCTGACGCGGTGGCTGGTGCTGTCGACTCGAGGAGCCTCCATCCTGCAGCTGCACAGAGGGAGTTCCTCCAGCCGCTCTGTGTCTCCTGCATCACTTCCTTCTGCAGAGGAGAGAAATGTGAGTTTATGATCTATTTATGGTTTCCAACCGTGAATGTGTGTGTGTGTGTGTGTGTGTGTGTGTGTGTGTGTGTATTTTAAATATTATTATATTTTAAATCCACGTACAGAGAGATGGCTTACACTCGAGATACAACCAAAAATTATGGTCATCATTGATTAAACTGCTGATTACTTTATTGATTCATCAATCAAATGTTTTGCCTATAAAAAAATGCCAATTTGAACTTTGACAGAGGCCACTGTGGCTTCTTAATGTTCCTTGTTTTATCCATCATAAACCTACCATGATGAGGAGAAAGTGTCAGACTGTCAGCAGCAGCAATGTCCAGAGCACCCAAGGGAACCTCTGTGTACTCAGCAGACCTTCCTGCTGAGTACAAATGACAAACTATAAGCACTGACCATGAGAGATGCATGGGGGGGGGGGGCATGTTGATCGTTGAGACAGATTTTAGGAAACCCACCAGGTAAAGTCACTCACCTCCCACTGTCTCCACCACATCAGCTGTGTTTCTCTCTTTGTCCTGGTCCGACTGAGGCCATGAAGACTCCTTGCTCTCATTTCTACTCTGGCCGGCTCTCTGTGTCTCAGACTCTGAGCTCTGCAAGAAAGAAATGTTGTCTGAATATAAAAACTTGACATCTGTGAAGGGTGGAGAACAGAGCAGTTTCACGAGTTAACTGAGTATGAGTTTTGAGGTTGTTAAAGGTGTTTTGTAGAGTTTTTGACCACTAGTAGCACTATAGAGCAATGTTTTTACAATTGGGTCTCCAAATTGTTTGTATTGTGAAGATGCAAAGACACAAGGACACTATTTTCACGTTATGTTACAGTAAGTGGTGGTAATGTGCCAAGAAACATGGATTGTGCTAAGAAAGGAAAGAAAAAGAACATTGCAAGCTAGCAAACATGGATGTAAACAAAGTAAAATGTTTATATATTGCTTTTTAAAACTGCTTTGCAAGAGTTTTATGAGGAATGAATTGAAATTGTTTGTCAGGCCTTAAAGATATAAATCATTTTGGAGCTAACACTGAATGTAAACAAAAGAACTCCACAGGGCACCTTTAAACATGAATTAGTGGCTTTCAATCTTTAGACACGTTACATTCCAGAAATCAAATGACTGTCAATCATTTATTATACAATCTGGATTTTCAAGCAAGTACAGGATAATAAAATAATTGGCTGGTTAGCTACAGTGACATCTACGGGTGTGTGAAATCTTAGAAGACAAAGTGAGAGATCAGTGCAGCTGATAAAGTAATTATCAAGTTTATAAGATAGATAGAATCACTCACATGATCTGACATGTTCACTGACCCCTCTATGTCTTTAGCGTGCTGCCTTGCTTCTGCTCCACCATCTTCAGACTAAAAAAAGTGACAAAAGGAATATACGTTTAACAACAGATACATGACATGCAGAACCTGTTTTAGTCATGCTCATGCATGATGAGTGATCATTTTTATTGGACAATAAGCAAATGTAAGCTTCACACCTTTTCTGAATCTCGTGTGGACGGACTGGAAATCTGATTTTTTTCCTCCTCTGACTTCCCCACACTGCCGTTGCTTTTCTCTGGTGCGCTTTTGTTAACAGGCTCCACTTTTTTATGGAATAACGTCTCTTCCTGAGTCATGAAAGAAATCAGAAAAGACATTGACAATACACAACATTAACAACTGAAACCTTATTATATCTAGTGTAAATTATACACCTGCAAAAACATAATCTTACCTCAGTTTGAGCTTTGTCTGGAACAATCTCAGACTTCGCAGGTGTGCTCTCAGATAAATGACCCAGTTTTCTTCTTTTGGCCACTATTAGAAACATGACAATGCATAAACCATGAGTGGGTTTTACCTTAAACAAGGCACTCCAACTCATTTTTACTGATAGCAACTTGATTATTGTACACAGGCAAACATTTGTCAGCGCGCATAATCTAAAGCCACTAACCAGTTTCAGCATCAGAGGAAAGGCAGGCGGAGGATCCTGAAGGTGTCATGGGTCCCTCAACGTGGCTTATCTGTGAAACAAAACCTCAAATGGTCATGACAAGGTTGCAACCAAGAATTGAACCCCTGCTATTATGCTCTATTATAAGATTTTTAACATTTAACTAGACACTTTCGAGAGCATTACACATTTGCTTTTTTATGCTGGAGATGATAAATGGAGGCTCACCTGTCCTGGTGGAGGCCTGTTCATGGTCTTGCGGGCTCTGTGGATCTTGGGTGGGGCAGGAGAAGGAGCTGAGGAAGCTGTGGCAGAGGAGGAAGATGAAGAAGAAGAGGAAGAGGAAGAGGAAGAGGAAGAGGGAGGACCAGGTGCTGGGACGGATTTACTGCTTCCAGGACCAGAAACACTCATCTTTGCTCGACCAGGTGATAACACTGAAGACGTAGACGGAGAGGAGGACAACGAAGAGGAGGACATTGATGGAAGGGACTTTGCTGCGTGTCCTGTAAGAGGTAGGTATAAGTAATTACTGTGAAGCCCTTTAAAAAATGATTTAAAAACATATTAATGATTAGCATCACATTCATTTTGACACAAGAAAAACCTTTGAGGATCGATGAACATAAAAGCAAAAATTGAGAAACATGAGCACTAACTACTGATATCAAGTGAAAACTTTTGCACTTTAAATATTTATATTCTGATATCCAAAAACCTAATATGAATTTATGCTCCAGGGTCACGATCTTGTAAAATCTGAGACAGATCAAATTAGATAACTCAAATAAAGAGCCACACCAGTGAAAGCTTACCTGCAGCAGGTTTTTTTGGGGAGGAGGCAGGTGACCATTTCTCTCCGTTCTCTCCGGCTTTGGAAGCTTCTTTCCCTGGCTGCTGAGATGACAACATCGACGACATACCACCCATGGGCTCTGTCTTCTTGGCAACAGCAGCTGAGGTGGAGGCTGCATTATCTGCCAGTTTAGAGTTCTCCGTGAGTTTTTAAGTAGAACTGACAAATGACACTAACATGCATCATTTGCATAAAAGAGCTGTAGACTTACCTTCCTGTACTTGGCTTGGTCCAGCTAATGGCTCTGCGGGTGTTTCTGAGTCATTTCCTTCCGGAGGCTCCTGACAGAAATGCAACACACAGCACAAAATATCAAACTGTCCTTTTAAATTCAACCATTGCTTAATGGTCATACTTAGAAGTGTAAATTGTATTTTTGAGAATGAATCAGAAGAAATGTAAACATGGGCACATTTACACACAAAAAATCTAGCATGTCTTATAACTGCCTGCACATGAGCTTAGATGTACTACCCCAGACCTGTGACTGTATTTATGTTTGTGTTATATCAGGTAAGACAGAGACACATTTAGTGCACCTCTGGTATGGACTAGCTAGTCAAGCAGTAATGCTACATTTTTTTCTTAGATTGCTGCAAGTTTAAACTACCAGCACTCCCTCTTAAAACGAGTATTTTAAAGCGCCAGATAGTTGAAAGAGAAAGTCTCATGGTAACATCCGTTAATGTGTTCGTAACTGCCAAAATGATGCGTTCAAGTGCATTGACGCGACTCGTTTCCCCGTTCTCCACTCCAAAATAAACTTTTCCACCAATGGCTGATCTTCTCTGGTGTGACGTCAAGTGCCGCCATCAGTCAATCAACCCATTCATGCCTTTTACACAAACCAGAGCAGGAACCTTCCGCCAACACCAGTCCATAAAATAAATAAAGCTACGTGGATTTAACACGCTAACTGTTTAAATACTCCCATCTCATCGGAGTTATCTTATTACTGTCACAGTGCACTAAAGGGGCAGTTTCTGCTTCTGCTTTGAAAACCGGTCTAATCTCAGAGAATAGTACATAAATATCATACCGTGATAAAAAAAAACAACGCAAGACGACAGCTTTACAGCGACGTAAACAACCAGGGCATTGAGAAAATAATCAAAACACTGACAGCATCAGAGCAATTTAGTCAGTTAACACAAAACTGTTACATGCTAACGTGGCTAGCAGTGTAGCACAGCTTGCAACAAAGCGCTCTTATAATCGACAAATAAAGACATGTTGCATGGTGGCAGACTGCAGGGTTAGCGCCATTGTTCTGCTATGTAGGCTAAAGTGTTTACGAGTGGTTAAACAGACGTACATTTCGTGAGCATACATGTTTGGACTGCAGAGGGTTTGCTACCTTTGTCGTTGTCTCAGATGCCGACATGTTTCCCGATGACCATCACCGACGTATATGAACGTGCAGCGTCACCGGCCAAGCTCCGCCCCCCGCCGTGTCCATTGATTTGTTAAGCGCTGATCAGGAGTCAGCGTGCGTACTCTGATTTTACGGCTAAGAGCGAGGAGAAGCCTCCTCCGAAAACCGACTCACAGTCAGTTTGGTGGCGAAAGGCCAGCGGTTTGTATTTGTTGTCACGAGATGCACTTCCTCCAAAAAAAAAGAGGCCAAAAAGTAAATAGAAATCGAGGTGGCGGTTAGGGATGAGGAAACACTGCCGGCTAACGAACAACGCTCGTCCAGTCGAAACAAACCAAGGTTTGTCGTTGTTTTAGAAAACCGAGCGGGGCGTTCAGCAAAGGAAAGGAGGAGGTCAGTGACACTAAAGTTTGATTATCGGGGATGTTTTGTTTGTTTCTGTGGTTGGTCACTAGCAAAAAACAGCAAGCTAACTAGTAGCTAACGTTAGCTAACGTAGAGACGAGTGTGGACGTTAAGGCCAGAGGAGAGGAGAGGAGGAAAACAACCACACCACACGACTAACCTTCAACACCCTCATTTTATTATAGACTGTGTAACTGTTAAACATGTAATGATATATTATGTATTAAACACATTACTGCAACATGTGTTATAGATTCTCTTAACCTACTTTAGGATTGTTCAACATTAATTAAATAGCGTATTGCTATAATGGTAAATTATCAATATGTCACTATGGCAACACTATCAGTTCGTTGTTGTTGTTGTTGTTGTTGTTGTTGTTGTTATTATTAAGACATTGACTCAGTCAGTTTGTGATATTTGTCAGTTTTGCCCACCTTGACCTTAACCCACACACTGGGTTGTTTATGTGAGCCAGCTAGATGATTTATCAGCATTTGGCGTGTGTTTTGCTGATCTTGAAATAAGAGTAGGATCTGCCCAAAGCACAAATATATTCAGTTTACTGTCACATATGACAAAGTCACCTTCGAGGGGGTGAAAGGATTTATTACCAAAGAGTTTTTGCTTGAATTATGTGTAAATTAACTAATCATTTCACCTCTATGTGTCAGTCAGACCTTTTTAAGAGGTTGATGTCAGTTATTGCTTCATTTCCCAGACAGCTACTAAACATCGACTTGTGAATCTCTCACCAACATGTAGGCTCAAAATGTGTTTTGAAGCACTCTTAAAATGAATCCTCTGAATGCTACACACACAGAAAGAAAAACTAGTTTACAATCATGCTATCTGCCTCAGTCTGTCCTGACAAACCCGTGGTCTTGAGTTGATGTCATACTAGACAGGAGACAAACTGTCTCAGATGTGTTTCAGATTAGGTCACCATGATGTATCAGGTATTGAACACACTGTTTAAGTGACCTTTATTTGTCTCACTATTTATTTTTTATTATTATTATTATTTTTTATTTTAGATACTTTATTGATCATGTTGAACGTGAAATTACTTTTCCGCATTTAACCCATCCAGGCTGGCACCTGTTGGAACACACACATGCACATGCACATGCACAGGGTCACACACTCAAATTGACAGATGCCAGAATCACTGGAGCGGTGGGCATCAACTCACAGCGCCCGGGGAGCAGATGTTGGGGGGGGGGGGGGTACGGTGCCTTGCTCAAGGGCACCTCGGCCGTGGCAATCTTTTTTGAGCAACTAGAGCGGGGATCGAACCGCCATCTCTACCACTGAGCCACGGTCGCCCCTAAAGCATTTAGCATTTAGCATTGTGTGAACACCTCATCAGTTATTTGTAATGAATACTTTCTTTTCTCTTTAGACGAGATGGAGATGCTGTGTTTCCGGTTACCGGGTCACGGGGACACGACCCTGAAGCACATGAATTCACTGAGGTCCCGCCAGCACTTCTGTGACATCACCATTATCGCAAGCAACAACCAGATATTCAGGGGACATAAAGTGGTGCTCGCTGCCTGCTCGCCGTTCTTACGGGATCAGTTCCTACTCAACCCATCCCCAAAGCTTCAGGTGTGCACACACACAATGTCACGCTGTCTTTCTCCGTGCTGACTAAAAACTGCATCCTCATGTTATGTGTTTCACATTTTTGTCCAGGTGTCAATGCTGTACAGCTCCACAGTGGTGTGTGACCTGCTGCAGTCTTGTTACACTGGCATCCTGCAGTTTAACCCAGAGGAGATTGTCAACTACCTGACCGCTGCCAGCTACCTGCAGATGGAGCACATTGTGGAGCGCTGCAGAGGAGCGCTGAAGAAGTATGTGCAGCTAAAGAACCCCAGTCCACCAAAGGTCAGTGATCCAGAGCAGTGTGTCGCGTGATTATAGAAATATATTTTCCTCTGCTTGAATCACTGGATTTTTGCACATTTTCAGAAAGAATTGGTCATAATTTATAGACTGCATTCTAGTTTTCATATTTTCTGTAACATAAAAAAATCAAAAGCTGTTTTCACATAAAGAATCAGGAGTCGCCCTTTCACACAACAGGAGATTGTCCTCAGCAGACGCATTGTCACTGAAATATTCTGTTTGTTTAGTCGAGAAGTGGCGACAGGGTAAAGCGTGCAGGAGAAGGACTGATCCATAATGATGACAACTGTTTTTGCAATGATATTAATACTACATATTTGAACATATCTGCAATATCAACAAAAGAAAAACATATCTGTATATATTAAAGGTGACATAGTGCATCTTATCTTATGCCTTCATTTTTAGATGGTATGATATTTTAACTGGACGTGTTGTAGCTCTTTTCATACTGCATAAAAGTGTTATATAAACACACAATACACGATTTTCACACTTTTTTAACAACATATAACCTGTTTCGTCCTCCAGATGACTTCAGACGAGAGCCAGTCTCAACCGCTGATCGTCAGTGGAAGCATTCATTCTGTTGCGCCTGCTTCTCCGCCCACGGGCCGACCCTCCCCTGTGCACCCACACAGTCCTGTACTACGCTCGGTGGAGGAGAACAACAGTGATACGCCCGCTCAGGGCAGCAGTCAACACCACGACAGTCCCATGCTGGATGAGCCATGTATCAAGGTTTGTGTGTGAAAGAAAAAACAATTTTGTTTTTATGAAACTTTTCTAAAAGGAATTACAAAAAGTAAAAGTATAACATAAAATAATTACATATAATAATTTAATGAGCTAACATTAATTAGTGCATCATATTTGCTGATTTGCTGCTTTTTCTGCTTTATACCACTGTAAATTTGGGTTGGATCTTTAGATTTTTGACAGAGAAAGGCATGATGTGATGGACATTTTTCACAGTTGTTCTTTATTTCTATCACAGGTAAACGCATCAGACGAGGAGGAAGAGGCCAGACAGGAGGACTTTGATGTGTTCCGAGTGTACATCTCTGAAGAAGAGCAGATGAACAGGGACAGGGCGGAGGAGAGAGGAGCGCCCTCTGATGGACCTCAAGATGCATGTTACCCAGAGACAGAAGGTGTTGTGATTGGAGAAGGCAGTGAATATGACTTGAATCACACCGAAGAAGACCTCAGTACTGCTGGGCTTTCAGTGGACGGACTCCGCGCTTTCAGGCGCAGGCTGTCTGACCCTAAAATCGGCCGGGGCAGAGGGAGAGGCAGGGGGCGTGGTTTTAAGAGGAGAAGGTGGGTGTCATCACAGGAGAAAAGACCTCCAGGTTTGGAGCACCACCCGGATTTGTGGTATCTGGCAACTGCGGGGTTGGGAGGAAGTTTCGGACTGGACTACAACCAAGATGGGGTTAAGGCAGGAGGTTTTGTCTCAGTTGAACTCCCACACTTGGAATTCGGCATGGGCGATGCTCAGGGAGAAAAGACCTCACCAATCGCTGCCAACAGTTTGACCCAGTACGCCCTGAAGGAGTCCAGCTGTGATGCCGGTGAGGGCAGTTCAGGGTTGAATACTGTTGGAACAAACGAAGGAGGGGACGAGTCTGTCGCAGTGGTGGGATCCACTTCAAGCGTAGCTGGGCCTGTAATCTGCGAGCACTGCGGCATGACGTTCCCCTCAGCCCACTCCCTAGCCATCCACTCCCGCTCCACTCACCTGCTTTACGC
The DNA here is from genome assembly GCA_946959425.1 of Argyrosomus regius. NCBI lineage: Eukaryota > Metazoa > Chordata > Actinopteri > Sciaenidae > Argyrosomus > Argyrosomus regius. Next base: position 17,706,513 of record OX336899.1, read on the forward strand.
CTGCCCCTGCTGCGGCAAACACTTCCACCACTCCGCCAACCTCACCCGACACATGGCCGTGCACCGGGGCGCCGGCAAAACCCACCAGTGCCCCCTGTGCTATAAGACTTTCACCCAAAAATCCACACTGATAGACCACATGAACCTCCACAGCGGCGAGCGGCCGCACCGATGCGCGTACTGCCACGCTCGCTTCGCCCACAAGCCCGCCTTACGACGCCACCTGAAGGAGCAGCACGGAAAAACCACGGGACAGAACTCCCTGCACGAGCAGGAGGAGATGGAGAGGGCGAGAGGAGCCGCCGGAGGCATACGAGAGGAAGAACAAGAGTGTCTGGTTACTGAACAAGTGTCTTAGGCCAAAGCATTAAAGAAACACCTGAAGCTCCTGAGCTCTCTGCTGCCTGGAGATCAGTGTGTAGGGTCACACTCTCTGTGTGGATATTAAGCAAGTGCTGGAAACTATGAGGCCTTTTCAAATCTGTGAAAGTAAAAGTTTCCTTTTAAAATATGTGTCAAATTTGCATAAAAACATGCAGACTGAGTGCTGAATGTGGGTAAGAGGCTGCACGGTCTCTTAAACCATGAAGAGACATTTTAACTTGTCATAGTAGGAAAAGCACAGTAAGTGTCTCAGTAAATCGTGATGGTGCGCCAACGCGAGCGATACGAGGACCTAAAACTGACAGAGCTAAATGGAATCCAGCCATCCTACGTTTTTTTATTTCCACCTGTGCTTTTCCTCTTGCGTGACACGTCAAAGTGTCCTCTGTGACAAAGGCCTGTTGATTCTCATGTTCTTAGAATAGTTTTAGTTTGATCTTAATCGTGAATATTGTACATGTTCAGTACGATGACTGGTCACTGTTCAAAGAAAAGCTGATGTGTAAATACAATAATTGGAAAGTCTGTTATCTGTAAACAGTTGTCTTATATCAGTCCAGCACACAGGTGTTTTTACATTATTATTACATAACTGAAAACACCTAGTGTAGGTGTGCAGGGTGTTTAATAGATCACAAAGCAACTTTTGATTAAAAACGTGTCAAACATTTTAACGACTTGTTCCTCTGTTGCAAAAGTTCCCCGACTCAGTCTTTTGTGTGATCGACTGACCATCCTGTGCTGGAAAATTATGTCTCAGGATAGCTCTCTCACACACACACACACACACACACACCTTATTAAACATGGTATCAGGCAGATGTTCACTTATTAGTTTAATTTGTCTAAATCACATTTTCAGGCAGCTGTTGAACAAAATAGTTTAATGAAAAGAGGAAGAATACACTAGTACATATGAGAATTCTAGATGTCCCAAACATTTTCAAATGTCTTGAATTCACTGTTCCACAACAGCCTTAATGTCCTAATATAAATGAAAGGGCTCTAAGGATTGATGAGGATAAGGTGTTACAGATGATAGATGGATGTTCTGTCTGAATTTTATTCAAAGTTTACACTGAAGTCTTCTTTTTGGACTTGTTGACTATCTTTAAAAAGGATTTTCCTCTGTCTACTTCACGTGTTCAGCAACAAACTATATAAACTGTACGTTTCTTGCAATAGTCATGAATACAAGCTTGTTTGTCCATTCCTTGTTTTATTTTAAAATAGTCTAGACTGGTTCGTTGAGACATTTGAAGATATTTGGAGCATACTCTTAGATCATGCCTCTTGTTTGTGTACGTGGAAATAAGTATAGATTTATTTTCCACATAATTTGTGATGAAGTTTACACACAGTCATAATTAGATTTATATTTAGCTAATTATCAGCCTCTTATCTAATCTGAAGCTAGATATCGAGCGGTGGGACCCCCTGCCTCTCTCCCTGGGGGGCAGAATTAATACTATAAAGATGAGTGTGCTGCCTAAATTTTTATTTTTGTTTTCCAGTGTCTCCCAGTGTTTCTTACAAAATCCTTTTTTTTAAAACTAAATAATCAGATATCAGCCTTTATTTGGAACAAAAAGCCACCACGGATCAAAAGATGTATACTACAGAGACCTCGAGTGAAGGGAGGGATGGCACTCCTCAAACTTCATGTCCTACTACTGGGCGGCTAACATAAGATCGCTACTGTACTGGATGAGGGAAAGTGCTACAGCCCCTGAATGGACAATTATGGAGGGGGCGTCCATTGGGTCCACCTCCCTAGCGGCCCTACTGTGCGCTAAATTACCATTCACACAACCTCTGTCTAGCTTTACCTCTAATCCAGTTGTTGTACACTCAATCAAAATTTGGAATCAGTTTAGAAGATCTTTCTCTCTTAGGGACCTGTCACTTACTGGGCCAATTGCAAACAATCACTTGTTTATCCCATCATTGATGGATAAGACATTCGATATTTGGTCTCGAAAGGGGGCTGTCTTGCTGTCTGATCTCTATGTTGATGGTGTTTTTGTCTCATTCGAGCAGGTAATACAGAAATATGACATTCCCAGATCACATTTTTATAAATATTTGCAGCTTAGAAACTTTGTAGCCTGGGACATTCCAATTCTTTGTTGGACTCAATTTTTAAATGTAAACTGGCCAGGAAGCAGACAATAAGTGTTATCTATGATTTACTTAGCATGCATGATTTGACGCCTTTAGATCTCCTTAAGAATAAATGGGAAACAGACTTAGGTGAATCAATTTCAGATGATAATTGGCGCAAAGTAATCCAAAGAATTTTCGCCTCCTCCATATGTCTCAGACATGCAGTTGTCCAATTTAAAATTGTTCACCGTCTGCATTGGTACAAAGCTAGACTCTCTAAGATCAATTCCGACATAGATCCCACATGTGATCGATGCTCCAGCTACTCTGTTGCACATGTTTTGGACATGCCCAAAGCTGTACACATTTTGGCAATCTATATTTGAGACCTTTACTAAGATATTAGGAAGAGTAGTAAGGCCGTTTCCTGTTATTGCACTGTTTGGGGTGACCTTGGAGGATACCCCTTTTAGATGGTGTGAAGTCAGCATGATGACCTTCTGCACTCTCCTGGTCAGGAGATTAATATTGTTTAAATGGAAGGATCCTATTCCACCAATGTATAGTCACTGGATCAGAGAAGTCATGTGCCATCTTAAATTAGAAAAGATAAGATATACTGTCAGGGGAGCGACTAAGAAATTTTACAGAATTATGTATTTGTTCTTTTAGTGTTATTATGTTTGTTTGTATGTATTTTTTTTTGGCTGTAAAGCCCCTCTGGGGTGCTGTTTCCTATTTGAAAATTCTTGATAAAAAAAAACTTGTACATGCCATTGATTGGGGATTGTGTATATATTATACTTCTATATACATTATATTGTATCTTTTGAGGTTAAATATTACAAAGGATTTATTTCAGATTTTATTTAAGCAATTATGCATTAAGTAATAAAACCACAATGTAGTTTATGTTTACTAGCAACTCTTCCACCCAACATATAACTAGTAACAGTAGTATTTAAAATAAATATCTCACTCCTGTATCTGCATTATTGAGATCTGATGACAATATATTACCACCAGTCTACTTTTCCCTGCGTGATACTGGACAGACTTTCCAGTTTGTGTCTTGTTGAAAGAAGGCTCATGAAGATGTCACTCAGGGTAACATGTATGCATACTATTTATTGATCTCTGAAACAGAAACAGGATCTCTTTCATGAGAAAAGCTTCCACATGCAGCATCACATACCGACCATGTGAACTACAGTGATCTAATCCAAAACACCTGCAGCTGGCTAACGGGTCAACAAAAACATGAAAAGGTGTAAGCCAAAATAAAAAAACAATTTTTTTTTTTTTTTTTTAATCACAAGAAATCTTCACTGTACACGACTTGGTTCCTCTTGTCTCTGTAGGAGCCTTTAGTGCTGTTCTGCACAGCTGTGAAAGAAGAGAGACATTGGCGAAGGTTAGTCGAGGCTGCGCGGACACAGACAGTCTGAAAGTGTCACACAAACAGTACGAGGCGCTGTTTTTACCCAGTGAAGCCCACACAGATTTGCCGGTGGCAGCATCCAGCATGGGCTGCTTCCTGGCGATGCTGACTTTGATGTGAACGTCTCCAACCGTGCTTCCATTCAACTGTGAGGGAAAAACAGCGAGGTGAGTTTAAAGTGATACTCTGTAGACAGTTTGTATGAGCTGGGCATCCCCACAACAGGGTGTCTTCTAGTGAACAAAAAGAATTACTAGATTTCATTAATATTTGATAATAAGATAAACTTCAACGAAAGTTGGGTAGACAAAATTAAGTTAGACCAATTTTAGGTTGCCGCCCTCAGTGTAAAAAACACTGTATTATTCCACAGATGAACAGAGAAAGATCCTTACTAACTAAAGTCAAGTGATGGAGCGATAAATGACCTTTGACAACTGAGCAAATTCCTTCTGCTGATGTAAACCATGACATGCAGAAAGACTGCTGAAGATTTTACATAATATTATCATTATTATATTTTCTATTTACTAGTTTGAGCATATTTGGTGCTCTTAAAGGGCCAGTGTGTAAAATTTAGGAGTATCTATTGGCAGGAATTGAATATAATATTCATATGTATGTTTCCATTAGTGTATAATCACCTGAAAATAAGAATTGTTGTGTTTTCGTTGCCTTAAAATGAGTCTTTTATATATACAGAGAGCAGGTCCTCCTCCATGGAAGGAGAGGGTGAAGTGTGCTCATTTGGTTGCAATCTGTAGCTTCACTGCTAGGTGCCACTAAATCCTACACACTGGACCTTTAATATCATAGTAAAACTAGAAATCCATGTCTTTTTTACAATATACATGGAGTGAAACTCACACCTTGCAACACACATTGCACAACAACATTTCAATTTCATTTCTTCTAATTACGTTAATATTCTGATCATATGTATAACCAACCTCGGCTACAGCCTGGTCTGCAGACTCCATCTTCTCAAACGTGATGAATGCACAACTAGAGAGAGAGAAACAGGAAACACAAATCACATCAACATAGAGTAAAACAGAAGCAGGAGAAGACATCTGAGTATATATATAATAAGACATCACAATCATAACAGTAGAGATGATCACACAGTGATCACAGTGTGCACACAGTTCCGTACTTGCGTGGGTTGTCCATGGAGAGATCGATGATGTTTCCGTGTTGAGAAAATGCAGATCGAAGGCTTTCCTCTGTGAGCCCGGAGCCGTAAACATACACCGTATTCCCCTTTCGTACTCCTCTGCGCTCTGGGTACGAATCTGACCCTGAGAATGATAACATGGGAGAAAATCAGTTATGTGTCCCAGCGTCCTGTTTGACAATGACTATATATATATATATATATATATATATATATATATATATGTATGTACACATCATGTCTGGGTTCTGCATTACTCACGTCTGAACGGTCCATCTCTGTCTCTGTCCCGTTCCCTGTCACGTTCTCGATCCCTCTCTCTGCTTCGGTCTCTGTCTCTCTCTCTGTCCCGCTCCCTCTCTCTCTCCCGGCCTCTGTCTCGCTCTCTGTCTCGCTCTCGCTCCCTGTCCCGGTCTCTCTCTCTCTCTCTCTCTCTATCTCTGTCTCGCTCTCTATCCAGCTCTCGGTCACGGTCTCGCTCTCGCTCTCTGTCTCTGTCCATCTCACGGTTGGATGACATGCTGCCTCCATCGTCCTCGTCCCGGTATCGGTCGCTTGAGCTGACAAAGCTGCAGGGCCAAACAGTAGAAATGATGTTACACCCACAGATACTCAATGTCAGTGCATTAAATGGGTTATTTTACTTATTCGTCATGGTTTTTAGATATTACCTCTCGTACAAAGATTTCCTGTGGGCTCGCTTCCCAGACTACGAGAAGAACAAATATGATAACATCAGAACAAGCTGTACCCTTCCTTTTCAGTTCAAGTGCAACACATTAATATTCAAAATCTGAGGAACTGATTATTATTTAAAAATTGCCTACAAAGGGATGATGTTTGCAGCCATGGTTTATCTTATTATCTATGCACTATACCTCAGGTTGTTCTTCATCTGTAGAGACGCTCCTTTGAAATGGTAGGAAAGCAGGGACAGAGCCTTTCTCAGGATCCTGTAGCAGATAACAAGCAACAATTAAACAAATGAACAAACAAACAACAGAAACACAACACCGTCTGAGGACTAAAAGCTCACCTTGAGTTTGGTTTCCTGCGTTCGAGAGCGTTTGAAGCCAGAGTTCTTGTTTTCTGATTTGATGGCACTGATGGCACCCGACTTGATGAGCATCTTTGCTTGCTCCGTCGCCGTTGCGGTGTCAACGACAGGCTGGTCTGACAAAGCTTTAACGAAGGAAAGTGTAAAGTAAATAAAAGTAAACCCAGCGTTAAAATTTGACTGGCAATTACCAAAACACATGCTGCTTTTGCAGAAATACAAAATGAGGCCTCCAGAGGCCAAAATATTTTAAATAGAGTCAACTTGAGTCAGTGCAAGCGCATCAATATGCAGAGGAGAGAATACTGAAGTGCTTTAAATGGAATCAAATGCACTTACTCCGTTTTAAGCCACTCTGGTTTGTTTGGTTGGTTGAACTTTGCTTCTTCAAGGCGAGCAGCGCCTTTTTCTGAGAAGACAGTGACGAAAGTTTAGTGTTAAAATAATAAAAATAAGACTTACACACTCTATAACTCGGGAATAAACTGAACACTTGCCATTGATACAGCTGTCATAGTATTACACATTCACGGCTTTATTCAAAAGTCCTTACAGACTACCAATATTCGGGGGTGTGACAGCCAGCTTCCAGTCTCTTACCTTCTTCTTGAGTTTAGCATATTTCTTCTGCAGAGCTTCCTCTTCCTCCGTCAGTGAACTTGGAAACACCACCATGACGGCAACAGCTACAACACAGACAGATGCATTAACGACTGGTAACAAGACAAGTGCAGTAACACAAAATAAGCATGAACAGATTCGCGCATTTACTTCCAACCAATCCGTCCACTGCTAACTAGCCTCGATGAGCTAATAAGCTGGCTAGCCAGAGACAAAACGCGACTTCCTTCCGCGAGAGCACAAATGTATGCAAATCGACCCTCACCAAAAAGTTAACTGCCAGCCTACAATGGCATAAAAGCACATCTATTAAAACTATTTAATAGAACAGTTATTAGCTTTTATCTCATTCATTCACTCACCAAACTCGGTGTGTGCGCCTAGAGCCACAACAACATCGACGCGTAAATATGACGGAGCAGCTGCTGTGGCGCAACAAAACAAAAATATTTTTATTTTTTATTTTTTAATATATATATTTGTTATATATTTTTTTATAATTATAATTAGTTATATATCGTGGACAGCTTTCTAAAAACGGGCGACACGTTTACAGTTATTATTTTTAATCATAGCTAGCCACTTCCGCTTTGGCAACTTCCGAGGCGACAGCAGCAACTACTTGGTGGCAACTTTTAGGTTTCATTTCCGAGCAGGGACATGGACAGAATCAGTGAGTTGTTCTTTATTTAATGTCAAGTCGGTTTATTATGAATCATTGAATCGCCTTTTATGTCGCTGCCATGACGCGCTGTTGTAGCTCGTGTGATGATGTGGCTAATGGTGGAGCCAGCTTGCTGTCAATCAGTGCTGCACTCAGCAGCCTCATGACTTCACGCGTACATTTAATATTTATCTATTTATCCACTTTAATGATGTCTGCTCAGTCTTTCCTGTGCACATACAGGCAGTTAAAGGGCCGAGTTAGCATTAGCGCTCACAGGGCTTATCTCTCCTGGTTGCTCTCTGTTTATATGTGGACTAACAGAGGAGTTTTTGTGTTTCTTTGCTCCATTCATGCTCTTTATGTCTATTGTTGTTTCTCCCTCCTCCCCGCAGATGTGCCCCCAGTGGGCCCCGTGGACCTGCCGCTGTCCCTGCTGGAGATGGGATGCTCTGGCAGGTTTGAGCTCATCACACATCCCCTGCCTGGCCAGCCTTTACCTCCACAGAGCACGGTCAGTATGACACAGCATGACTGTGTACATTTACCCATTTACTGCACTCAAGTGCAGTTTTAATGCTGCTTTCTACATTTATCTAGCAGCTGTAGGTACTGATCCAAAACATATAATTAGCTTATGAAATATGATAAAGATTCAGCAGAACGCAAAGTGCAACAACATTAAAATGATGCTGTAACAGAATGCAATATTTAGCAAGGTATTTTTCTCCATAACAAGTACTTTTACTTTTGATACTTAGATAATATTTATGTACTTAACTTACTGCACATTTCAGTGCAGGACTAAATTTCAATTATGTATTTTTTATTGTTATTTTGGTACTATTACTTACGTAAAGCATCTGAATGCTTCTTCCAGCACTGCTGATCTTCCATACCTCCAGTCTGTGTGTCAGAACTGTACATTACTTCAGTAAATGTTGCAATCAGTTTAATTGAACTTATCACTCTTAATAAAACATATGTGTCTGTGCTTTGGTGGGTATAAATAAATCTGTCTGAATAATAAAATCGACACCTATTTACATGTTCATGTTTTGTTCGATAGATAGAGAGTACATTACTACTTTAGCAATCATGGGGAAAATTTCGTGAGAGTTAATTTGTGATATCAAAATCAAATCTGGGATTTGACGGTTACATGCTATGAACCTGCTGGCTCACTAAGTCACATCTAATTGCTGAATATCTGATGTGATCTGATCTTTCCCTCCACAGCTCCCCCATGGGCTTCCTCCCAGCAGCCTGAGCCTGGAGACAGAAGTAGAGAAACAGTTTTTACAGGACCCGTCCTGGCTTCCAATACACGACACAGACTTCGCCTTCCAGAAGTTTCTCAAGTACGTATTTAAATCTTTTTATTGATAGTTAATTAATAAACAGTATTTTGAGAATATATGTGATTTATTGTTGGTACAGGTGGATACTGTAATTTAAAGTGTATAATTGATTTTTATATGCATTTGATAAAACCATTAAAAAACATCATTTTGTGAACCACATGACATATCTGTTATGTGTTTCTGTATCGGCAGATTTATTAAATAACAAATGATAGAATACTTTGACCCCTTTATTAAATTTTATTACTTGCTTTTTAGGAAACATTGAAATATTCTCTTCAATGGGATTTAGTCAAATCACAAGATAAAATAAGAAATTATAACTGTAATTGTGTTGTTGTCTTTTTCAGGGTGACTCAAAGACAAGTTAAAGTCGACTCCTTACTCAACTGCACTCCGTCTGCACTTCACTCTGGTCTCTCTGTCGTCAGAGATCCAACCACAGGGATGCTGCTGGACTTCACAGAGGTAGCTCACACACACCGGTCCACTCGTCTTACTGTACTGTATTTTAAGTGTCTATAAAGCATAGTATTATTAATATTTAGGTCATTTTCAAGGAAAGAAAATTACAAAAACTTGATTTTTTAGAACATTTTAAACTTACATTTTGCAACGTTGTAATGTGGACTTTTGACTATTCGCTGATATTTTATAGACCAAACAAGTAACGGATAATTGCTAACTGCAGGTAATTTGGCGATGAATATAATTTTTAGGTATAATCCCTCTGTCATGCTGTTTTAACCCATTAATGACAAACAATATATTTTATATATAAAGGAAAAGTACCACAGATTTTTTTATTTTCTGTTAGAGGTGGAAAAACAGAATCTGAAAACTGTCATGACTGTGGCTACACATGACAAAATCAAAATATTTGATTTAACTTATTTATTATGTTTTAATTGGTAGACAAAGTTGATTCTGTTTTAATTAATTAGTAAAAAGTGCTGTAAATAGAATTATAAAATGCCACTGTGGACCTTAATTAGTTAAAGACTATTGGAGAAAGAATTTTTGCATATTGAAGAATTCATCCATGTCAGTTCAAGAGAGAGTACTTATTATGCGTTCCATTAAACAAAGTAAAGATGAACTTTTGGTTCTGTTCTGCGTTTACTTCACTTTAGGTTTTATTGGAAAACACCGGCCTGTCAGCAAAGAACTCCCTTTCATTTCAACGCCAGCCCGGGCCTCCTTCAGAGAGCCTTCGAGGAAGCAACACTAACTACCCGTTCCTCCCCGGTGAGTCACATTCATTCAAAGCATTTTCTCTTCAGTCATTTACATAGTCTACCTTTAGTTGAGTGTTTTTGTTTCCACTTTGTCCTTATTATATTCCATTATGTTTGTTCACAGGAGGTATGGAGGAGCTCAGTCTGGACCAAATCAAGAAGAAGTCTGAGTTGGAGGAGGACATAGACTTTGAGAAAGGTGGTTTATTTATTGCAGTAAATAAATTGCAGTGTTGTAAAATAAAGGTGAGACGTCTGTTGTTATTTCAGCTCTTTATGGTTGAATTTGACATTTTTCCCTCGTAGATTTACTCAGAGTCCCACCTGGGCTCAAAACTGGCATGGACTTCACTGACAAAGGTTAGCTATCATACTTTCTGATTAAAAAAAAAAAAAAAACCACAGTGCTTAAAAGCTAAATATTTAATCATTTTCTTATTTCAATTTGTTTCCTGAAGATGCTAAGATGGCAAAGGCGGGGGTCAACCTCATGTCCCTCCTGTCCACAATGGATGATGTGACTGATTTGCAGCCTGAGGCAGAGGAGAAGGAGAAAGGCAAAGGAAGTGAAGAAGCTCCTAAACTACCCAGAACTAACAGCCTTGAAGACCTGGGCATCAAGGTAGTACAGCATGTTTAGAATAGCAATTAAGTTCTGTGTTATTTTACTTTTTGAAAAGAGATCTGGATACATGGAGGATTTGGATGTTTGTGGTCATTAAATTATGGTCTCAAACTAAATGTGATGAAGAAAAAGAAAGAGATGAAAATACAGTCCATAAATATAGTCCATAAAAACATTAAAGATAAAACATGGCATGTCTTCATCATACTAATACAGAGTAATGATGAGAAACTGTTGACATATTTGTAGTCCAGGGCTTCAGTATACATGCTGATGGCAGGTTTTGCTTAAAATGATGAAGTTTATCAGCATGTGTGCTGTCATGGCAGTCTCTTCTGACTCTTTTCAATCACTGCAGACTGATTCATTTTCAGTCATAATGTAATGCAGTCCTACTTTTTTCCAAACCATATGAATACTGTAATAAATATAACTTGCCTGTGGTTAAACTGCACTGAAATCTCTCCTCCTCTGGCTTCAGGACGCTGTGTCATCCTCGTCTCCCCCAGAGAAAGTAAAAGATGAGAAATCAAAAGCAGAAAAGAACCCAGAGGAAAATAAAAAATGGGCCATCCCTGTCAATATAACTTCACCATGTGATGATTTCTATAAACGCATCCCCAACCCAGCTTTCAAGGTGTGTATTCTAGTAATCATCCAGTCATATGTTTATATGTTATATCTGTTTGTGCTTTTGTATATGCAATTATCACACTTCCCCCTTTGTTTATTTGTTTCTCTGCACACGTGATGAATCATCACATTAAAATCTCTTTGCATATTGGCTGAGCGTCGTGTGAGAACTGATCTGTCTCTCTGCCCTCCTCTCCTCTGCTGCAGTGGCCGTTTGAGCTGGATGTCTTCCAGAAACAGGCTGTGCTGAGGCTGGAGGCTCACGACTCTGTGTTTGTAGCCGCGCACACATCAGCTGGCAAAACAGTGGTGGCTGAATACGCCATCGCTCTCTCCCAGAAACACATGACAAGGTGTGCATTTGTTGGGACAAATCAATTTCTACCACCCTCACTGTGTGTGTGAGGCGCAGCGAGCTAAACACACTTCCAGTAAAAGTTGAAGACGGCAGCGGAAGCAATGATGAGAGAACATAACCAAGAATTAGACCAATTCTAAAAATGAATTAATACAGTAACAACAGTAACAAAACTGGATTCACAAATGTCAAATTAGTTAAATTTCCTAGTAACACCAGTGACAGAAAAACATGAAGTTGCAATAGAAAATACAACTCAGTAGCTAATTACTCCAGTGAACAGTCCATGACGGTAAAAGTAAAAGTGTAAAACAGTAATCGGTAAACTAACAGAGTGCTGCAACGATGACATATTTTTGTAGGCTAACCCAGAAGTTGGCATCGCCTTGGTTCCTTTGACTATAATCCAATGGGATTTTTCCATTGGATTATTGCAGATGAAGTTCTGTGTTGAACAAAAGTTTATTATAATTATTACCTTTTTTTATGATTTTGAAGTGTAAGTGCAGACACTGGAAGTAAAGAGCTAACATAAGGCTATAAATGAACTACGCCACTGTCACGTGACTTTAACACTAATCACTAAACTTCCAATTTGTAATTAAACTGTTTAAATGAAATGTACACGTTTGAGTTAAAGAGTTTGCATCACTATGGTCACTATGATCACAATACAGGTGTAAAAGTGGACTAATGAGTCGTTAAATGTCCTCGACAACTTCTGTAGTCTCATTGAGCCACACAACCACCTTTTTTAAGACAAAAGAAGCCTCGAAGTTCCCCTGTGGGGTACTTACTGGCTTATTTTTTTGTCGTAGAACAAAATATAAAAATCTTTTAAGCCTTTGTATAACTACAGACTTGATGTCAATAATCTAAACAAAACCCCATTCAAAAACACATTTTCAAATCATTTCACAGGTTTTTAATACTCATTTCCATCAGCACTCTATAAATCACAAATCAACATTTATGATTAAAGGATTACCCACAGATAAACACTACAACATGGGCAGCCGGAGAGATTAATGATGTCCGTCAATATTTACTTGTAGGTTGCTATGGGAACAGAATGTCCAACTGAAACCAACCGATGGTGGCAAAAAACAAAAATTAACCCTCAGTGTGACGTCTGTGTGGTTGTAGCATCAGATCTTTCCAGTTAAAATGAGTTTATTTAGTTTTTTTCTGCCACAGTTTGTTTTTGACGCAGCCACTGGGAGGCAGTCAAAGATTTTCACATTTTTAAATAAGGAATTATTCACCAAATGTGTTATGGTCTATTGACTTTTCTCCCTGAAAGACTACAAAGAAAGAAATTATAGATTCATTTATTTCTGTTATCTCTTTTGTTGTTCTGTTAATTAGTGATGTGGCAGTAGTGATGACGATAATGATTATTATTGTCATGATAATTACATATCATTGGTGATGTATCGCCGTCATTCATAATACTCTCAGTAGTTTTCAAATATATTTCCCCTTTTCTTATTTTTTTTTTGTCTATTTTTAATTAGAAGACAACATTTTTCAGTCTTGGGAACCTTGGGTAAATAATAAACTAATAGTGATTATTTATTTATTTATGTATTTATTTATGTATTATATTGAGTTAGTTTTAGATTTACAGAGTTGTAAAGTTTTTTTATAGATAGAATAAAATTTTGACAACTGTTTTATATTTATTTATTTACTATATTTATTACTCTTTTTTTACATCTAAAAGAAGGGAAATAAACGGTATTTAGGGTTCATGTTGAGTTATATGTGCTGCTTGTGGTCACGCATGCTCTGTTGCACCTGTAACCACACCTAACAGTGATGTCACAGTGTACTGACACACCGGCGAGGTGAGAAGTTAATTGATTTTCAGGGTGTGTTACATTCTTTAAGTTATCATCCTGTGTTATTAAGGTAGTAAATGTGACTCCACACAGGTTATGAGAATATTTGGATATGTCAGTGCTAGCAGTATATTGTTGTGGTTGAGTGGACAGCTTGTATCTCTGAAATTGCTTTATTGTGCATAATCCAACATGTTTTTGAAAGTGACTTTCTCTCTCTGAACTCACAGAGGAGCAGATAATAATGTCCAAAAACATGAAAATGGACTAATTAGAGATATGATGTGGAGCCCATGTGCTCAATCCTGCAGGGGAAGTGCGCTCTGCTGCTCAAGACAACTTTAGCAACAGCTTGCTTTCTTTCAAGCTCTGATGAAGGCATGAAAAACGTCATCTCATTAAAATAAAGTCTGTGCTGCATATCTGTCATCCTGATGTGCTCCTGCTCCTTCCTCTGCATGTTGTTATACTTGTTTTCTGCAGACATATACAGGAGGAATGTAGTTTATTAGGCAGGACTCCCAAATATCTTGACAGCATCAACATCTCCTTCCCCTTATGTTTATGTATGTGCAAATCATATTCTGACTCTCCTTCTATGTGATGTTTTGACAGGACCATCTACACCTCTCCAATCAAAGCCCTGTCCAATCAGAAGTTCAGAGACTTTAAGAACACCTTTGGAGATGTTGGACTGCTGACAGGCGACGTTCAGCTCAGTCCTGAATCTTCATGTCTCATCATGACCACAGAGATCCTCAGGTACTGTTTATTATTAATATTAAATTCATGATTTAAAATAACATTTGAAGAGCTTTAAGGTGACTTGCTCTTGCCCTCTTTCAGGTCCATGCTCTACAATGGGTCAGAGGTCATCAGAGACTTGGAGTGGGTGATCTTTGACGAGGTTCACTACATCAACGATGCTGAGGTCAGGAACTCGTTTCATATCTCTGATTTATCTAATTTACTGTAGAAAGTCAAGAGTACCTCTCTTACAATCGCTTTGTTTTTCCTTTAGAGAGGAGTTGTGTGGGAGGAGGTTTTGATTATGCTTCCCGATCACGTCAGTATCATTCTCCTCAGCGCCACAGTGCCAAATGCTCTGGAGTTTAGCGAGTGGATCGGGTATGTGCACCACGTCTGCTGAATATCTGAGAGCCTCTTGTGGAAGCATTTACATTTTTACAGTAGCAACGTTTCCCACTCTCCCCTATTATTTTTTATTCCTAGTCGTATAAAGAAGAGGCATATTTATGTGATCAGCACAATGAAGAGACCTGTGCCGTTGGAGCATTACCTGTACACTGGAAACAGCACCAAGACTCAGAAAGAGATGTTCCTGCTGGTGGATGCTGTGGGAAACTTCCTCACTAAAGGGTACAACTCAGTTTCATCTGTAGCTGTGTGGTTCTTCTGCAGACGGTGGTTATTTTAGTCACATTAAAGCTGTTTCTCATAAAGGAAGTGTGTTGTTCAGGTACTATACAGCTGTCGATACCAAGAAGGAACGCACCAGCAAACACGCCCAATCATTTGGCACGAAAAGCACCTCACATAACACCTCAGCTAGTCAGGTAATTTCCCTCATTTGTCCTCCGTCACCTCACTGCTTTTTGATTTTTGTCGTCATGCTTCATGCTCTCATCCATCTCTGCCTCTTTCCCTCCAGGACCGAGCGGTGTGGCTCACTCTCCTGCATTTCCTGTCCCAGCGGCAGCAGACGCCGGTGGTTGCGTTCACCTTCTCCCGGACACGCTGTGACGACAACGCCCGCTCGCTGGACTCCATGGACCTGACCACCTCCATAGAGAAGGCCGAGATCCACTCGTTCTTCCAGAAGAGCCTGAGTCGCCTCCGGGGAGGAGACCGACAGCTGCCTCAGGTAGAGAACGGTCGGCTTGGAGAGACCCTTGGTACCCCTTGGTACAATATATTGATCACAAGGGAAGCGTAAACTGTAGTTTAGCTGCACTAATCGATATTTTATAATAAAAAATTCTTAAATTACTGCAATAAATTAAATTTGAATTATCCGACCTCACCATCTTGGCAGCACCGCCTCTCTGGGCTAATCCAACTTTAAGCTTGAACAGGTGAGTTCTATAAAAATTCCCCTTCAGCACAGTTGTCATGAACGGGGAAATTAGCTATAGAGACCAAAAGTGTTTTTTGTACCAGGCTGTAAACATGTTTATTTCTGCTGTGAAGTTGTCCTGTAGCCAGCCTCAAGTGGCCGTTTGTTGAACTGCAATATTTGGCACTTCAAATTATTTCACTGTCACAGAGGTTGCCTCTTGGTTTAGCCTTAATGCTGTCATAACAATAACAGCAAACACAATATGTGATGCTAACTTACAAATGTCATGTTTAGATCTTGGTCATGAGGGACCAGTTGAAGAGGGGAATAGCAGTCCATCACAGCGGGATCCTGCCAATACTGAAGGAGGTGATTGAGATGCTCTTCTCACGAGGTCTCGTGAAGGTGAGTCAGACGATGGATCAAATACCAGCACTTTTGACCAGATAACGTGGTCGCGTCTATCACAAATCAGATATATGCTAAAAGATATCATACAGCGTAATCTGCAACGACATGTCGGCATCAAGATACTCTTGTATCATCCCTTCATCTCCCAGGTGCTGTTTGCCACCGAGACATTTGCAATGGGGGTGAACATGCCTGCCAGGACTGTGGTGTTTGACAGCATCAGGAAACACGACGGAACCGGCTTTAGAAATCTGCTGCCAGGTTTACTGCTCCCTGTCTCTGCTCTGTGTCTCTTTTATCTGGAGCAACATTTATTATGCTCTTTCATCTCAGAGGATGAATTGCAGTTGAGGAAAACAGCAGTATTTTGATATCTCTTTTATGTTTTTCAACTATTCTTTCAGGTGAGTACATTCAGATGGCGGGCAGAGCAGGCAGGAGAGGCCTGGACGCCACGGGCACTGTCATCATCCTGTGTAAAGCTGGAGTTCACGAGATGGCAGACCTGCACGTCATGATGCTGGTGAGCTCGTCCGTGTTTCAATGCCTGCCACATGGGTTTATGTATCATTTAGCGTGGGATTAAATCTCCTTCTGCAGGTTTCTGCTCAAATTAGAAGATACAGTATGTATAATCTCTTAAAGCTGAGCTCAGCCTGCTGTTTATTTTGGCTGTGATTCAAGGAAGGTGTCGCTGGGTTATTCATTTAATTACACAGCCGAGTGGCTTATTTTAACTCACTTTGCCAGTTTGGAGAGGAGTGTTTCGACTTCAGTGCTCTCTTCAACTTTATCTCTGAGAGGAGCTTTATCTTCCTAACTAAATGTAAAAAAATGTGGAAGTTATGTTACCTGTTCTCCATGTCTGCTGCGCCCGATGGTTCCCAAACCCCAAGTTTGAGAGGATTTTGTCTTCCCCTCTGAGAAAGTCTTCATACTCAATCAAACTAACATACCTTTTTAGAGCCACAGACAGTGCTGAGAGACTTACACAATGTTGGTTTTGGTCTTTTTGTAGCATTTGTTGACAATAACATGGTTCACAAGGGTCCTTTGAAGAATTGTGAATTTGAGGGAGGAAAATCAAGTCCTTGAAAGTTTTCATATCATATCATTGTAATATATTTTGGGGTTTTGGATTGTTGATTGGACAAAAAAACAAAAAAACATTTTAAGACGTCACCTAGGAAGTTCCAAAAAGCATTTGTGACATTTTGACAAATAAAATGACATCTTATTAATAAATAATGAATAGAATTGTTTTCTTTATTGATTATTAGTTTTGCATTACAACAATATGCACTCGTGTTCATCTGTCTTGAGCCAGAAAAGAAAAGAAGAAGAAAGAATGTCTATAATGGCTTCATATTGTAAAATCTTAGTTTTGCTCTCTTTCATTGACTCCATCCTCTTGGTCTTTGTCAGGGTAAACCGACGCTCCTCCAGTCTCAGTTCAGACTCACCTACACTATGATCCTGAACCTGCTGCGAGTCGAAGCCCTCCGTGTGACCGACATGATGAGGAGGAGCTTTTCTGAAAACCACAGGGACACTCAGGTAACGTGCACCAGCAGAACATACAGGTTTAATTATACATGCTGCACTGTGCATGCAAGGTTGATCATAGAACATAGAAACAATACATGCCGTTATAAAAAGGGATCATAAGTAAGATCTTTCAGTACAGCTGCAGCTTTATTTCACATTTATTCCTCTGTAATCTCTCTTCCTGTCCTCCCCCTCATCGCTCTTCTTTCTCACATCTTCCCAGAGTCATGACAACCGACAAATGTGTTAAAAAGCTCTCAGTTTCCTCTCCTCGCCTTCACATCCTTCTCCCTCTTCCTCTTCTGCTGTAGACCCATGAGAAAAGGATCAGTCAGCTGAAGCAGACACTGTCCACTCTGCCTCCTCTGGACACAGAAGGCCAGCTGTCCGACATGTTGCCTTACTACCACACCGTGACAGAGCTACGAACCACGACAGAGGGCCTCCAGGTATAAAACACACACACACACACACACACACACACACACACACACACACACACACACACACACACACACATAAACAAAGATCAAACTCGTACATCTTTAATCCTGCTACATTTCCTTCCTGCTGTCTCTGGTTTCAGCGAGCTATTCTGGAGTCTGTCAACGGGCTGAAAGCTCTGTCTGTGGGTCGAGTTGTGGTGGTGAACAACAAACAGCATCACAACGCCCTGGGAGTTCTTTTACAGGTAGGTGTGTGTGTATGTGTAAGTGAGTGTGAGTGTGAACAGTTGCAGCAGATGAAGATAGAAACACTCTGAAACTCATCGTACTGTATGCAGACCTGCCTGAACTGTTTTTCTAATTAGAAAAAAATAGCTATTTCCCTATTATCTATATAGCTCACTGAGGCTGGAAACCTCTTTTGCAAGTGTGACGAGGCTAATATGGCTGTATGAATTATGCAGCGATAGAAATGTTTAAATCAGGAAACCAATCAAATGATGCTTAAAACAGACATCAACACAAAGAAGGCGGGAAAGATTATCTTGAGATTTATGGACAATTATGTCCATCTGTATGGCTCTTGGCTCACATATCTCACATAACTCAGTCAGATGAGCTTCAGTGCCTCTTTATAATATCCCTGCGATCGATGGGATTGAGCTGTTCAATAGTACATCATCACATGGACACACTGCGGCTCATCTAATTCTTTAAGCGGTGTATTTAAATGACTCTAAGGTTAACTAATCATTTGTTAAAAGTCCTGACAAAGACCTAATGTTTTAGCCTTACAGCTGACTCAGGTCTGTGAGGCGTCCACCTATACACCCGTACTACGCTGCCCACCTATCAGAGCTTGAAGACAAGTGACAGTAAATATGCAAAAGATCAGCACAAATATCAAATTATAATTTGTGTTTGCCAGGACTTAATCACTGCTGCTTCCTGAGTTGTTGAATCACAAAAAAAAAATCAAATAAATGGATAAATCTAAGACACTCTTGATTAAAGTAGAGCAAATAGAAGGAACATATAGGCAAACCGGTCAATCAGATATCGATACAGAATCATCAGTCAAGTGCTCAGGGTCATGTGGGTGTGGAGCCTATCCCAGCATGCAGTGGGAAAAAGGCGACTTTCATGCTGTACAGGTCGCCTGTCTTTCACAGGGCTGACACACCTGCAGGCGCTTTAGAGTTTCAGTATCACCTAAGCTGCACGTCATCGGACTGCGGAGGGAAACCAGGTTGGGTTAGAGCCCAACAACAACAACAACAGCAGCACTGAACACTAATTCCAGATTCCTACACCTGTGTCTCGATAACTACCTCTGTCTTCTCTGCACACCAGGTGTCCAGTGACTCTGTGAATCGCACCTTCACGGCTCTCATCATCTGTGAGAAGGGCAACGAGGAAGTGGAAGGAAAAGACAACAACAGCGACGATTTCTCTCACCTGTTCAACACCGCTCTGTTCATACCTGAAGGTTGGCTGAAGGACAGATAGACTCACACAGACACACATTAGACCTCCTGTATGTCACTTTGTCTTTGACGGAGCACGCCGTATCTACGACGTTCCCCTTGCTTCTTTGTGTTTTTCAGGCCCTTGCAGCCACACGGTGCAGAAGCTGAAGCTTCAGGACATTTCAGCCATCACAGTGAAAACCCTCAAAGTGATTCCAGACAGGATCATCGACAACTACAACAAGAGGCAACAGCCACGATTCAAGTGTGTCTGAGTTTGGTTGGCGTGTTTATTTTGGGAAATCCTTTAAATGTTGTACCCCGCAGTGTGAAATGTTAACCTTTGCAGTTCTTTTTCACCGTAAAGCTTAATTTAAAGGTGCCCTGTGGAGGGTTTGACCACTAGTAGTGCTATGGAGTTTATTTTTTTCCGTACATAATCACAAAAAGTTATACACATAAAGTTACGTCTTCGTATTGGACCCCTCTGCTGTCTCACTTAAAAAGTATATAATCTTTCTTGCTCTGCTCTTTTTTAATCATCTCCTTCACCCTCTCGTCCTTCAGGTTCGACCCACCCGGCCAAGCCATTTCCACGGCGACACAGGAGCTCCTGCGGTTGGCCGAGGCCAGCCCAGGCGGCATAGCTAGCCTGGACCCCGTCAACGACCTCCAGCTGAAGAGCGTCGACGTGGTGGAGGGCTCCATGAGACTCCGCGTGCTGCAGGACAGCCTCAGAGAGTTCAACTGCATCCACTCGCCCACTTTCGCAGAGCAGGTGTGTGTTTGATGTGTGAAGGAAGCGCTCCTCTTTACGGGAGTTATTTATGTTTTTGAGGAGATGCAGATGAATGATGAGGCGAATGTGATGTTATTTCGCTGTTTGTTCATGAAGACATCGAATTCTTTTGTGCAGCGATTGCATATTTATGCAGCTAATTAACATCACAGCCTTACATAAGACGCTCACTTTCCTCTCATTTCTCTGCTTTCATCTCTCCATCATTCCTCCTCTAGTTTCACAATAACAAACATCCAACTCTGCCACAAAATTTCTGCTTTTGTGTTGTGTATCCTGTCTTCCTGGCAGCCTCGTCGTGGAGATAAGATGCAAGAGAACCGGAGCCGGCTGTTTCTATAATTACCCATAAAGCCTCATAGCTGCAGCTCATCACCGTCTCACAGGCACAGCGTGTCATTCGAGCCGACTCACGCACACACAAACGCTCTCATTACTTTGCAAGATAACAAGCTCGTACTTTGAGTATCACTGTCTGCTCTCATCACTGGAGGTTCACACTTTCTTGTGTCTTCATGAAGCATTGTGGGCATTATAAAGGGACGATTAATGCAGCATGCTCTACAATGCAAAGCTGTTAGTATACTGTAATTGGCCTCAGTGGATTTATGGAACATGTTCACCAAGAGACTCCTCTGTGCTGTCAATGAGAGAACAATAGGCGGCGTCTTCTTCTCCGCTTCAATGCGGTGTGGTGTTTTTTTTTTTATTGCACTGGAATCAGGTCAAGTGCTGCAGCACTGCTGCTGTATGCTCAAGTTAAGTAACCATTTGTGTGTGTGTGTGTGTGTGTGTGTGTGTGTGTGTGTGTGTGTGTGTGTGTGTGTGTGTATGTGTGTGTTTCAGTTTGCTCGGGTTAAGGAGAGGATGAGCGTGCAGGAGGAGCTGGACAGGCTGCTGTTCCTGGTGTCGGACCAGTCTCTGTCTCTGCTGCCTGAATACCATCAGAGGATCAAGGTTTGGATCAGACGCTTGACTCGCTGTCCTGACCTGCTTCTGTCTGGGAGATTTTTATTTTTCAGAATAAGGTCACTTCAGTCCCGCAGAGTTTCTTTATTTAAATCGAAATCCCTGACCTTAGTCTGTCTCTGACATGGTTATTTCTCATTTTAGTTTTGGTTTAAAGCATTCATATTAATATTTAGGCCTTTTTTAATTGAGCTTTATTTAACCAGAAATCCTTGAGATTGAAATGTGAGAGAGATACCAGATACAGAATAAATAAAAAATAAAACAAAATTGATCCAAACACACAAGGAATGGACTCAAAGCAGTTACATTTCTCAGTTAAATTAATTATGGTTTAATTTTCCTGATCTGTCATGAAGAGCTGCTGCTTTCATTCATCTAAATTGAATCTTTGGATTCTGGACTTTTTGTCTCATTATTTTTTTGAGATTTATTTGCTTTTATTAGATACAGTAGATCGATGATGAAGAGAGATGTAAACAAATGCCACCAGCAGGACTCAAACCTGTGATGTTGCAGGTAATGCAAGGCGTCTTAACCTCTAACGCCCCTGGTCATTTTCACATTATTCCAAGTCTAGTGAGCAAAGCGGGAGAAAGTATTTTTGTCTCCCGCCTCAGTGAAAACTCTTGGAACCTGCAGGAGGTCTGTGTCAGGAGATTACATAAACATGAGGGGAGTTTACCCTGCATGGCCTGTAGCTTCCCCTTCAATGCACATTACAATGCTAGAAGTCATATGTCAGTTTCTACCCTGGTATTGTAGCTCCAGATGAGGCTTCAGTTAGGCCTGCACATAGCAATTATACATTGATAAATCTAATATCAGCAAATACTAAAACAACCCCAAAGCACAAAATTATAATATTTACAATGTTTACTTGAATGAAAGCAGCAAATCCGATGTGTCAACCAATTGTAAATATAAATAAATCATTTCAGTACTAGTTGCTATTTAATATGACATGCTAGCAGCTATGCTAACATGCAGGGAGGTAGGCTTAAATATTTTGTGCAAGAAAAAAAAATTTAAGTTTAATTTTTCTCACTTAATGTTAGTAAACAGGCTTTGTTTCACCAGCTGTCATTCTAAAAATTCTAAGTGTTGTGACAGTAACTAACACTGATCCGTGTCTCAAACTATGTCGTGTTTGGTCCTCGAATTTGAGGAAATTTGGCCTGCAAAGTCCTTAATAAGTCCTTGAATATAATTTTTAAGATATTGAGAAAATCCTATGAGTTAAGGGATCACAGAAATGATTACAATTCACTCTGAGGGAGACATTTAATGTGTGTACCAAATTTTATGACAATCTATCCAATCAATTTCACCAAAAAACAAAAATGTATCTGTGCTACAGGAAAAATCTGAGGATGACTGAAGTTATTATGGTTTATGCTCTGGGAAACATTAATAGCAATCTGTTTAATATTTGCTGAATATGATTTATATTATGTAATATTTCAGTGAAGCATCCATCTCTACGGCCTGCTGGCATGGCTAAGAGCTAACAGAACAATTTCTGGGATTATAAGAAATTAGAATAAGTAACAAAATTCTCCAAGATCATCAATGAGAATCTGTAAAGTTGACCCCAAAGATAAAAATTAATGTGACTTGATCATATTTTTCTGATAGAAAAGTTTGTTTTTTTGTGGGTATAAGTGAATTTAAGCAAATGTGGCAGAATTGATATGATTCAGTGCCTCCAAACTTTGACTTTCTTCTTCGGAGTAGTATTTTAATCGAGTGCAGCCTGACTCAGCTCTATTGATCCTGAACAAACACACTCAGAGGTTTATTTCCCGCCGCTCTGCCTCAGGTGCTGCAGTCCCTCCAGTACGTCGACAGCAGCGGGGCGGTGCAGCTGAAAGGCCGCGTCGCCTGTCAGATCAGCAGCCACGAGCTGCTGCTGACCGAGCTGCTGTTCGAGAACGCCCTGAGCCCGCTGGCGCCCGAGGAGAGCGCCGCCCTGCTGTCCTGTCTGGTCTTCACACAGAACACGCAGGTGGAGCCGCACATTACCAACACACTACAGGAGGTGAGGGGGAAGTGGGGGACTCGCACACACACACACACACACACACACACACACACACACACACACACTTACACACATTATATTATTACATTGTACTCCAATGCGTAACATCCTGCAGAAAGGTCACTCGCTCACTTATTAATTCACTCTGTCTCTGTCAAATTCGCCTTTGTCGTGTCGGTGTGTGTGTGTTGAACTGCCGCTGATACATGAAAGTGCTTTATGAGCGCCTAAATTAGTGATGACCTGCTCTGAAGACCTGCGATAGGAGAGCAGACACACCACTGTAGACTTTGTGAAACAGATTTCTTGGACATAAATGACAAGGTCACCCTTTCATGACCGAGAGGCGAGACAGCGGTGCGTTTAGAGGCCGTCTGTAAAACTAAAATCTCTTCCTTTCAGGCTTAACTTACTCTTTCCCAACTGTCCCCTCTCTCTCTCTCTCTGTCTCCTTTTCGTTTTATTTCAGGGCATCGATCGGGTGCTGTCAGTGGCCAAGCGTATCGGAGAGCTGCAGAGGGATTGTGGGATACCACAGACAGCTGAGGAGTTTGTTGGCCAGTTCAAGTTTGGCCTGACAGAAGTGGTGTACTGCTGGGCCAGAGGGATGGTGAGGTTTAACTCTTTCATTGTTTGCATTTGATTTTGACCTCATTTACGCCTCAACATGCAGCCTGCGTCTGGACGAGAAAAAACTGCATCTTAAAGGGGAATTCAGAGATTTTACACACGTATGATGATGAGTTTGTTCGTCACGGGGAGAACTTCTTCGTCTTCTCAGGACATCTCGGCCTCTGCTGCATCGACGTTGAGCTTTCCTTCCTTTAGTATGGCTTTTGTGGGTCCCCCAGCTTTATGTAAGCGTAATACTACAACGCTGCAAGCAGTAAGACCACATCAGGAGGGTCTTTCTTGCATTAACAGGTGTTTTTCCATTTAGAGATGAATCATTTGACCTAGAAAATGTCTGATGAAAAGTCTAAAACCGCAAAGACATATTCAGTTTATTGGAAAGTTTCCCATTTTACATGAAAAACAATTATGATCAATTAATAGTGAATTCTAATTCTCTAATTTAGATGTAGATTGTATGTTGATAGCAGGAATGAATGTGTTTCATAGGTCACAGTCAGTTACTTGTAGATAATAACTAATTTATTAAATTCTTGCATTTTCTAATGGAATCTGGAACTACAGTCACATAATTAAAGTGAAACAAATCTTGTAATAGTTTCAAGAATCACAAAATGTGGTTCACAACCTTTTCACCCTTTGACCCCTGAAGCGATTCATTCTTTCTTGACCTCCAGAGAGGAAACTATGACACCACGTCACATGTTGCAGAGGTCGATGAACTGAGAGTCATTTTAACTTCTCAGGATTTCTGCAATAAATTAGCAAAGATCAGAGAAAGATGAACAAAAAGTACATCGCGCCTCGTGCATGAGCAGTTTTGTGTTCTCTTATTTATTTGCTCGTGCGAGTTTTTCCAAGTCATATTCACCAAACAATCATAACCAGACAAACGTGGCATAAATGGCTCGATTCAGCCTGATGACTGTCACGTGCCACCTACTAAAATGTCCATATGAAGCTTCCTGTTCTGCTCCGTCTTGTAAAAAGATGACTAATGTGAGAGGCAGTCAAGGGGACGAGATGCTCTCTGAGATATCAGCACAAAGAAGGTGATGTTAAGCAGAGACCTGCATAAAGACCCTGAGGCAGCTGAGCATAGACAGAGGATTTTCCACACAAACTACTGAACAACTGCTGCAATATAAAATCATATAAAAACCTGATGATCCTTATGTTGAGGTTTGTTTTCCCCTGTGAAGAAGAAAGGCAGACGAGTCTGGACCGTGTGAATTCATTTGTACTAAAGAGAACATTTTTGGATTTTACAAACTTCTCTTTAAATCACTCGTACGTGCCTCATGAATAAATCTCTTCTTCCGGCACGAGGATCTTTGTTTATAGAAGCAGACGCATGATTTGTCTTTTTCCCTTTCCTGTTAATCATCTCGAGACCCTGCAGGTTTAATTTGGTGTGTCTGGTGCATCTCTCAGACAGTCCTCATTTATCAAACCTTATGAGATCTCAGCACTTGAATGTCGTCTAATTATGTATGTATGTATGTATTATTAGCTCAAGTGGTTTTGTTAGAGAAATTGTATTTCCTCAGGCTGTATGCCACTGAACTTTACCTCCTCGTCTGCACGACCCTTTTCCTGCACGCCCTGCATTGTCCACCTCCTCACATGGTCCTCCTCTGATCCCTCTCCTCCTTTCTTTCCCTCTCCTTCTCTGATCCCTCTCCACCTCTTGTCCCTCAACTTACTTGATCCCTCTGCTCCTCTGGTCCCTCTCCTTCTCCTATCCCTCTCCAACTCTTGTTCCTCTCCTTCCCTGATCCCTTTCCTTCTCTGGTCCCTCTCCTCCTCTGATCCCTTTCCTCCTTTCTTTCCTTCTCCTCCTCTTGTCCCTCTCCTCCTCTGTCTCACTTCCTTCTCCCCCGTCACAGCCGTTCGCAGAGATCGCCCAGCTGACAGACGTCCAGGAGGGCACGGTGGTGCGCTGCATCCAGCGCCTGGACGAGGTGCTGAAGGAGGTGCGACAGGCCGCCCGCATCGTGGGAGACTCCGTCCTGGGGAGCAAGATGGAGAAGGCCTCCCTGGCCATCCGCAGGGACATCGTCTTCACCGCCTCCCTCTACACCCACTGAGGAGCCGGAGGGAGAACGACGGCGAGATGCCGAGTGTTTCTTTGTGTGAAAGGTGTGAGAAAGATGGGGGAGGTAAAAGAGACGCTGTATGTTGACATGCTGTATGTGCCTACAAAAACATGTTGATGTTTACATTACTGAGAGGAAGACAGGGATTTTAACCAACAGACCAAAATACAGAGTGTGTGAGCGATCATGAAATCTAGATTGTAAATTATTGTACAGAAATAAAAAATCTGTATTCCAAAAAAACATGTTTCTGTTTGTATCTGCATCAGTCTGTTCTGCGGCTGTATGACATCCTGTTAAACTCCTCCAGGACTAAAATCTGCCAGAGCAAATCATGCGTGAGAGAGGGGGGGAAAAAACTGAGGTGGTGAAAATATCACGCAACGACAGAAATGCGTGGTTCTTTTGTGGAGCTGTGATGGGATGTTCCAGCACAGTCCGGACTGTCGCTTTAAGACAACGATAGCTTTGTCTGATTAATTCAATGTACGGCGACGCGTTAGTGGAGAAACCTGATCAGACTTCATCCACACAGGAGAGGAGAGAGGAGAGGAGCTGCGCGCTGCAGGAGGCTCACATCCAGCTTAATTAATAAAAGACACCTGAAGTTCATCTGATCATCGCTTTTATTATGAACAAGTGTGTTTTTCAAGATGAAGACATCTTGAGGATGGAGTAAAGTCTGCATCATCGAAAGGAGCGTTTTGTGTTTTTTCCCCCTCCCACCACCACCACCACCACCAGCTGGAGTTGAAATCCATCCGATCAGAGGAGGAGGAGGACAGAGGCTCGGGAAGCAGGCATGTCGTCGGAAAAACACGGTGAGGGGGTTAAATGTGATAAACGTGGCGTGTTTTTGGAGTGTGTGATGTGCGGACATCACCGTGTGTTTGATCTCCATTCGAGGCTGATGAGATCTTTTTCTCTCTCTGCCTCTGTGTCATCTACATCTCCATCCGCTGTTTATCTGCACAGCGCGCCTTCTATAGGATGATGCACCGCTGTGTGGGTGCAGCCTGGGGGGGGGGGGACACCAAAGGGGGGCCCTCATATTCCATCCATGGTTTAATCAGAGACTTTAAAGTGACATTGTGAGACTTTGTGTGGTTTATTTTTTTATCTCACTCGGAGTATTTTTTAATTATGATCTGCTCATTAGGTGAATATCTCCCTGTGATCTCTCCATAAGAGCACACTTCACCATTTCTGATGCGCTTATTGTCATTTCTGCTTTTTTTTTTTTCTCTCTGTCTCATTCTCATCATTACGCACAGGCCTACGTACATCTCTGCTCACTATAGACAGGAGTGTGGGTGTCCTTTGCGCGTGCACGCCTTCTTCCCCTTGCGCGCGTGTTTAACAGGCTTAATTAATAATCCTCAACGTCTGGTGCTCTAAAAACACACTCGTCTTTTTATTTTTCTGCTTTTCTCGTCGTTTCTTTCAGGATGCTGAAGCTTCACAGTCAGGTAGAGGAGGAATGAGAAACACAAAGTTAACAGTGATACAGTGAAGGACAGACTGGACAGGAGACTGCAGACTGCAGCCCACATGAACAATAGATGCTCTCATAAGAACAGATTTATGTTATTTATGAGGATGCAGATATATTCTGACACTGCAAACGCACTGATTGGGGATGTTTTGATCCAGTTCAGCAGTGCTCCACTCTCTGATATTGAAATATTAATCTTTAAATGTCATTTCAACCAGCAGTGTTCATTCTAATTCTCTCCTTTGCACGGCTATTTTTAACTGCTCCCTCAGCTTGAACATTATATATACATCATTCATACTAGTTATCATCATCAACATGTCTCCAGTCCTGCTCTTCATTATGAAAATTCTTACTTTATAATCAGGGAGCTCATTTCAGTTGCTCCTCCTCCTCCTCCTCCTCCTCCTCCTCCTCCTCACAGCTGGATGGACTGTTGACACAGAGGCCCTCTGAGGCACATTTGGGCGACACAGTGTAAAATTAAATACAAGTGTAGTGGTGGAAGAAGTATTCACATACTTTACTTAAGTAGCAATACGTATTATCAGCATGTACCTTTTATTAGTAAAAGCACTCATCATGCAGTAAAATGCTCCCTGTCAGTGTTTTTCTATCAAATCTGATGATTCTGAGATGTGATGGAGTAGAAATATAAAGTTGCATGAAATAGAAATACAGGTACTGTGAATTTGTTCTTGACTACTAAGTTACATTCCACCCCTGCCCATGTGTACATTATAACATTAGAGGCTACACATACATACTATACAGACTTACTGCATGCAGTACAACGATCATTATTAGTTATTAGTAACACTTTTAGTGCAAACAAATTAGTTATTCAATTGAACTGTTATAAAATACAATGATGCAATGAATGCAGATTTGAAATGAACTAAAAAAAAATAACAGTGTTACAATTTAATAGAAATCACCAACAATGGAATTGTAACAACTTTGATTAGTAATTAATAAATAGTAGTTAATAATTAATGTGTAATCACGTTATGACTCTTCTTATGATATTAACATAGTGAGTATCGTAAAAGCTTCATGTCAAATGTGTAGCTTAGTAATGTGAGGAGCAAAAAGCAAATATTTAATTACCTCCCAAACATATAAATCTTAATTATTTTATGCCTTATTAATGAGATCTAATATCTGTAACAACCTTGATTCATTCATCCATATAATTCAGCTGCTCTGTCAGCTACTACAGACCTAACCAGGCTTGTTTTTTTGGGGGGGGGTTGTGAATTTGGTGCCACTCTCTCTGTTTTCTTCTGTTCACTCGTGTCCTGTCACATTTTGGATTCGGCAGACTTCAAACAGAGAAACACCACCGTGTATTTTCCTCGTCCTGACCTTTTAAGGGTGTCCCATCCCTCTCTGCTTTCCCCTCTGTCTGTTTCTGATCCACTTCCTGCCTGTGACAGGGTTTGGGGTTTCTGGTTATGTAAAGCCGGTCCCCGAGCACAAGTCGTCATCCCTCATCACTCACACCGCTCCGCTCTCCGACTGCCTCCTGCTCTCGTTCTTCTGTCTTATCAAACCCTTTACTCCTCCATCCTCACCTCCATCTATCTCCATCTCTCCTCCTCATGTCCCTGTCAAAATGGATTACCGTACCCTCGGCCACCTCCCTACTGTGAAAACACGACACCCTATCAGTCATTTTCAATGTTAAGCAAACACAAAGGGAGCTGAGGTGTGAGCATGAAATGTTCAGACGGATGCTTCCAGACAGGCGGATCGTCAGATGAAGTTCTCCGTCTCAGAAATGCCACATTTCTAACCGCTAATGAATCTGAAGGGAGAAGCAGAGAAAAAGGCTTTTCTTCTCTGGAGGTCAACATGTCAATCACTGCCAGCGTCAGCACAGACTGCACAGGTCGTCTTTCTTTGTGGATGTGTTTGAAGCTGTGGTATGTGTGATTGCTTCCCCCTCCTCAACAGTCATATCAGACACTCAGCATGCAGATAAATGTGCTGGAACAGAGCTGGAGTTAGATAACAAGCGCTCAGCACATCTTTTCTTTTATTGTTCTTCCTCTGCATTTTCTATTTGTGATTCTTCTCCTACCTGCTTTTTGATTATCTGTCCTCCCTCCTTTTCTCCTTCTTCTTCTTCTTCTTCTTCTTCTTCTTCTTCTTCTCTCAGGTCTTGATGACTCTGGCCGTCAGACCATGCAGCCTCCTCCATACCTCCCCGGCCCGCAAGATCCTAACATGCCCAACATGCAGCCTGCACCGGGTACCCAACCCAACTACCCTCCTCCGCCTCCTCCTCCAGGTTCAGATGGATATCTCCAAGAAACCCAGTTCCACTGCGGCCCAATGGGACCCCAAGGGGCCCCGCAGGGCTACACAGTCCAGACCCAGGGACCCGGAGGCACCATGTCTCACGCCCCTGTAGGATACCTCCACCCGGGCTACCCACTTCAGCTGCAGCCGTGCACAGCTTATGTACCTGTCTACCCCATGGCATCGGTGAGTCAGAGACAAGTAAAGTGCTTTTGAAAGATTTCACAGGTCTGACATCAGGCTGCTGCAGAGTTACACCAGACTGTTCCAAATTCAATGTACTGTACATTTCTGTTCACCACATATCACGGACAAGATGTCTTATGTTTTCCATTTACAGATTTGATGGATGAAAATTTATTTTGGTAATTGGTAAAATTATTTGGTAATGTCTCCATTGTAACTCAAGTGAATTAATTTAATATTCATTAGCCTGCTAAAATTAACTGGACATTTACCAGTCAAACCATGTCTGCAATTTTCCTCTAATTTGTACAAAATTACAGCATTCTTTGCAGGAAACTACCTCAGAAATTATGATAAAAATGAAATGAAATGAAAAATGTTCCTGTTATTTTCGGTCATACTCTATTTTTATATTTGTTTAAGTTAACCTCGTGCTTTTATCTCACAGGTATGAAATTCGGCAGCAGCCAGAGCCTCTGTTAAAATTTTAGACATTTTTATGATGAGAATTATTTAATGGTTTGTACCAGCTATGGTTATTATTGTAGGGACAGATTCATCAGCCAACAATAAAATATGTTTGTCCCTAAATGCACTTAAAAGTACCTACACACTGCGTTAAAATATTTTGTGTCTGAGCACTCAGCCTTTTGATTAGTATAAAGGGTACACACACACACACACACACACACGCATGCACGCACGGTAATTTAAAGTAATCTGGCATAATTTACATTTGTTTACTCTAATTTGAAGCCTTGCAGGTGAAACGGCGTCAATAACTTTAGTTAATTTGTAGTAATTAGATCTGAGGGTCTGGCTCGTACAGGTCTCCTGATAAATCTGAGGGTTCCACAAGATGATTAACACAATAAGAGAGAAAAAAACACTTCTGTTACACAAATTATTGTTCTTTTTTTAACTTACCTCACAAAATTTTGCTTTTTTTTACTGGAAACTATTAAAATAAGACAGTTTGGGGTCCCTTGGCGGTCTCAGGGTTAAGGCATGGTTCACATCCGACTGTGGGCCTTTGCTGCATCTCTCTTTGGTTGAAGCATGCACAGGGTTCTGAGTAGGCACCACTTTTATTAAAGATCACATACTAAGTAGCTTGTGAACCAGTGCTCAACCTCAAACCTTTAAACCTCAGCTTGATTGTAAACTTGAGCTGAGGTTTAATCATGTCCACCTCATCACTCTAAATATTTAAAATCCCTGGCAGCACATCATTTAATCTTGCTGATGCATTCTTGTGTACAGGACCACAGCAGTGACGGGAGAATGCAAAGAAAGTGCTATCAAGTCTAAAATCTGCTCTGTAGCATGCTCATCCTGCAGGCTATTGCCTCAATCTCACACATTTTTTAGACGTTTCCTGCCGAGCTGCTGATAAAGCTGATACATGCAAGACTCTTTAATGCATGCGCATGTAACACCGTCCTCCTCTTCGGCTGTGTCACCTCGTTCGTGTGTTTTTTTGAGTGGAAAGTGCTTTGTAAGCTACAACAGCTCCACTGTTCTTATAAAGCGATAGTAATTACTCTCTTTCTGCTTCTCTCCCTCTGCTCAGGGTCAGCCCTACATGCCAGCTGGGGGAGGTCACCCAGGGATCCCGCCAGGCCAGATTCATCCCATGCAAATGCCACCCAGCATTACTCTAATGGACCGTCGACCGCCACACGACTACCTGCCCATCGCCGTGCTCACCACCGTCTGCTGCTTCTGGCCGACAGGCATCATTGCGATTATCAAAGCCGTGCAGGTTAATGACCTCTTTTGATCTTTGAGTTTTATTCACATAATGTCGTCTTCTACACAGCTATAACTATTCCATTTTCACAGTATTTCTCCTTTTGTAGTCAAAGAGTGAAAGTCATCTTCTCCATTAAGCTAACAAGTTAATTATGCTAATAAGAAGAGCGATAAAGATCCATAAAGATCTTCAAAAGAAATGTGTCGCCTTTACTGAGGCCTTCAGGAATATTTCCAAGGTATAAAAAGATAAATGAGGAATCAGATTTCAGGTCCACAATCTGTGAGATCATTTCCAAAAAAGCTTATAATATGGACACGACCAGAAAATGTGACCATGATCTGCCGACAACAATCACAATCACCGCCAACAGGAGGGCTGCAACCAACTAAATCTGAATTTCTGGTTGGGGGTAACATGGAAACCAGCAGAAATCCCTTTAAAACAGGGAGTTAGTATAAGTAGACTGGTTTTCCACACTTGAAGTCACGTTTCCTCTGCTATTACTATGTTAGTTTCCTTTTCCTAGCACTGAAATTGGTTGATTTCTTGTTTTTATTCATTGTGGTACCTATGATGCCTTTAGTATATATTGATGTTGGCATGTGACGCTAAAACAAGTGGTTTTTCCCAACAAAAGTTATATTTTCCTGCTCAAAATTAGCTTGGAAGTTCAGTTCAGCTGAATTCTCTGTCACCTTCCTGCTACAAGTTAAACTCAGAGCCATGTTAGAAATGTAAAGGCTCAGTGTGTCGGCTCTCAGACCTCATGATGCCTGTTGTTTGCCTCTGTAATAGCAGACTGTGCTGACCAACACACACACAACAGGCCACATTACGTAACTGCACCGTTGTCAGTCCAATGGGATAGAATGGATTTTTTCCTCTGGGCCTGCTCAGCTGGCTTTGAGTTGAGTTGAGCTGACAAGGCATGGACCCACCGGTCTGAGCTGTATGTGTTGATATGGAGTGTTACTGTTGTGTGGAGTGTCCTCTTTCTGCACATTCAGGCCGTGCTGCAGTGAAATCGATCCATTCATGGTGTTTTAGACTCTCTCCTGCTCCCACTCGTGCATCTTCTTGTTACATAACATTTATTCTAATTTCTCCTCTCTCCCACACTCCCCTCCCTCCTGCATCACTTAGGTGCGTACGGCAATAGCCAGAGGGGACATGGTGACGGCGGAAATAGCCTCCCGCGAGGCACGCAACTTCTCCTTCATCAGCCTGGCTGTTGGCATCGCGTCCATCGTGTTATGCACCATCCTCACCGTGGTAGTCATCATCGCCTCGCAGCACCACGACGATGACTGGGAGCCGTAACTCCACGCGGTGTCAGACAGATGGGAAATCATGGCATATATTAGCTAGCTAGCTACTCTCAATCGTTTTGGAGGATATAGGAGCACTGAACATGCACACAAACTGCTACTGCATCGCTGGCCCCTCTGTGTACAGCTACACACACACAGCTCTGACCTAACCTGCTGCCATCAAACACACACACACACACACACCGACGACCAAAAACAACCAATCACAGCTGATGTTCAAAGCGCCAAATTTCAGCTGGTCCAGTATTGCTGTTACTGGATAGTGACCTCTTAGTATTTACACTCAGATACGAGCTGCAAGAAGCTCCTTACATTAACAATTCATTTGATGCTGATTTATTCATACGGATGATGGAGTTAGATGGGAGGATAGGTCACTGTGTGTTTCAGTTCTACACATGCCAATCTACTAAACGGGCCCACACAGTTATTTTTAGGGTAGTTAAATGCACATTTTAGTCTTACAAGTCCAAGTATACATGTGTTTTCTTTTAAAAAACAAAACAAAA
Organism: Argyrosomus regius; assembly: GCA_946959425.1. Lineage (NCBI taxonomy): Eukaryota > Metazoa > Chordata > Actinopteri > Sciaenidae > Argyrosomus > Argyrosomus regius. The sequence continues at coordinate 17,740,110 of OX336899.1, forward strand.
TATGAGTGCAATGTTGATTTACAGAGTCGTATTATTACTCAACACTTGGACAAGAGCGTGTCAAACTGATTTAAAGTATTAGAGAGTGTGATCAATGCACATTTAACACACCAAATGCACTGACACAGAGTCTAATGTAACCAAACACAGAGTATTTATTTGAGATTGGTTGTTTGTATGTTACATGGACATTTTAGCTGATGAGATGATACATAACTTATGAATTCTATGTTTGTTAATTTATTTAAAATCTGTTATTTATTAATTTATTCAATATCTACCCATGCATTGGCTGTGTCTGCTATAATTAACAGTATGTCACGAGTTGAATGCAGCTAACTGACACTTTGAAATTGGCTTAAATTTGATATCTGATGATGAAGAGGATAGTGATATTGCACTTTGTAGTGTTCACATGAGATGACGCAGCTGCTTACATTTATAGTTCTTATAGTGCATGATGAATATAAATTTAAGCTGATCTAGTGTAAAAATAGCTCGCCTCCCAGCTGGTGATGGGAGCGTTTCCTAAAATGTCTGAGAAGTTTGTGGTGCAGTATTTTTTCAAAATGTCAAACTACTGTCACAACAAGAAAAGGAGACAATTTAGATGATAAGTATTTGAATCTTAGGTTCGCAAATATTGTTTTCGCAAGTATTTAAGAAGTGTTTGGCCTTTTCTGTGTTGCACATCTCTTAGCTATTTAATCGGACACTGTATATGAAACTTTAGTGCAACGTTTAGACTCATGAGGCAACATAACCCTGCATGTCATCCTCAGTTTCTTTCCATTTGTCTTAAATATTAGATGTGTGAGCTCCTGTAACGTTGTTTCTGTTGTGACACAATGAGTCAGGGTTCACTCCACATGGTTTCTGTTATGTAGCGTAGCTCTTAGCAGCAGGCGTGCTGTTAAGAGCTGTAACATTACATTGTGTGACGTTATGGGAGAGCTGAAAATGAATGTTTCCAATAGGAGAGAGGGAAAATATTAATGCCTATACTGTATTGTAGCACTTTCCGCTCTATGAAATCTCTCCTCTGGTCCCCCTTTCTCTCTCTTTTTGTCTTTCTCCCGTCCACATGAGTTATTGGACCTATCGATGTTTCCCTTCTGCTTCCCTCTTTCCTCCGTCAGTCCATATAATGATGATATTTTTAAAAGAATTATACAGAGAGATATTAAAATTGTGTTTGTTGACAATGAACACGAATAGAGACAGTATAAATACAGTTTATTCTGTACTTTATATATTATAATTATTATTTATTGATTATCAGTAATGTATAATGTTAAGTACATTGAACACATCTGGGCCTGTATTTATCAAACTTTATCAGCATCAAAAAATCTAAGTGAGTATTGAAAAAGTTCTTTGCTGAGTGTGAAACATAAAACAACTCATCTTTATATAAGACAAACTGATCACATGTATGCACAGAGCTGGAATAGCCAATCAGAGACAAGGATTTACCCAAACTTCCTGTTCTCCTTCTGTTCTTTTTACTCAGTGATATGTTTTGTGCCAAAATATGTGATTTGGTTTGCAAAAGCGGATTTTATCTGTAATATCTCCGGTAACAATTAGCAGTGAAATTAAAGCAGGAGCTGTACGTAACAGGCCAAATCTGTTCTGTGTGCCTCAGATAACAGAATTACAATTAATGATATAGTACAATCACTCCAAAATATGTCTCAGAAGGTGTGATCACCCCTGTATCTCTACTTCTATGTACGATCTATTCTTAGCCGGCTAAAATGCTCTTTTCTTTTTAAATAGTTTTTAATAGATAGCTTTAATTCCTAAAGTGATAGTTTTAGAAAGTTGCGATGAAAAGATCAACACCACTTCTTGTTTGTGCACTAAATATTAACCTACAGCCAGAATACATTACCTTAGTTAGCTTAGCACAAAGAGTGGGGAACCGCTAGCCTGTTTCAGTACCTCTAAATTGTTGCTTTTACACTTTGGTTATGAAAAAAGAGAGTGTGTTAATTAGCAAGCTTTAAAGGTGTTTGTAGTGGGATTACATTTGAAATCCAGGCTAGCTGTTTGCCTCTGTCCCTAAGCTGAGCTAACTGGCTGTAGCTTCATATTTAGCGTGCAGATATGACAGTGGTGTCAATCTTCTGATCTAACTCTCAGCAGAAAAGCAAAAATAATCATACGTCTTAAAATGTCAAGCCATTTATTTAAGTGGGTGACAGGCTTTTACTTTGAAAAAACACTGTTCTCTTTTTCACCTTCAGCCGTTTGATAGATACAGGCCTTATATGATTGACAGTGATATTTCAGTGCTGTTTAGTATTATTATTGTACAGAAGGCTCTGGCAGTGAGTGTGTGTCTACTGAATAGAGTCACTCCTAGCATATCTAGTTTATACAGAGTTTATAGGCTGCATCTCCCTGTGCGCTTTCTGATTTTCTGGGAGATGTGTTCCTTATTTAATTTATTTTGTTTTTCTTTTTGAGCTTGTAAATGCGATGGGTTGCTTGTTCAAAGAGCCAAAAATTACCTGTGTACATGTGGTTCTCTTGGGGTTTATTACTATAATTACGTTCATGGCTGTGTTGCACATGCATTGGTTGTTTTCTGACTTCAGTTGTTTGAGTAATGAATAAAAGAATACTTTTGGGTTGTGAACAATACGTTGGTGAAGGCGGTGTCTCATTCTTCGGGGTGTGTTTTGCACCTCTCAGTCTCTCTCCATCCTCTCAGTCTCTCTCCATCCTCTCAGTCTCTCTGTGGCCTTTCCTCTCTCCCCTCGTTGCTGAGGTGCTATTTATAGTTGCCCCGGTTTTCTCCCTCTCCATCTCTCTTTTTCCTCCCTCTCTGTCAGAACATGAACTACAGTCTCTCACTATCACTATCTTGTGTTTAATCACACGAGGACTGCAGGTTCGTGCTTTACAGCTGCTCGTTTCTCTACATTATGGTGGCAATTCTTTTCCTGCATCATCTCCACCACATAAAACTTACCATCCAAGAAGCTAATATTATATTAACCCAAATGTAAGCATACTACAACATTATGTACAGACACTCATAGTAAATCCTAATTACTGCCTGACTTTTCCCTTTAGCGCCACCATTAGGTTAACATTCATGTTCCCCTATGCGTTACACTGACTTTTCATCTAGTGTCATCACCAGGTCAAAAGTTCAATGCGTCCAATAGTTTGGTTTTTGACTAAATCCTGCAAAACTAATGACATTAGCTAGTGGTCATTAGCAAATGTTTGCATGCTAACACTAACATACAATGACAGTATATAGATTAGCGAGCTAGACGGTATATAGAATTAGCTATATGAACCAGGCTGTAAACATGTTTACTTCTGCTGTGAAGTTGGACATTTTAACATGGGGGCTTATGGAGATTGACTTGTTCTGTAGCCAGCCTCAAGTGGCCACTTGAGGAATTACAGTTTTTGGCACTTCCACATTGGCTTCATTTCCCAGCCACATGACGCAGACGTATCGAAATAACTCATTTAATACAATCAATTTGTCTCTGTCCCTCTCTAATCTCAACCGGTCGCTGCAGATGTCCACCACGAGCCGGGTTCTGCTCAAGCTTTCCGCCTCTTAAAGGAAGTTTTTCCTTGCCAAGTATTATGCATTTATCTGACAGCTATATCTACAGGTTACTTTTCAGATTAAATTTTACATTAGGTTAAGGAAGTTTTTCCTTGCCACTGTTGCCAAGTGCTTGCTCATGGTGGGAATTGTTGGGCCGCTGTAAATAATATTATAAAGAGTACGGTCTAGACATGACCTATATGGAAAGTGTTGTGCGATAACTTTTATTTTTATTATGATTTGGCACTATATAATAAAATTGAAAATGAAAAGTACTGCTAGCCTCAGACAGCTGCTAGCATAGCCTGTTATATTATGTCTTAAAATGTCCTTATGTCTGTTATTTCTCTGTTCTATTTTGGTTGCTGTTTCAGTTCCACTCATTCTGGAGTTATTTTTGTGTCCACTGATGAAATCCAATGTTTACCAGCTAGTTCTAAAACTAAACTGTGTTTACAGTGGGTTTTTAAAGTTTAAAGCTGAAAAAGATACTACAGTAGAAGCAAAACTCATTATAATATATTATAATATTCCCTAAAGCCGTGTAGACCTACACATACAGGTGATAATTTGCTGTAGGTCCATCAACCATTTCACGTTATTTGAGGTAATTGTTGTTGCATGTTAAAAGGTGAAGTATGAGTCCAAACAGGCCAATGGAAAAGACACTTGAGGGAGAAAACTAAAGGTGGGAGCTGAGCCAGCCTGTGTGTGCAGGATCACAGATGGCCATTTAGCCTCCTGAGGAGACCCAGCATCTCTGAGATCATTTAACTTGGCCTCATGCTGCACGCCTCTCTCCTCCATCACACAGTCCAAGCTTCCCCTGGGTCGGCCACGCTAGCTGTCTCGCTGTGTGTGTTTGTGTCATCCTGCAGCTCTCTCGCTGGGCTGTCATCTCAGCCGCGGCATCAGGACTGATGGGTAATGGCTGGTAATATGTAATAATGCCTGGAAATAAACCCAGCCTCCTGCGAACACAGAGGCATAAATAACCACCTAAATACATAAAAGCAGGAGTGTGTGAGAACACAAAGACAAACACATACGCTGTTTGTGCTGCTGCTGTTACTGATGTATCAGATAATATAGTCGGAAAACTGAAGCCAGTCATTCATAATATGAATCTTCCAACAAGTATTCATGCAAATCCTCGAGTAAAAGTACCAAGACAACAACAAAACAATACTTCATTCTAAGTAAAAACCCTGCATTCAAACTCCAGTAGAAAGTAGCTAAATATTTAAATACAATTTTGATTTACTTGTACTTTAATTGAGCATTTCCAATTTATGTTACTTCACAGTTCATTTCAGAGGGAAATATTGGGCTTTGTACTACATTTGTCAGACATACAGATATATTTACTTGTGAATTATGATGCATTCTTACAGATTAAACTGTCCACAAATATATAAGAGTAACTTTGTTGCTGTGTCATGAAAATGCTACATAAACATTAAGTAGTTACTGTGCTCGTTCTGCGATTTATTGGCCCCTGTCACTGAAATCTTATATTATAATGTAAAAATAGATCAACTGGAGGGTTAGTGAGATGATTAATGTGGTTTTTCTGTGAATTGTTGGATAATTTGAACTCTTCGGGCCTCCAACAGTTATTTAAATGAAACCATGTGAGATGTTTAGAGGGGAAATGTTGGTGGACGTGCTAACAAGTTATGGACGTCTGAAATGTGACAAGGAGCCCTGACTAGATACTGGGTTTCTTTTGTAAAGGGACACAAGCCAAAATAATTGGAAAGCACTAGTTTAATCTTTAACAATGTTTCATATGTTTTAAAGTCAATTAAATTGACCCAACAATATCCACCATGAGCAAGCACTTGGCAACAGTAGCAAGGAAAAACTTCCTTAACCTAATGTAAAATTGAATCTGAAAAGTAACCTGTAACTATAGCTGTCAGATAAATGCACTGAAGTTAAAAGCACATGCTTTCCCTCTGAAATGTGTTGTGGTTTAGTCCAACAAAGTGAAACCCAAATGCAGACAGGTGGGTAAAATAAAATGAACAAAAGGTCATTTTCATGTTGTACTGGGAAAGGTAGGTTAACACAAAATAAACAAAAGGCAACTGAGGAGTCCAGGTCAAAACAGACTTCATCCAACCATCCAAGAAAAATCCCATCAGCACTGGGAGAAGCACTAAGACAGAACAGATACAGCCTGAAAGAGAGAGAAAGAGGGAAAGACATGGACTAAATATAAGAGAACTAAACAGGCAGGAAACAGACAAAGACAGGAAGTAACAAAACACAGAAGCCATGACAAATGTAGTGCAGTAGAAGTGTAAAGTAGCACAAAATACAAACATCAAATAAAGCACAAGTACCTCCAGATATAAATACAATAGAATTTACTAAAAAAATCAGATCACAAGAATCAGTTTAAACAGCAGTAACTGAGGCCATGATTGTCATGTATACAAGAGTACAAATATTGTTTTACAGCAGCTGGAGTAGACCTCAGTGTGTTCTCAGTGTGACAGTATTTGGCAGGATGCAGTGATTGCCGGGACCAAATGGACAAAGGTCCAGGTGGTGCAAACATGGAGCTGGCATGAACACAGCAGCGGGTGTACAGTAGCCTGCTGGCTGGAGAAACAGCCTTAAAAACACTGGAGCTCCAAACAGGTCCTTCATTTGATCAAAATGTCCCTGAACATGTACAGTATGTCAGTCCGTCTATTCAAGAGAATGCGTGCAAACACGGGTCTTTAAAAAGAGTCCACCAGCTCTGTGTAGCAGCTCCGTGTTTTGACAGCTCTCTTATCGAAGGATCTTCTTTTTGATGTACTGGCAGAGGCAGAAAGGGGCGGTGGTGCAGTGATTCCTCTGGGAACGTAGGTGGTGGTGTGTCGGTCCTGACAGCCTCTCAGACACCAGCAGCTTCACATAAGCTGCACTGTAAGTCATCAGAAGCTGGTAGGCTTTAGCCTGCAAAACAAATATATGGACAGATAGAAGTTTTATTAACCTGCTTTAACCCTGAGAATGAAGTGACGTGTTTACAGAAACTATGATCAAAACTTCATACACTCAAATGCAGAAGAGGATGTGGGGTGAATCTTTTCTTAACTCCACATACTCCTGCTCCTGTGTGCGTGTTTGCTCTTTTGCACGATACTTTCTGCCTCATTGCATCCCAATACCACTCTATTTTTGGACTTACTTGATTTTAATCTTGGACACTCTTTGGAAACCGGTTGAGTCTGTCATTGTGACACTTTTGAGTTTGTTTCATTTTGTAGTTCTCCCCTGTCTGTGTCTTGTATTTCTATTTCCTGCCTTGTTTTGCAGCTGTTTTTTGATTATGCACCTCTCCCTGATTAGTTTCAAGGAACACGGGGTACGGTCGAATAGTCAAAACAATTAGCTCCTTTCCTAACCACTTTTCCTTGTGGTTAAGGTCAAGGAAAGCCATCCTTTAAGGAAGAAAAGGAGGTAATGCCGTCCCACAATTCCTTGTGGCAGCGACAAAAAGATCCATCAATATCCATGTACATCAACAGTTTCTGAATTTTGCACTGATGTTCTGTTTTATTTTCACATTTTATTTTATAAATCATCTGGTCAATTGTGTTTTTAATAAAGTGACTTAAGGTTGTATAAAAGTTGGAGTTTTTTCTCTCTAACTACACATGCTGTGTTTCAGGAGTGATGGTCAAAATACAAACGCTAAATACCTGTTAGTTCTAAATACTGAAAAGCACAAAATAACTACGAGTAATTAAAAAAAAGAATCAAAATATTGATATAGAACAGTCATTTGTTCACATTTTTTGTCGGTGCATTTTTTCTACTATTAATGACTTAATGCATTACAGATACTGCATCTTTAGGCCACTAATAATACAGATTTTTGGGAAAATAAAAATAAGATAATGTTTCATCAGCTGCTATATTTACAAGGGTGATTGAAACTCACAAAAAGTCACTAACTTCACTGAAAATTGAAGTATTCTACCATTTAATAAAAACAAAAACATAAATGTGTTAGGGTTAGGAAGGACTACAAACCATGAAAACATAAACACATTTTAGAGTAACATTGTGTAAAATAACAGATTTTAAATCATTCTAATGCTACACTAACTTGTAACCAGGTGAATGGTGTTTCTATGGACATAATGGCAGAGGAGAAGACTGGAGAGGACGTTGACAGAGGAAGCTAAGAAGAGAAAAGGAGAGAGTGAGGGAGCAAGAAGCTGCCAGACAAGATTGAATCTGGGACTGACTTTTAGTCGTCGGTGAGAGCTTGATGAAATAAAAGGCTGAAAGACAGATGCTTCTTGCTGTTGGACTGGTAAATAATATTAGCTGGCTGCTATGCTTGTGTTGTTGACCTTGCTTGATGGTTGAATACACACAGCAGCAAATCACAACAGATACCGATTTCAACACAGTGTTGCTTTAAATGCAGTTTCTGTTGACATGTCTACCTCCATACAGCTGATATATTGATCAGGCTCTGATATAAATTTCCTCAGTGTGGGAACAAAGACGTCTTGCAGCATCATATCTCTTTACCTGAGCAGGTAACGATGCGTCAGGGACAAGGCTGTAGATGGTGGCGATACTGACGTCCTGCCGCTGGCAGTTCCTCTCCTCGTTTCTCAGCAGAGGCCTCTGTTCATCTGAGTCCTCCTCCACATCTGACCCACCAACCTCGGGGTCAACAGTCTTTATCTCAGCCGTGAGGACGAGATGGGACATTTTTTTCTTCATTTTTGTCTGTTGAAAGTGTGACATGGATTCATTTGAACTTCCTCCACGCTCCAAGAATGAAAGCGATGAAATGTGATGCTTCAAAGGCTCAACTTCTGTTTGCCTGAGGTCCAGAAATAAATATCCTCTCAACAGCAACTAGAATTATGTTTCTATTGATTTTGAGGGAGGACTAACATGGGTGCACAAGAAAAATCAATAAAGCAGCAGGAGAACAAACAGAGGGACAGATGTACTCGACTCCCTCACCTGGGTGTCATTGGCCGCAGAGCTGCGCTCCTCTAAAGTTTCAGTCAGCGCCCTCAGACAGTGGGACATGTCCCAGTACACGAAGTACAGCTGCAGAGACACACAGAGAGACCAATACATGAGCGTTAGGAGCTGCCAAAGCAACATTATTCAGTTTGTCATTCATTACTGATGTACTAGTTTTGTTCCAGACACTAAATCACCACCCACATCTCCAGTTTCGGGCCAGAACATTTCGATTGATCGCATTAAGCTCGTTACTCCTACATGATTAGTGCAGATGCACTCCAGAACAAACCATTTATTGGATTGTCAACCCAGGGGAGGATTTTTGCAATTCATGTTAAACTTGATGTCAATATTCTCTCTTTCTTTACTGACCTGCACATTTTCCTTTATTAAAAGTCTGTTTTGATTTTGTGTATATATGATGTGACTTAGTAAAACAGACCTATTCCCTGAATTGTTCAATTTTGTGCTGTTTGTTGTGGCCTACGTGAGCAAACCTACCCAGTTCCAGCTCTGTCTTGTTTCAGACCCTTTTGTCAATAAAACTCTAAAAAAAAAAAACTCCACTGATCGGTTCATCGTCACAAACTCGTGTAGGCAGGCAGGCTTTGTTCAAACCCACACAACTTTATTTTACTAAATATGTCAGAATATATTTTGGGTGAATGTCTATAAAGTTAAGACTTTTTGATGTCTGGTGCAGCCATAAAGAATGGTCGATTATATCTGAATTATTCACTACTGCTGCTTCGTAGACCGATAGACAGCTCCTGGTTTGTATTTGCTTTGTCATCGTTGCTGTTCTGCCTGGTGATGTGTTGTTTTAATTTGTCATCTTGTCGTGTCATCAACCAAGTAGTTTTGCTGTATCATTCCTCTTGTTTCATTTCATTCCCCTCTCCTCTTCCTTCCTCATCTTGTTGTTTCATCTTACAATCCTCCCTCATGACACAAACAAAGCAACAATACAACTATACAGGAATACTACACACTAACACGTGAGTATCAGCTCAAACAAGTCAATATCAGTAATATGGACAAATGCATATGGAAAGTCAGTTTGAGTTGATTTTATTAGAACAACCTGCATGTTTCCGTTGCAGTTTTGCACCCAGTCAGCCACGGCCACCAGCAGCTTGTGTTTCACCATCCTCTCATTCACCTGGATTAACCGAACATCTAAGTTCATGTTGAGCTGACACAGAAACAGACAAAGAAACAAGTTTGAGAATGATTTCACATTTGTACTTAGTGGCCTTCTTATGTCCATACTGAAAGCACCAGAGGAACATTTAAAGAAATCCTCCTCAGATGTGTAGATAGTTAATATGAGGATTCCTTAACTCTTAACAGACTCTTTACCTCCTTGTTACTGTGATGAAGGATGAAGATGATGGCAGTGGTGAGGAAGATGGAGACCAGACTGACAGAGAGACAGAGGACCCAGTAGTCACTGACAGTGATGTAGAGGTGTAGGGTGGAGAACACGGCACACCACACTACCACATACAGCACCTGGTGGAGGGAGAGGAGAGGTTTTAAACATTAAAGGAGCAGTGTGTGTGTGAGATTTAGTGGCATCTAGTGGTGTAGTTGCTGATTGCAACCCCCTCATGGTCTCACCCTCTCCTTCCTAGGGTGAATGAGAAACTACGGTTGCTGCAAAATGCGCTAAAAATGTCAAAGTGTTTAGTTTGTCTGTTTTGGGCTACTGTAGAACCCGCTAAATCCGACACACTGGACCTTTAATTTGGATAACAAAAACATAAAATATAGCAACTAGCATGAAAGAAACACTTCTACATTTCATATCAATGTCATGTTTGTCCATTAGCTACAGAGCAGGAGTAGATTAACATAGTTTAGCATAAAGACAGAAAACACGGGGAAACAGCTAGCATCTGTAGAGCTCACTATTTAACATGTTGTATCTTTTTGTCTGATCCATAGCAACCCGCAGAGACTCCGCAAAGTTACTGCAGCTGACCTCTGTTTGTCAGGAAATACTTAAATTTTTGTAATTTGTAATATTTTTACAAGATTTAATGTTGAATTAATAAGCTTCAGTGGTGCAATTTTTTAAACATTATTGCTGAACTAAGCTCCAGCTCTGTAGTTAACTCAAAGGTGGTGAAAAAGGCGTGTGTGAGGAGTGCAGAGTGACAGTGTTGTTTTGCCCATGATATAACATGATTATTAATGTTACCTTTGAATCCTGGAATTTGAACAAATTCAGTGTTTCTATGAGTACTGTTGGAACTAAATTGAATTTTTGAGATTAGAAAAATATGTAAAATCGGTTTTGAGTTAATTATGGTATTTTCATTTATGAAAGAAATTAAAATGGAAGAAAAAAATGAGTGTAAAGGCTAGTTTAAACCGCTTATTTTATTTGATTGTGTGGTGACGTACAGTATATGACGTGCCTCCCACGGACAGGTGGGTATTGTGGAACGGTTAGATGGCGCAGAGTAATAGTTTTTCGACCACAGATACACATACAGACCTCAAAACTTAGTTTTGATTTTTGGTTCAATAAACAACATCATTATTATTTGGATGAACCAGTGTCTGTGCCTGCTTATTAAAAAAACTGTCAGTAAAAGGCTAAAAGGATTGAGGTTGAACAGAGGATTAGCCACTTCAGCAGGAGATGTATGCAGTATGCAGCAGATTGTATGAGCTGTCTTATTGAAGCACTGAGATCAGTTTAATGATCATGTGGAGTACTACCCAGGCTATGAAAACACTATAATATCTATTAAGGTCTGAGAAAATAACTGCTGATGATTGCCTTAGATGTAAGACGTAGAGTTTAAAAGACATGGATGTTTTATCAAATCAAAGGCTCTATTAGGCCTCTGCTGTGGAAATTGCAGCATATTTGCAGATTGACTCAAACTAAGCAATAAAAGGCTGGGTGTCTCGGGCCTCCTCTGCTTGGAATTTGGACAATCTTTGTGTTCATTTGAAGCTAACAGAAAAGAGAAAAAAGCATAAAACAGAGTTAAAGCTGCAGATAAATGGAGAGAGATATGTTCAGTGTAAGTAGTTATTAAGAGATCATACCGGTGCCAATATGAAATGGAAGAGAGCCGAGTTGAAAACCATGTATCTCCTGACTGAGGGAATGTCCAGAGCTGTCTTCAGTGGAGCCTCCATGTCGCTGACTGGGATCTAACAGGATAAAACAAATCAACAACCTGATTTCAACACAGATTAAGATGCAGAATTTTACAGTGCCACAATAGTTCTTTTGAATGTGTGTAGCCATGTCTGTGCGCGCTGACCTGGAAGCCATCATTCTCCAGTTTGGCCCGGCACAGGGACAGATCAAAGCTGGGGTTTAGTGATGAGAAGCTCGGCACTGCCACAACACACTGACCTGAGGTCAAGAGAGAAAAAGAAAGCAACCCCCGACAGCATCATCATTAAATCAACTCTGAAATTAGATGTGTGACAACAACAAGCTGCACTCGCTGTCTGAAACACTGTCACCTCTCAACTTTATTGTCCCTGAAAGGAAATTTGTCTTACAGCCAGGCAAAATACAGAACACACAGAGAGTAAGACATGTTCTTAAAGATGATACAATACATACATACACAAGCATGAATACATCAAGTGGCAACAAGAAAGTATGTGTAGCCATTGGCATTCAGTCCATAAAAGCACACACAAAAACATCAAAACATCATCAGCTGAGCCATTTGACTATTTAACAGTTTGGTGGCCTGAGAGATCAAATAATTATTCACCTCATTAAACCTCCGTCCTCCGTCTAAAATCTAAAATGCCACACTTGTTTGAAGGGGTTTAAGAATTTGAGGAAATTGTGGTACAATAAGAGAACTAAAACCAACACAGTGAAAACTTGCTGTGCTGAAGTAGAAAGCCAAAACTACACAGACAACATGCATAACCCTTCAAATGTTATTGACTTCAGGTAGGCTAAACTTGTTTTATGCTGCCAGATATTGTTCAAACCTACAGACCTTTCCTTTAAATCCCAAAGTTTCCATATATAACAACTTGAAGTCTTAGATTTAAACATGTCACTCACTGTCCACATTATATAACTTTTTAATAAACAGCTGGAACAAAGCTGACACAGAATTTCTATGTGACTGCCAGACTGTGAGGAATAAGACGATTGCTCCAATCTTAAAGCTACTTAAAGGGAGGTTCTGCATGTTAATCTGTTAAACAATATCTCATTCACATCTTTACATGTGTGTCTCCTGGCATCTAAAGCATGTGAGCGTGACGTTACGGTGATAGTCCTTCTCTAATGCTGTATAAGCACTGGTACTGTATGCTGTGGGGTTGGTCATGAGGATGCAAAAGTAGACCGAGTGATCGAAACACAGCTGTAACACTGGTCAGCTATTTAATACTTTATGAAAACAGGACACAACAACACCACTTCAACACAAATGAAACCTCATATAGATCAGTACCTTTGAATACAAAAATATATGTGCTAGTTTTGGCTGGTACCAGCCATCAAAAGATCCATGTTCAAGTAAACTAGCTGGGGTGAGTCTTCTTGATCATCTCATAAATATGACGATGTAAATGAGTTTTTTCAAAACAATTCAACAAATTAATTAAAACAAATAAAGAGGCAGCTGTTACCATTTGACCAGTTATGTCTGGTGTTGTTGGTCTGTGGCTGAGCTTTGGTTTGACTTATTTCCACATCCACCTCACTCTGCTCCATCACACGAACAAGTCCGTTCCTGTCCTCCATCATCTCAGAGGTAACCACGTCCTAAAGAAGAAACAGATCATGAGATAACTTCTAGCACTGATAGGAGGTAAACAGCTGCCATCTGAGCAAAAACACAACATTTTACAGTGAGATTAACAAGGACAATTTACCATTCCTTATTAATATAATCACTTCTGAAGTTCCTCTGAGCCCTTAGGTCCTGAAACCTGTCGCGTAAGCATTTCCGAAATGTTATTTTCATGTCAGAACAAAAGAGGATCCAGTGATTTCATGTGACAGCAGCGATGAATCACTCAGTAATTTCATTAGAAACAAAAGAGTCACAAAAGAAAGAAGTGTGACAGGAGGCATGACCTTTTTGGAAGCAATGTTGTTTGGAATATTTTGGTGTTTCCTAACACGAATCATTGTGTCAGGAAATATCAAAATATTCCAAGTTTTGACACAACGGAAAGAGGTATGCCGTACTTCTGCAGCTACCAGGAGGTAGTGGAAACTAACTCAACTAATACTACATTTACAAAAGCAAGTAAGTTATCCATCAACCTGAGTCAGGTGTAATATATTGTAATTTAGAGTGCATGAAAACTAGTTACTGTTAAGGTTGAACTTGTTATATACTATAGATATGGTTAAAATAGTTTAAATTAATAAGCAACTGAAATTGTGTCAAGTTTTAAGTCATGGATAAACAATTAAGATAGTTAGCTAAAAGTTATTTAACATCAACATTTCAAATAGCCAAAAGGTATGGATAATGAGTTGAAATAGTTAGCTAAAGTTCATGGATAACTAAACTTGATCAAAGCAGCAAAAAGACTGATGATTAAGGGTGAAAACCTATTTTCTATAAATAAACGTGTCATCTGACGTGGGGTCACATCAGACAGAAAAAGTTGTGAGTCACTGTTCGTACAGATAAACAACTGTTAAAGAAGCAGACCAGTGTAGACTCTTTTTAGAAAGGACTTCAGATAAACCCCGGTCTTTATCACTGATAAACATGTCCGGCGTGACTAAAGAGAGGCACAAAAAAACTCACTTCTGCTTTCAGCAGTGGTGGAACAAAAGTATAATCAGCTTAAAGTATGTGTTTTGCAAAAACTCCCTTTCCTTTAGAGAATGTCACGAATAATACACTTTATACACTGTTTACTTTAATAGAAAAGCATATTTCTGTATGTTTTGCGAGTATAATCCCAGTCTGAAAACTAATGATTAACTATAGGTATGAGATAAATGTAGATGAGTAAAAGGTACAGTGTTTCTCTGTGAAATGAGTAAATGCACTGACAGTATTTACTTTCTGCTGCTGGCTTTCAGAGCTTTACTGCAATGATGTGGTGCTTGTGCCAGGCTATTACCTTCTTAATGGATAGATTCAGTTTAGAGGTTAGCTTTAAGTCAGTTTACATATTTATGAACCATAAGGGTTGCCAATATCTGTGCTGTCTTTAGAATGAAACGCCCACTTTATTGTGACAGTGTAGCTCAGTCTGTTAAGGGGAAAGAAGTATTTTTATTTGTGACATTACATCCCAACGGGGATCCTCCACAGCACAATAAGACAGAAAGAAACAGATAAAACTAAAGACTCATAGACAAAACTAGCTCTCTCTAGGTCTCCTTCCATCTCACATTCTTGCCTGCCTGCCTGTGTGGCACATTTTAGCACTGAAGTGTAAAAATTCATTGCTGTAGTCATGATATTAGTTTAACCCCTCAGTAACTTTAGTTTTCAGCCCTCTCTTTTACACACAGGCCTCCTCTCTGCCGTTATCTGATCATTTTCAGTTCCTTGTAAATAAAGTCAAACCAACTCTGGGCCAATTAATCATTTCCTGCTTACACTGCACCTGCAAGAGATGAACGATATATATATATACATTTATATATTGGTCATGTGTGTGCCAGCAGAAAGCTGCAACCACAGGCACAGGCAGCAGCTTCAGTGTCTCACTGCCTGATAGAGGAAACAGCACCGTTATCTCGAGCTTATCAGTAAATACTCAACTCCCTCACTCATCTGTTCATCTTAAAATTGCCTCCTGTCTGCTTTCACCCCCATTTGTGTCGTGCTGAACCTAATGTGTTCAAATTCCTTCATTTCTTCTATTAAGGAGCAATTCCTGCACAGAAACAAACATCAACAACATTTCACACAATCTCCAGAAAGTTTCAGTCTTTTTTTTTTCTTCTTCTTCTTTTTTTTTTTTTGCAGTTAAAAGCTGACATTAGAGGTGAGGGTTTAGAAAAGAGGAAGTCATGTCACGTTTTATTTGTGCGTAAAAGTTCATTTAAAAAAGCTTGTGTTCTTATCCTGTGGGTATCTTACATGTTTCAGCCGGTGAAGCCTTGAAACCAAAACCAATACAAATGACCATATTTCACATGATCAAACACATGTTACCTGCATTTTAGATGAAGCAGATAAAGGTCCATCATGTCAGCAGAGCTGTGATGAGATGGTTGTATTCCCTTCTTGGTCCTGACATTTGTTTTCAGAGAACATGGATAGTAGATCCTTTGAGAGCAACAGTACATGTCTTGCTGCGCACACAGACTGTGGCGTATGTTACTTTCACATTCAATTGTAACTCAGCAGTCTCTCTCTCTCTCTCTCTCTCTCTCTCTCGCTCTCTCTCTCTGAATTAGCGTGTGACTTGGATCAGCCCTGCCTCATGACTACAGGAATGTGGTTTGTGGTTCTCAGCTCAGACAGCACTAGAAATCCATCTTTTACATTTACAGAGGCTTATTAAGACAGTCTACTTAAACCTGATTCTGAAGTGGGACTTTTGATGTCATTGTGATTTTGTGTCACAGACTACAGTGTGTCTGAGAGCTGCAGCGTGCAGTGCAAAGAAAAGTTTTATGATGAATCCTGCTGACATTTATTGAGGAGGTAATTTGGTTTTATTGGCATTGTGTTCCGGTTTTACTGGAACTGTCACACATTAACTCATAAAGTCCAAAGATAGTTGTAGATAAATTGAGGTACAAACCCTACTTTGACATTGGACTGAACATTAATAGTTTATAGATAGATAGATAGATAGATAGATAGATAGATAGATAGATAGATAGATAGATAGATAGATAGATAGATAGATAGATAGATAGATACCGCCTGGATGTTGGTTTTGCTTTGATCTAGGCTTTTCTGTCGTGGTTGGTGTCTGTATCTAAGTTTGAATTATGCTGATAGATATTGCCAAAAGCTGCACAGTAATTTGTGGAACTGTCCTTGAATTAAACAGTTATCTGTTTATTGAATATATGAATAATCTGTTGATGGTCTGAAATACCAAAGGGAAACTGACAAATAACAAATAAACCTGAACTATACTATATATAAATTCATTGACTTGTGTTTATAATATACAAACAAATCTTATACATATATTATGTCGTTTTTTCGTTTTGCTTCACACTTTTGAATTGATTTGAAATTTAAATTCAATTACCAGGTTCCTGGCTCGGTCCTTAATAAGAAAAGTCTCTCTCACTAAAGTGACCCACAGCATGGATGAACTCAGTCACAATCCTGAAAACTGCGCTACTGTCTGGTTGTCGTTTCAGAAAAATTTTGCCCCCGTGTGGATAAAAGTAGGAAGTGTATTTAACATAATGTTCTTATGATAAATATAGAAACAGAAACAGAAAATAAAATGCATGAAATAACTGAAATGAACGACACATAGTCTATACAGTCTGTACATAGAGTAAAACAATTACAATTAACAATAAACAATACAATGTATGTCATTCTGTCTATGTATATTTATGTACTATGTAACAGTTTTTTAAATTAAACTGTAAGAACAAATGTGTAAACATTCAGCAGCTGCATGAGGTATATTATTATCCATACAAACATCATTCCAAATGATTTGAAAATAGCCAATAATTATAACTAATAAACAGCAGGGGAATTGTCTTTAGTCATGAAAATAAGTTTCTATTTTGTCAAAACAAAATAGAAAATAAAGAAAAAGTAGTTAGAAAAATAAATAGAAAGTAAAGTAAAAAAATAAGTAAAATATGAACCCAAATACAGGTAGATAGCTAGATAAAATGTGATTATGTCATTTAATTGTGTGTAAACTCTAAATGTGTTGTAAGTCTTTTATTTTGGTGAGTAACTGTGGTCATGTGACGCCATCTTGGTCATATGACTCGCTCGCTAGCTGCTGAATTTTGGGTCGCGCCGTCGCTGAGCTAAAGGGTGTTCCTGCCTGTGTTTGTGTTGATGTTTGTGTTTTCTATCGACTGGTCGTCAGACTGATGTCAGGACATTCACGCTGACTCTGTGCCGGACTGAAGAACGAGGTTTCAGGTCGTGGATCTAACATGGAGGCAGGAAGCCGATCCGCCGCTGTGTCGGTCCTCCTCTGCGCTCTGTTGTCTGCCTGTGTTTGTACCATCGACCCTGACCAGGTACACTTCACTGTTCTCTGGACTTAAATATGTTAGAAATATATTATATATGCGTTACAGCACACAGCAG
Organism: Argyrosomus regius; assembly: GCA_946959425.1. Classification (NCBI taxonomy): domain Eukaryota; kingdom Metazoa; phylum Chordata; class Actinopteri; family Sciaenidae; genus Argyrosomus; species Argyrosomus regius. Next base: position 17,757,945 of record OX336899.1, read on the forward strand.
CAGCTCTGCGTGTTGAAACTGATGACGTTTTAAGTTGAAAAAGTGTTGATTCAGCTTATTTCATTGTTCAAAGTGACTTTTTTGAGGCTTTAACATGTTTCTGTTATTTTGTCCAGCCTATGAATGGCTTCATATGTTTCCATAGTGACAAAAAAAATAAGCTTTTTGCAGCTGCGTGGTTAGGATTTCTGAATAAACAAATATATGCTTGCTGCAGTGAAAGTGGCTGTGTAAACTGATCCTGATGCAGATTCAGCTCTTCCCCTTAGTCATCCTTTCTGTCCTCTGCTCACTTTTCTGTCTCGTCTTTCTCCACTGTCCAGATTAACCCTATTGTGTATGAGGAGCAGCTGCTGTGGGTGAGCGGAGTCCAGGGCGAGGTGAAAACCTACAGGATCCCGCTGATCACCTTCACCCCCAAAGGAAGCCTGCTGGCTTTTGCAGAGGGCAGGAAGTCTGGGTCCGGCGATGGAGGAGCAAAGTTCATCGCAATGCGGCGGTCCACAGACAAAGGCAGGTGGACCACCAGACCAGTCACGCAGCCTGTACACTAACACACACACACTGACAGAGTGGTTGTGAATGTTTGCTCGGCCAGTCACAGGTTTAAGTATCTTAATTAACTTTACAACTGGATTAATACACTGTATTTAAACTTTTATTACATCATTGGTCGTCGTCAAATGAACAGGAAACATCATGGGAAACAAAAAAGAAAGAGAGAATAAAGCGACAACAAAATCTCATCGCAAAGTCTGGTTACTGATTTTTTTTTTTCACCCAGAGCTGTCTCACATTTTATGGCCTTGATCAGTGGATAAATAAAGCATTTTTAATCACGCTGATCTTCTTGAAGCCAAGAATGAATATAATTACGATCAACATACAGAAACTTACATGAGCTAAACTTTGGGACTATCCTTAAAGACTACAGATCAACTGCACAGACTACTAAAGTAGTATTATAACAGTATTATTAGAACTGAGGTTGGTTATTATTTGACACTCGGTTTTCAATACTATTCCCAGTCTGATACTGGACATTCAGCACTGATATCATAACCATTACATTTAGGTATTTAATGCTTTTGTCCAAGCAGACAAATATAATGTGAAAGAAGGATTATAAATGATGTATGAAAAGTGTTCAGTAAGACAAACCCTATTGTCTGAATATGCATTCATGTTTGTTAAACAACCTTTAACAGGAACAGGAAGATAAAAACGGCAAAAACAGACTTTGAGTTTGAAAACTGATGTGACATGTTGAAACAAAACAATAAAATAATCAGTTCTGGAGAAAATGATTCTCATTGTCAGAATCTGTGTCTGAATCCTCTCCTGTTCCTCCAGGTGCCACCTGGTCCCCGACCAGCTTTATTGTGGATGACGGATGGATACCGGACGGCATAAACCTGGGCTCGGTGGTGGTAGACGAGGAAGTGGGCTCAGTGATACTAATCTACTCCATCTGCTTCCACCTCTACTACTGCCAGCCGTCCAGCACCATGATGGTGGAGAGCACGGACGACGGCTTGAGCTGGACCGTGCCCAGAAACCTCTCGGCCCAGCTCGGACACCAGTCCTTCGCTCCCGGGCCGGGCTACGGTATCCAGGTGAGAGAATGTAGCCGGGGCTGAGCATGTGGACATTTAAGCTCAATGATTTCATGCTGCGTTCAAGTCACATTGGTGTTAGTGTGATGAAAAGCTGCTGACAGGGTAGTCATTCATGTCACATGCTAGTGGTGACTAAAGTGAGCTTTTAAAGACTCTCTGTGGTTTTGACATAACATTAAGTCATAAAAAAAATCATCTCCTCCCTGTAGGAATATTATGATTATATGATTATATGATTATATGACTATATGACTATAACTACAAGATCTTAATTCATACACCTTTGTCACAACGAATTAAGTTGTGGAAAGCTTTAGATATAATCTAATGCTTGAATATGATCATTTAAATCTTTGTACTTCATGAAAGGAAAAAAATGATTTTGTACATTAAAATTTCTCCATTATTTTATCCAAATTAAGAAGTGAAAACAGCTTACTGCTAGTTTTAGTGCTAGTTTCTGGTCCACCACATCTTCCTCTGTCTATTTCAGGTCAAAGTATAGTGTGTTGGCAAAACAAACTGAGTGGATAATTGGTTGAAATGGACAGAAACGTGGCTCCAAACTAAGGTGGAGCAGCTTTTGTCAGCTATGGAAGATGGTAAATGGACTGTACTTATATAGCGCCTTTCTAGTCTTCCGACCACTCAAATCACTTTTACACTACATATCTCATTCACCCATACATACACTGATGGCATTAGCTGCCATGCAAGGTGCCAACTGCTCATCAATTTTAGGAGCTTCACACACATTCACACACCGATGGCGCAGCCTTCGGGGTTCAGTATCTTGCCCAAGGTCACTTCAACATGCAGACTGGAGGAGCCGGGGCTCGAACCGCTGATCATCTGATTAGTGGACGAACCGCTCTACCTCCCAGCCACAGCCACCCCAAGAAGAGAGAATATTTGATTTTCGATGTTTAGACCAAATAATTACCCAAAGAGGAATAGCAGTCTCATGTTGACACCGATAAACTTTAAAAAGAGGAGTGCTTGAAATTGACGTTAAATTAAGATTTTAGTTTTTATGTGTTATATTTGTTTGTCCTTGTCTGTTAATTAAAGTCAGGCTGATCCGACTCTCCATTATTGTATTGACTCGTCACAGATATATTGTTATTAATGTACAGTATATGAAAAATATCAGTGCCCGAGCTCATTAACAAACAGTTACATCATACACCCAGCACGGCCATTGTTACTCTGTTGTTACTAAACTATCACTATGTACACGAGCTTCCTTTGGTGTCATTTATTAGTATTTAATCATTTGGGCTGTAGGTGTAGACTATGCACCACTCACATAATATGATGGTTTCATGTTGAATAATAATGAGCTCACCTTTGTCTGTATCAAACTTGCACAATGAAAGGTTGTTTTCCAAATGGCCTCCTCTGATGTGTGCCAGAATAAACTGGACATGGAGCTTTATTTTTGGCCTCTTTTATACAAGCAGGTTGCATGCATTAAAAATCATTATATAAGAGGGGAGTTGTAATTGTGCAAATTAGTGGATTATCCCTCAACCACGGTTGAAGTTGAGCATCTGAACAGCGATTATGAGCTTTTCTGTTTGTGTAAATCCATGCCAGGTTTTAGGACATTAAACCTTCTGTTGGATTGCAGTAGTTCAGACACTCTGGATAACTCTCATGGTTTGTTTGTTGAGATATTGATGTCCTTGTATTCTCTTTGTCCATACCAAATGTCTGTCCTCATCAGATCCTGCCTTGTACAGACATGTTTTCAGACTTGTGATGTAGTTTCTGTTTTGCACAGTTCAGATTCAGATTCAGATATACTTTATTAATCCCCGGGGGAAAATTCTTAGAAATACAGCATAACATAACAGTAGAGCTGAGTCCACATATTTTTGTGTCTTTGCACTACAGAAGCGCCACGACCCGGCTAAGGGGCGGTTGGTGGTGTGTGGTCATGGTACGCTGGAGAGAGATGGAGTTTTCTGCATCCTGAGCAATGACCACGGACGCACCTGGTACAACGGTGCCGCACTGAAAAGCATCCCTTTCAACCAGAAGAAGAAGGCACAGGATTTCGACCCTGACGAGAGCCAGGTATGCATGCTGCTGTGAACACTCTGATAAACCCACTGGACGGAGCCTTTCCAGCACCAAACAGCAGACAAAAAGTTCTAGCAGTTAGCAGTGAATAATATCATATTTAAATGTGTCACTTGAACAGAAGTATGTCACCAGATGAATAATAACGCTGTTTTGTGTCTGCTATGCTGAATGGATGATCATTTCCTAACATGTAAGCCAGAAAAACTTTATTAAGGCCGTTTAGCTGTCGACATGTTGTGGAGTTCCTCTGCCCTCTAGTGGATGAACAAAATGCAGCTGTAAATGTTTTATTTCAAAATAACTATCAGTTTTCTTGATGTGAAGTCTTCACTGTAGTGATGCCGCGTGTCACATTGAATCAAATCCCACTCAATGAATGTCACAAAGCATCAGTGTCGAGCTAAACCTGCTCCTTCCTCTCTGTAGCTGGTCGAGATGCCGGACGGCAGCATCATCGTCAATGTGCGGAACCAGAACAACTACCACTGTCGGTGTCGCGCGGTGGTACGCAGCTTTGACGGTGGAGAGTCCTTGCCCATAGATGAACTGTACTTTGACTACACGCTGGTGGATCCTGCAGTAGCAGCTGGAGCGCTGCAGAAAGACGGAGTGCTCTACTTCACCAACCCGGCCAATGAGCAACACCGTAAGATCTCTTCTTAAAAAGACAAAAGTAGCATCAGTTACACACACTTCATTTATTGATTAAAAAACAGATCAGTGAATGCCTGAGCACTAACATCCTGAATCCTCCCCTTCAGGAATTAACCTGACCTTACGTTGGTCAGTGACCCATGGGAACTCATGGGAGAATAAAACTGTCCAGATATGGTGGGGGCCAAGTGGCTACTCCAGCATGACATCACTGAACGGTGATTCTCTAGAGGACCAGAAGTACATCTTTGTCATCTATGAGAAGGGCAAGAAAGACTATGACGAGACCATCTCGGTCGTCAAGATCCACCTGTACGGCGGCCGGTAGAACACATGATTTGGTGGCAAGCAGAAAAATCGTGAGGTATGATGCATGAAAACTGATTTGTTTACTACTGAACACGTTTGGTGGATAAAATATCTGAGCGCGTCTCCTGTTTTAATTTCACCTTGTGTTTGTCTCCCAGATTCAAATGTTGGAGGGAAAAAGGGAAATGTTGAGCGCTCCCAGGACTTTCTTAGGATTAAAAAAAGAGACTTGAAACATGGGAAAGAGGCTCAGCACCATGAACGTGATGAACTGAAAAAAAAAAAAGATTTTCTATCATTCTCTTCTCTAAAATTCCACTGTTGATGAAGTCACTATGTGTAATTTTCTGTGTCTGGACGTGTGTGTTTTTTTGCAAAAAGATTTGCACAGCCAACATTTCTCCTGCTCTCATATCAAAGAAAAAGTTTCTAAAGTTTCTAAAGAACTTACCAGGTAATGATGATGATGCCATACTAAAGTAACATAGATATCTAATTCAACGCACAACCTCGTCAGATTCACTGTATACTTGGCTCTGGTGTGAAATGGTGCAGATATTTGCAGATATATATGCTGTATGCCATGATGAGGAATTTGTTGCTATCATTAAGATGTGAGTGTGGCATGAATACATGCTGCCTGAAATTGATTCTGCCTTGTAAAACCAGAAATGGTGTAAAATGAAATGTTAATAGCCTTTTTGTTATGAGACTGCATGCTATTTCCAACTGAGTGGTTTCAGGACAAGCAATAAAAACATGAGGCGTGAGTGAGTGTGTGATTGAACATGAGAGTGAAGAGGTTAGTACATAATGTAGTCAAAGTATCCTCTTTTGTACTTGTACAGAATGATGTTCTCTGATATTTTATAATCAGTCTGAACTCCACTCTACATTTTTTTTAATTTTGAAATCAAGTGTCCATTTATGCCCTGTATCAGCAGCACCGCACAAAGGGGTCACATTGTTTTGCAGCAGGATGTTATCTGGTCTGTACTATCTGTACAATAAATACAGAATTTCTAAGTGTTGTACACCCTTTTATTTATTTGTTGTGGACACAGCTGAGCTGATTTTCAATGCTCATTCATGATTTAAGGAAAGGAAATCTTCCTTTTTCATCCCGAGCAGCAACCATCACTTTTCCTCACCAGGGTCACGGTGGGGCTGGAGCCTATCCCAGATGACTTTGGGACGAGAGGTGGGGTACACCCTGGACAAGTCACCAACTCATCACAGGGCACTTAGAGACAAACAACCATTCACACTCACATTCACACCTACGGCCAATTTAAAGTCAACCAGTTGAGAGAACCCACGCTGACACGGGGAGAACAATTTCTCTTCAGATGATGATGGAAAAGACCTCTCACAAATCACATGCTATAGGTCTGTGATTACAACACAACAGTAGAAAAGGAATTACATCAGGGCTGAAGAAAAAATATAAAATCACTGACAAATCTGCAGTGATTTTATATTAATTTCACTGCATGTCTTTGTGATCTACCTTTATAGATGTGTACTGAAGGTTCTCCTGTGAAGGACTTGATGTTATTGAGATTTTTTTGGGACTACTTACAAAATAAAAAAATAAAATAAATATGCTGATTATTCCAAGTTTTTACAGTTTGCACGTCAGTTTTTTTTTTCTTTTCTTTTTTTTTTTTTTTTTTTACATGTGTGACCTGAGATACCCTCTGTGCTCTACCTTTTGTGGGCACATTTCTCTGCAGCCTTTGACTAAATTTGTCTTCGCTTGTCCAGATTTACGTCGATGTTTGCAAAGAGCATTTCATCTTCACTCCTCATAATCCCTAATTATGACAGCTCTGACTAATAAGACAAAGAGTGAATTACATTCAAAGTGAGCGGGCTACACTTATTTGACTTCATAATCAATCTATGAAAGGATTTAAATTATTTTTTAACGTTTAACTGACCAAAAAAAATAAGAGTCGCATTTTTTTTTTTTTTTTACCGTGCAGGTCCCAAACGGCTTCCATCTCACAAAATTACCCAGTAGCCGTTGACGGCTCTTTAGATGACGGATCGAGTCCAGTATTGCAATTTCTTTTCACCTTTTCATTTATTTTTGGAAAAAAAAAGAAAAGGAGTGCAAGTAAGCCGACTACCCTCTTTGTCTTTATAGAACTACTCACTTGTAAGTTAGTGCGAGCTGCTGCAGAGACCTTGTGTTTTGTGACTATGCAGGAGGATAACGTTGCTTAGCTAGCTGGGTCACTTGCTAGAAAGCTACGCGATAGCATAGCTAACCTCATTCTGCGATACAACCTCGAGACAAGTCGGGACAAGACCAGGTCAGTGGCCGGAACATTGTGCATGTTTTATGCAAACACCGATTAGTTACACTATATTTAACAGAAAGTGTCACCATTAGTATTGGACAAAGACGTATCATGCCCCAGAGGAGATGTTTTGTGGAGGAGCAGTCTTATTTTTTAGGGGAAAGGCACAGTGGTGGTGGTTGTTGTTGCTAGCTAGCTAATGGTAGGTGGTTGTCTAGCTCGTTAGCCTAGCTCGGCTGAGTTGTCTGACAGTGTTTGTCATATTAAATGATTACACGCTTTGTGAATAACTACACATACGGTTATTTTCTACTTATATATATCGGCTGCTATGCGCGCCTGTTGTTGAAATGTGTGGTAACCGTTTGTTTGCTCACTATGTAAGCCAATGTTAGCGGATAACCGTTAGCGCAGGTTGAAGCCTGGCGAACAGCTTTGGCTATTACACCGTCAGTTTACGACACACTGACGTTAATTAATGTGGGTATTTATTTATATCAAAACATTTAACGCTTTAATCAGTTGTATGGCGACATGTTGGCTTCGTTAGAGCTAACAGTTATGCTAGAGGACTGGTGTGTGTTAACGTTATAATATGCACCGGGCCTGTCTCCACCGCCATTTTGTTTTGTTCTCCTAATAAAATCTTATTTCTGCGCTGCCCTGCGCCTCCTACGAACGATTAGACGAGCCAACGCCGTTTGATGAAACTGCCCGGCCGCATTGTCGGCGTGTTATTCAAAAGGTAGCACCCCAGAGAGTTGAAGAGCAATAAGCTAATGTTACCGCAAGGTGTTGAAAATGCATTATGAAACATGAACGCAGTCCCCCTCCCAACGCGAACGCTCAGGCCCCGTGTTAGCCAGCTAACGTCGGTTAGCACTACAATATAGCCATCTTATGCGTCGGTGGTTTTGTCAGTTTGTGGTTTGTGTATTTGATACCGATCGTGAAAGCTGCTGTCGTGGATACCAGATATTCATAACAACAAAAAAAAGATAATCGTGTTGCTAGCTGTTATGTGGTGAGCGTTTATCGTTAGCTTTAGCTTCACAAGGGCCCTTTGTGGCAGGCATACGTTGCTGCAGTTATGGCTCGGTAGTGTAGCTTCTGGCCCCAGTTAATCCCCCATACAACATGTAGTTGACCAGCCATCCCACGACCTAATTTTCTAATCTCATCTGGCTGTTGAGGCACGGCGCAGCAGTGCTGCTCTGTAGTCATCCTCCCAAACCCTCTTGTGGTTTCATGTATTTGTTTTCCTCAGTCATGTGTGTGTTTGTTGCAGACGTCGTGTGTTTTGTCGTTATGAGGGTTGTCAGCACAGTGGACTTCACTTGGATTTACATCTGAAGTTTTATTTCGTTGTTTTGATTGTGGTTTCATGTTCCTGTTTGTTCATCACATTGCTGCTATGAGTCAGGTGGACTCGTTATTTAGCTACACTGATGACTGATGGAGCTGTCAGGACTTTCATTAATTATTTCACCCTCCAGTCATTTAAATATACATACACCAGCGTTATACAGAACAACATAACAAAGAGCTGCTGCTTGAAGTCTTTGTTTAGCTCCAAACTGTGCTCATGGACCATTTGGATAAGCTCTCACCGTTTCATTCAAAGCATGTGAATGGAATGACTAATGTTATTTGCAGCATAATAATCTATGAGAATCGTCTGCTCTCAGTAATTGCTCCTAATGGGAGCTGGGCGTAGCAGGGGCAGCAGTTTAACCTGCTGGACGCAGCCAAATCATCCTGAATTGGACAGATGTCAGCGAAGTGTGTTTTATTGATGTGCAGTAAAAATGAGTTCAAGCTAAAGGCCTGGCAGTTGCCATGGAGCCAAACCTGTCTCAAGGCAAGGCATGGAAGAATATCATTTATAATGTGTTGCCATAGAAACCGTGGTTGAGCTTTTTCCCTTTCTTTTGTACAGTGGTTCCTGTGATGAGGTGTTTAGTCATGCACTCTATGAAGTCTGCTCACATTAAACTGTACTCAGGCTGAATTCTTCTGTGGCTAAAATGTGTGTAAACATATCATACCTTTTTAATCCCACCACCACCGTCTCCTCAGCTCCCAAAAAGCTGGACCAGAACCAGAATTTATGCAAAGGAGCGCTGCACAAATGTTGGCGTAACCGCCACAATAGCACTCGCACACCGAACAAAGTTTTGAGACGCTATCAGGGTGGCACAGCAGCAGGTAAACGGTGCAAAGCAACATGTGTGGGACAAATAAATGTCCATATATTGGTCCATGTATTTATTTCAGTTCAACATGCTCTCGTTTTTGAGGAGCAGACACTTGAAAAATGTGCTCCTTCATGTGGGAAAGCCTGATGTGAAGAGACTGCAACACATCCAATTCTTCATGTAAACAGAGATCGCTGATTTTTTTGTAAAATCTGGCCAATAATCTAAGTCAGATCCATAAGGCAACTCAAATGCACCAAGCTGGTTTTAATTGGTCAGAATTGTGAGATGTCTAACGTTGTAATGTGTAGAATCCACATAGTTTAACTTGTTGAACTTGGAGCATCATTTTGAAGCTGATTGTTGAGGTAAAAAGTCGTTGACCTGCCAAAAAAATGCAAATGGTGTTTGTCTTTGAAATGTCCCAAATTTAGTTTTTAAAGGACGTTTAAAAGTTGAAATTTGTGGCTTCAATGTGAATAATTAAAGTCCACAATGTATGGAAACAAGATATTTGTGTATTTTTTACTGAATGCACAAGAGACAACAACAAACACGGTGTGTTTTGCCACATGTCTCACACACAGTGGGTTGGTGTGCCTGTGTGAAGTGAGGCTGCCACACCTGGACAGCAGCAGAAAACCTACATAGGCCCTGCTGTTAAAAATGTATTTTTCCCCTCTTGAGTATCTTACCCCCACACTATGGTGCGTCTTAAATCATTGTCTTATAATACACATATCTCAGAGCCGCCTGTGTTACTGTTGTTTTTATGGGTAACATATTTTCTATGCTGTTAAACCACACACTTCCAGCAGAGTCACCACCACCACCCAGTCCCTTATTTGAATCCGTCAGGCCGCAGCACATATGTTCAGGATTTTTGGATTTATGAGGCGCTTTCTGTTTTGCTAGTTGTTTTGAATGCATGTTTGTACAATCAGCACTTTCTGTGCATATACCTGGTGTCAAATCTCTCCTTCTCTCCCCTTTCTCTTTGCCTTCCCCCTTTCTCTCCCAGTCTCAGGGCTCACCATACTCAATGAGCGGACAGCGCAATGTCAGAGCGCTCTGGGCAAACTGCAAAGGGGAAGGAAGGCAAAACCAAGTATGCGTCTCTCAACCTGTTTGATACATACAAAGGAAAGAGCCTTGAAACACAAAAGCCTGTTGGTGAGTATCACGATCATGTCCAAGCTGTCATCGTCACGTCATTCTTGTCTTTCTCATCATTCTATCCAGCTTTCAAATTCTGCCACATGGTTTTGTTTTGCAGCTAAAGATGTGAGAGTTCTTTTCTTATTGATTAGCCTAAAGAAACAGATGTGCTACATCACAGCTGGATTTTGGATTTGGTGCTGTGATTTTAAAAGTGTCTAGCTGTGCTGTGACGCCTCGCGGCACAAAGTACTGCATCTTTGTTGCCTTAGCCAACTGTCTCCCTAATTGCCGTGGTGCTGACTTCCAGTACAGGAAGTAGATGACGTGCAGCATCTCTCATCTGCCTGCCAACCTGGTTTTGCTGATACTGTTAATATGATTCAGGGATCAAGGATATTTACTACCCTTATTTATAGGCACCTGTCTCTGAGAGAAAAAAACATTTTCTATTGGGAAGTGTCAAACTTTAGTCATATAGAAAGAAATTATGTATAGCCTGGAGGTTGAATAGCCTTCGAGCCTTGGCATGTCAGCTGAGCCTCGGAGCTACCGAGCCTGACCTGAGACAGAGGCTTACTTGTGGACGCTGTTTGACTTCTGTGCTGAGTCCCCAGTCTATGTTTTATTCAGAAGCTCCCCACTAGATCTAAGCAGCTGTCCCCGTTTCCAAACTACTGACTCCCCCCCCCCCTCCATTGCAAAGCCATGCACTGCTGTGGTTTCTGTGAGCCTCAAGGAAACAAATGAGGGATTGATATTCTGCATAGCTTCACTTTCCAGAATCAGAAGGCTTTTCCATGCTTCTGTGAGCATCCATATCGTAATACTTCTTCATAAACTGTAGTTGAAGTGGGTTAACTGAAGCTTTTTAATAACATCTAGAAGCTTTTCCCCTAATCCATATTCATCAGTATCATCAGACTAAACTACCAAACCTCTAGCTTCGTCGGTTGTTCAGCATCCTAATTATGTATCCAGAAAGTAAGCTGTGATCGACATCCCTATCATCAGTCTCCTCCTTACATTCAGTAGATTTAATTGGTATCAGGTTTCAGTGGTCCATCTGTGCTAATGACCTCTTTCATTTCCCCCATATCAGTTCCCCCCCGCCATGGCCTGCAGTCTCTTGGTAAAGTTGCCTCCGCACGGCGTATGCCACCCCCTGCCAACCTGCCCAGTCTGAAGGCGGAGAACAAAGGCAACGATCCCAACGTCTCGCTCGTTCCCAAAGACGGCACAGGATGGGCAAGCAAACAGGAACAAGCAGACCCAAAGAGGTAAGTAAACCCCGTTAACAGGCGATCTATCACAACAATTTTAGACTTTTACTCACTGCAGAAGTGTCTAATATCTGCCCTGTTTGTTCTTTCTCTCAGTACCGATGCATTGCCAGCACCGCAGCCGGAATCGCAGCAGCCTGTGGCTTCACCGACACCTGCACCGACCCGCCCGAGAACCCCGCCAGCTTCAGAGGTACTGACAATCACAGTAACATGAAAGCAAACTCATACCTTTTTAAGAAATTATGTTCATGGAGAATTATAGCAGCCACAGGTGACTTATATTGTATTTGTCTGTTTGCCAGGCTCTGGCCCCAGCTTCAACCCAGGCCGTAGGGGCAAGGTCCTGGGCACAGGCCAGTGTTACACATGGAACACAAGGGGATGGTGAGTCTTCCTTTTTGTGTAGCTCTCATAGATTAGCTATAGCTTTTCATGTGTGATTGGGAAAAAAAACTAAACATTCTTCTCTTTTTGCAGGTGGAAAGGGATCAAACCAACCATCGCCATTCTCTCGCGAGGAATTTCCCACCCTGCAGGCGGCTGGCGACCAGGACAAAGCTGGCAGAGAACAGGGCACTGCAGATCAGTGGTATGGGCCCGGACCAAGCCTCCGCCCCCAGAGTGAGTGATGCCCACTTAATCTCAAATAATTGATCAAGCAGACCAGACCTAATGAAGTCACAGCAATTATGTTACAGACTTCAGATCTTGGCTAGTGGTTCAGTTGATACCATCAGGCAGTTTAGCACACAGAGAGTGTACATACAAATGTGGCTGCATTGTTGTTTTTCTTGATGCTTGTCAGTGTATTGCTGTGTACTACCAAATTAGGGAATTAGGCAAAATAAAAGGAATTATTAATTATATAACAAAACCATAATCCATTCATATTGTCGAGTCCAGACATTGGTCTTAGTTGAAAAGATTTCTAAAGTTATGGCTTAGCATATCTGGACATATTCCATTAAAGCTCATAAACCATACTGACCGCTCTGTCCTCTCCTGTGTTCACTGTCCTTAGACGTTACAAGTTGGCGGGACGGTGGGGGCCGAGCCCTGGCACCCACCCTGTCTGGGGAGGGGGCAGTGGAGGGTGGCACTGGTGGGGCTCTGGTGATGGATGGGGCAGCTGGGGTCCCCCCTCCCAATTCTCAGTCCCACGGGCCACCTAGGAACCCTCCCGCAGGCAGCCCCGCCTTGCCCCTGCCCCAGCCCCCTGTGGGGCCTGGGTTCCCCCAATACCGAGGGATCATCCCTCCCTTCGTAAGTTTTCCTCTTTTTCAGGCAAATATTGTAGTATTTGTTTTTCTATAGCTGCACTTTTAAGGGCCTTTTAAACAGTTCTCCTAATTCCAAAGTTATTTGTATTTTTTGTTTTAGATGTATCCTCCCTACCTGCCCTTCCCAGCCCCCTATGGCCCTCAGGGGCCCTACAGGTACCCGGCACCTGGGGAAGGGCCCGCTCCAAGGTATGTTGCTTGCCAAAATCAGTTTCAGCTAGTACTGTCTTACTTTATCACAGTTTTATTCTCCTGGTCTACACGGTAATTTTAACTTAAATCTCAGTTTTCCAGCCCTTTTGAGGTCACACTTTCCTCTTCCCCTCTTTCAGGTTCTCTCGTGGGCAGGGTGGTCCTGACAACAGGCCTCAGGGCGGCCCACGTGACACAGGTGGAGAGGTGGTGAAGCGACCCTCTATCCTAAAGCAGGATGACCTGAAGGAGCTAGATGAGCTGGACCATGATGGAGACGAGGGCTGGGCAGGTAAGAACAAAAAACAAACACTCAATCATAGATACAAAATAACATGTAAATAGCAAAGGGTTGGCTACGGAGAACCTGTTCGAGATCCAAATGTATAAAGAACAGTGGCTTCTATTTCACATTGGAGGAAAAAGACAAATGTCATGATATAAATCACCAAGAGAAGAAATTAGAGCTTGAGTCGTGTAGGAGAATAAAGAAATGAGCAAAATGAACAGTGTTCTCATTTATTATATTTATAATGAACTAGCACTGCAGAGGACTTTATTTTGGTTGTTGTGCATGGAGGATCCAGCCCTGTTATGTCTTGTCATTAAAGTATTCCTAATGTATTGCACGTTGATTTAGTGCTCCTGCTGCTAAATGATTAAGGAGTTGATGACATCGTGGTAGTGGGTGAGATTGCTGCTGTCTAATGTTGCAGATGTTTCTGCATATCATATTTCCTGCTGATCCAAGCAGAGGTGTTCCAGTCACTACAGTCAGCTCAGAGGAGAGGGAGGGGGGGTAGAGTATCAGGTTTATCAAAGTGAAGGATGATGATAAATGATATGCAAATGCACTGAATGGATGGTTTGGATCAAACATGGTGGCTCATGTTTTCTTGCTTTTTTTTCCTCCATTTTCTCAGGAGCTCACGAGGAGATTGATTACTCTGCCAAGTTGAAGTTCAGTGATGATGAAGGAGATGAAGAGGGGGAAGAGGAGAGAACCGAGAGAACCGAGAGCAACAATGACTCGCGGTACGTGACCATACATTCAGTGTGTGTGTGTGTGAGAGTGAGTCAGTGAGTTTTTTTGGCTCAAAATGTGACCACATTATACCGTTGTGCTGTCATTTGTCTGAAAAAATGTGCATGTTTTTCTCTTGCCCTCAGTGAGCAGCAGAGGTCCCAGGATGCCCCCCCTGCAACCTCTCGCTCCCGAGCCTCGGACAGCGGCGGAGACCCCCGCCACACCCCTCCTTCTAATGCTGACAATGGCCCCCAACCCCCCTCCAGCAAGCCAGGATGGGCCGAGGAGGGAGGCAGTGGCTGGGGAGCCCAGGGAGCACCATCCAACTACCAGGTATAGACGCTGAACAGCAGCAAAAAGGTGTTGCCCAGACAGGCCAGACTCAAGCTGTGAAAAGTCCAAATTTACAACACAGAACAGTTTGTGCATACTGTTCAGCAAAGACTTATTTGTGGGCAGAGATGTGTTAGCGTGTGTGTGTTTCTGTCAGTGTAGGTTATTGTGGTGGAGCATGGCTAACTGTGTCTGCCTGTATACAGGGGCGCAGGCCTGGATTGGGTGGTCCCCGGGAGCAGCCCTCCCCCCCACCTGGGCCGCTCCTTGGACAAGGGCCTTACTCCTTTTACCGACAGGTAGACATCTGGATAGAGCCTCATAGACAAATCATTTCTATCATTATCTCATCCGCCGCCCACAGGTTTTATGGATCAGTCATCTTTAGTTTTAAGTTCGTCTTTTGCCTCTTGAGTTTTATTACAGTTGATGTAATCATCCGTAACACATTTTTCTCCACAAGATTGCAGTGATGTCATCTAGAGAACTGAAAACTGCATAATAGAGCATGATATATTTTTTTAACTGTGCAGGACCGGCCCCACAACCAGGGTGCACCTCTGGTCCCAGGGAAACCTGGCTCCACTCAGCATCAGCCAGCAGCAGGAGGCCCTACTCCTCCTCCCCAGCCGGGCCTGCTGGTCCATGGGGCCCAAGGGGCCCAAGGGGCCCAAGGGGCCCAAGGGGATGATGAGGATGAAACTTGGCGTCAGCGCAGGAAGCAGTCCTCCACTGAGATCTCTGCTGCCGTGGAGCGAGCCCGTCGCCGGCGTGAGGAGGAAGAGCGTAGGATGGAGGAGGAGAGACGCGCAGCCTGCGCAGAGAAGCTAAAAAGGCTGGATGAGAAGCAGCAGCAGCAGCAAGGCACCAACGTAGGAGGTGGCGGTAGCAGCAGTAAAACCCCAAGCCTTGATGGAAACTCCACAGCTGCCACAGCAGGCAGCCCTAGTCCATCTGTTTCAGCGTCCTCACCCAACATCAGCCAGCCCCCATCCCCTTGTGTGGACCCCGAGGAGCCTCCAGTGCTGGCTGTCCCGCCAGGGCCCAGTCCTGGAGTCAGTGACCGACAGCGAGCCAGCAGCAACAGCAGCTATGACTCCAGTGCAGGTGAGTTTCTCACATAGGTGATGAGCCATGACTCTTCTGAATCATTTGGCTTTCTCAACACCTGTATTTAATGACAGTTAAAATAAAGCTTCCACTCTTGATTATGGCCCCAACATAATCAACCCTACAACCTACTTTCTTGGTTCAGATGCTCAACCGTGTCCCCAGCCAGCTGTGTCACAGCCACAGCAGCCCACGCTGGACGTACCTCTACCAGGAGAGATTAAGGAAGAGACCATGGGCAGTGCTCACATCCGTGCAGGAAGTGGAGGTGAAAGAGTAGTTGACCCAGTGAAGATTGAGAATATCGGAGGGGGAGCAGGTCGTCAAGCCGGTGGTCCTCCTGGCCAGGGTTACTCAAAGTACCAGAAATCTCTTCCACCTCGATTTCAGAGGCAGCAGCAGGTTAGGAATTGTACTTGTCTTTTTTCTTAAGTACAGGTATTACTTAAATGGTTAAGACAAGAATATTATATATAATGTTTATTTCTCTTCAGGAGCAGCTCCTGAAGCAGCAGCAGCAGTGGCAGCAGCAGCAGCAACAACAGCAACAGCACAGCCAGGCATCACAAAGCCAGCTGTCCCCTCAGCCCCAGGCTCCACAGGGTCCTTCACCAGGTTCAACACCCCAACCGGGGCCTGGACCCAAGCAGGGTGGACCACTGTATCAACCCAGCAATATGGTTCGACCCCCACCCCTGCCAATGAATTTCGACCCTCGCTGGATGATGATGCCCTACATGGACCCCCGCATGATGCAGGGCCGCCCTCCACCTATGGACTACTATTCAGCTGGCATGCACCCGTCAGGTGAGATCAATTATTGTCATCTATCATCAATTAATACAATACTGCCGTATTATAGAACATGGTTATTGTATGGGGGGGCCAGTGCAGTGATTATTGTGTAGTCACATTGTTGACTAAAGTTGACAATATGTATATATTTGGTGACGGTATGTGTTTCTTTTCTACCACAGGGCTTATTGGGCGTGAGCGATCTGATTCTGGGGGCTCTGGTTCAGACCCCTTTGACAGGCAGCAGCAGCAGCAGCAGCATCCAGGGCACCCTCACCGTGGGACCCCCCCTATGGATCCTAAGCTGGCCTGGGGGCCAGAGGTATTCCCTGGTGGAGGGGAGGGCCGTGGCCTAGCCTCCCCCCTGAGACAGAAGCAGGCATTGGAAGATGACGATGGGGCTAAAGGACCCAGGTACGGATACACGAGTCAGTTTGGTGGAGATGTTCACAGTGAAAAATGGAATACAAGTGAAATTAGATTTTGATTTACTGGAATGTATTTTATATTTTTTTCCATCTTCTTTTATCTAAGGAGTGACACTCCTCCACACCGCATTCGAGAGGGTGGATTGGGACCTATTCAGCAGCCTGCCTCCAACTCTGGGACATCCAATCAGACTCCACCTCCAGTTGGCACTCAGGTTGGAGCACAGGGAGGCAGCCACCACCCGCATCACTACATGAGTGGGCGGGGCAACTACAGCAACTTCCCTGACCAGGGTGGAAGGATGCTTCCCCACCAACAGCAGCAAAGAGCAGGAGAGAGGGGAAATCAGCCGCACAGCTTCGCCCACCAGGACGAAGGGCCTCCCCGAGGATCTCAGCAGGGCCAGATTTGGGGAGCGCCACACCCTCACTACGATCGCAATGGTCGAGCTGATCTCCCCCCTGTCGAGAGCAGCTCTCATCTTCACCACCATCACAGCCACCACCCTCAGCAGCCTCATTTCCCTCTCCACCCTCACAAGTCAGAGAACAGCCGTGACAGGGTTGTCGAGGCCCCTGCTAAGAAGACAGACTCTTCTCCTCCAATCCACCAACCTTCTCTCTCATCTTCCTGCTCTTCCTCCTCCTCCTCTTCTGCCAGGGATGATGGGAATGTCAAAGTCGCCCTACATCATCACCCATCCCAGAGAGAGAATGAAACTGGCATCGGGCACAGTCTTGGTGAAAGAGGGAACAGTGGCAGCACCGGCGGTAGCGGTCATATGAAACAGGAGAAACCGGGCCCGGCATATGCTCCCCATTCCTCCATGACCTCTAGCCCACCTCCCGCTCAACATGGCAGTCATAATCAGCCTCAGCAGCAGCAGCAGCAGCAGCATCATCATCCCCATCCTAAATCAAACCAAAGAGGGGGACGGGAGCACAAGACAGAGACCCAGTGGGGCCCACGGCCTGGCAGCAGCAACACGGGTGGAGGATCCTCTCATGGAAGGAGGGGCAACAATGCAGGAGGTGGGAACAACTCCCGTGGAGGGGAAGACTCCTCCAACACTGCTCTGGACCACAAACCCTCCAACCAGACAGGAGGCGGCAACCCCAACAAGAGGGCAGGGCCTATTAAGAAGCCAGTGCTGAAGGAGATGAAGAGAGATGGAGGGGAAGCTGATGGAGGAGAAAAAACAAGTGTAGGCTTTGGGAAAGATAAGGAGCAAGATGGTGGCCAGCCTACCTCCTTGAAACAGGAGGCCTCCTCCATCTCCCAGAACACATCAGCTCCATCTAAAGATGAGTCAGCGCAGCCTGCCAAACCTAGGAATGGAGGAAAAGAACGATCTGCAGGAGGTGGTGGTGGTGGAGGAGGGTCAGGTAGAGGGCCCAAAGATGTAGACACAGCTTCTTCAGGATTTTCTGGGTCTTCATCCAGGAGGGACAGGGACCGCTCCTTTGAGAGAGGAGGCGGCTCCTCCCACCACCATGGAGTCCCTGCCAAAGGCAGCAGAGCCAGTCGCGGCCGAGGGGGAGAGTTCTTTGGGCGTGGGCGTGGTTACCGTGGCACATACACGGCTACTGCTGGTCCCAGCGGTGGCAGTCGGGGCAGAATGGGTGGCAGGAGCGGCAGAGACTACCGCTCGTCTGTTGGCAGCGGCCACCATCATGAGTCTAAAGGTGAGGGAGGAGGTGGCAGGCATGGTCAGGATCGCTCCCAGCATAACCCAGCCAGGGCCAGGAACCGAAGTGAAACCCGCAGTGAGGGGTCAGAGTATGAGGAAATCCCCAAGAGAAGGAGGGAGAGAGGTTCAGAGACTGGCAGTGAGAGCGGTGCAAGCGACCTTGGTCACTCAGACAAGGACGACATCCAGAAACCCAACACCAAGAATGGCTCTGATCATGCCAACACCGCTGGCAGTGCTACCATGTCAGCTGCACCACCCAGAGGTTCCCAGGCCAGGGTCTTCACCCCCAGGGGTGTGCCCTCTAGAAGGGGCAGAGGTGGCGGTAGTGGAGGAGGAAACATCTACAGAGGTAGTGGCAATGTTGGAGGAGCACCTGGAGGACACCGGGTGGGGCCTAGCTCAGCCTCTCACGGTGGATCCTCCAAGTCATCAGCACCAGGCCGAAAGCATCAAGGCCCGCCGCAAACGTCTGGGCCCAAAGACTCGGGCAGGGGAGGAAATGGAGGAGAGAAGAAAGACAAGATAGCTGATGCAAGTCAGGCTCAAAGTCAGGGGTCCAGTCCCCCTCAGCCATCTTTGCCCACTACAACTCCTGCCACTCTGAGTTCCACTGAAAATGGAGGAGTTGTGACCCAACAAGCGTCAACCAACCCTACATCAAACTCTGGAGGGCCAAATCCACTCCCTCTGCAGACTAACCGTGGGTTCCCTCCCAGTGGGTTTGAACGACCACCTCGACGCCGCCGTCACGGGCGTTCGCAGCATCAGCAAGACAAGCCTCCCCGCTTCCGGAGACTGAAAGAGCGAGAGAATGCTGCACGTATCAACGGAGGAGTGGGGGTCATCGGGGGAGGAAGGCCCTCCTCTCCTTCCCTGAATTCAGTTCAGGACAGTAACGGAGCCCCAATCTCTGCACCCATCACAGGCAATGCCCAAAATGCTAACCACAACACCACAGTAACGGCCAACAGTAACAGTGGCGGGCATCTTAGCAATGCAAACAGCCACCACCATCACCACTACAACCAGGGCAACGCTGGGCAGACCCACACCCAGCACCACCACAGCCATGGAGCAAAGTCCCCGGACTTCACCAACCAGAACTCAGACCAGGCCAACGAGGAGTGGGAGACGGCCTCTGAGAGCAGCGACTTCACAGAGTTCAGAGACAGGGAAGGAGGAGGAGGAGGAGGAGGAGGAGGAGGGGGGAAGTCATATTCTTCTCACCATCCCCACCACGTAGGAAGGGGAGGAGGGGGCGGCGGAGGCGGCGGAGGTGTGGTCGAGCGTGAAATGTCGGGAAAAGAGCCCTCTGCTAATAAAAGAAGCTTCTCAAGCCAGCGGCCTGGCATGGAGCGACAGAACCGCAGGGTCAACGCTGGAGGAGGTGGCGGCGGAGGGGGAGGAAGGGGCCCACGAGGCCCGCCCGGTGGTGGCTCTGGCGGGCCTGGTAATGGAGGTGGCAACCGTGGAGAAAAGCGCGGCAACTGGCCCTCCCCAAAAAATAGGAAGTGATGGAATATTTCAGAACATTTCAGATGAACCCCACCCACATTAAACCCACCCTCTTACATCTTAATCCCGTTTTGATAATTATTTCATGGTTTATCTGTTGGCATCCCTAAACATATTAGTGTATTGTACAGTATATGGAGATGATATTCACATTCACTTTAAGCCGCCCCCCCTTCCACCAACCACCAACCACCTGTCACAGCTTTTCCCTTGCATCGATCTACTATCTACCGTCCGTTATTGTAAATTTCTCCGTTTGTTCCGTCTTGCTCTCCGTTAAGTTGTGCCCCTGCCCCCCCCCCCCTCTTCCCTTCCCTTCCCTTAAGAATCTCACCCCAGTTGGATTTGACAAGCATGTGGTTCTGTGATGGAGGTGCACGTGGTTTTGACAGAAGACATTCACACAGAGCTCCACACACACTCGCATATACAAGCACAAATATGACATCTTTACAACAAACACATGGAACACATGCGGTCGTGTGGGCGCAAAAAAACGAAAAAACGTGGGATTAAAATTGGCAAAAATGTTTGGATCGGGCAAATTTTTATATTTATGTACCTGTGTATATTTCTACCACACTTTGGCCTTGGGTGGTATTCAGTAGTGCAGTACTGCATTGCTTCCCTCGCAGGGAAAGAGTGCAGCTTCATCTTTTAACGAGAACAATGTAACATGAGATGTTTTGTTTCTCTGTGTCTTTTTTTTTTTTTTTGTTTGTTTTTGGCCTCGTGTCAGTTAAGTTTCAGCCTCTGGGAAATGTTAGGGGTGTGTGTTTTTTCTTCTAAAAAGCAGGTCATTAAAATACCTTTTTACTAAATTCCCAAATTCCTCCTTCCGCTGACTTTTTGGTCTCCTGCAAAGTATGTGTCTGATTACTGTGATAAGACCCATTGAAGTACTACTGCTCAGTGCTCACCTACACTCGCATTGATTTGTCTTTAATATCAATGTTTCTGCTGCTTGTTCAGATAGACCGTGTGATATTTTTTCCCCCCTCCAACTTGTTGACCTGCTCTGACATTTCATTAGCTTTTGGTTGGTCTTTTTTAAATAGAAAATAAAGGCTTTATCAGCCTCATCATAGTAGCCCCCCCCCCCCTTCACCTGCGGAAGTTGTTCACACAAACTCAGTTACCCCGATAGTTTTACTCTCATTCACGAGTTCTGTTTACCCTAAGAAGACTGTATTGATAGCTTGATGGCTTTATTTTAACAACCATTATTTCCTCAGTGACTTCCATTTTTCTGAAATGAGAATGTGCGTCACGATGGAATAAAGAAAAAAAAGTTTGACTTTCATAAATTGTTTATGCTTCAGTAGGTAATTCTAATCCTTGTAGTATAACAAAAATCCATGGTTGCTGTTTGTTTTTGTTTTTTTTCCTCTTTGTGTTTATGTTTTTGGGCAAGTTACATATGATGCAACAGGACAGGTACTCTGTCTGGGCCCAGAGTACAGAGCAAGGCTGAGTATTGTACTATTACACCGCCCCCGCCCCTCTCGCTGTGCTCTTGTGGAGACTCCTCACACCAAGAAGGACTACTACTACCAAGAGCTCCTTGTCTGAGGAAGTATTTTTCAAAGTGTGTGTTCTCGGGATGGCTGTTTCAGTACATGGTGGCGACCAGTAGCCCACGTTCTAATTGAATTCAGGACAATGCTGAACGGGTGACGCGAGTCACCTTCTACAGTTCACACGGTTTCCAAGATTTCACTCACAACGAATAACGGCGACCTGGAGTGTTGAGGAAATATTGGATTGATGTAGGATTACACTTGTAAACATAGTTTGTATCATACATAAAAAGACATAAAATGGCACACAGCTTGGAAAAAAAAAAAAAAAAAAAGAGCAGAGACAACATCCAGTGTGAACTAAATCGATTTCTACATCTGCATCACTTCTGTCACTGCTGTAAGTTGGGGTTTGTTTGTTTACTGACAACAGTTTGAAGATCGTCTCTGGGATGTTATGAGTAGGGCATTTGATGATTTGTGTATGTGCGTGCGTGCTTGTGTGTATGTGTATGGCATGTATGCGTTTTCTGGTGTCTGTGTAATAACTCGGGAAGGGGTGGGGACCAGAGGGTTGACATGAATGGCAAGCACTTTCTGCCTTGTTTGCCCACACTTGATTTAACCAATATTAAGACAATTCTACTGTTTTCTTAAATACATCCACATATATACATTCAGCTGTGTGTATATGTACATCATCTAAATGAAGAACATGCAGTGGAGAACGTCAGCAGTTTTTTTTCTGTGTAGTTTAAGCATACATTCTTCAGCAGGCAAGTGAAGTTGGACATATTTTATTTTTCACTGACTTCTAAGCATGAAAACACACCCATGGGTGCAGCTTGCCTTGCCTGTTACTGGTTTATACATGGATAGCTGTACACTTAACACTGGCTCAAAGAGTCCTTCATCCCTCCTTAACTCTTAATGTTGATGTGCGCATAATTTTATGTACCCATGTTAAAAGAAAACAAAAGTAGTGTATTCCAGAAAAAGAAAATACTCAAAGATTGTACAATGTTTCCAGCATTACCGAGGTACCTGGAGTGATTCAAACTGTTTTTAGCATTTATGGTTTTATTAATGGAACCGTAATATACACACATGTATGTATATTGGTATGTATCTAAGTTTTGTCTACCCCAACTTACATTCCCACAAACAAATGTTGCCATTTTTAGTTCAAGGGAGCAATGTACAAGCAGAGAAGTGTCTTATTATAATAAAGTTATACAGAGAAGGCAAAGTTAAATAAACTACTTTTGATTTAATGGAAATGCCAATCGCACGTCTCGTTCTTGTCCAGTAGACACTGTGGATGATTTTGATAAAAGACCTGTTTGACAGGCCGTTTCTGACATGTCCTAACAGGAAAAGCAGAGGTGGAACTAATACTGATGGTTTAATCCTGCGTAGGTGCCACACCTTAATGGAATGCAGCCGGGTTTGAGATTAATTTGACAAGATATTCTCCAGATAGAGAGCTATTGAAATTTATGCTAATATTAATTTTTCTAGTAAATCACACATCACATGTGACATATTTCCAAACCAACATTTAGTAAAATGCAAGAATATGTCATGATCTGCTGTCAGACATTAATGGAGTAGTGTTTTGGGTCTGTTATCGTTTTTATGAAGGATAGACACATTAATTTTTGTGTGCTGAGAAGAGGAATCAAAACTCTTGTCATTTTTCTGGTTTAGCAACAGTTAAAGACAGTTGAAATGGTGAAATGAAATCAAATTAATTTTTTTATCCTACAGCGATAGGTGGAGTATGTCAGAGGAAATAAAACTTGTCAGACCATGCTGGAACATTTTCAGACTTGGCTGCCAAGCAAAAAAAAAAAAAAACGTATTCACAAGTCATGTGACAAAATCAGACCTGTGAGAAAAGCAAGAACCAAAACTGAAAATGATGGTGTGAATTCACTATGCAGCAATAACAAAATTCTGATAATATATAAACAAGAATATTTTCACTGTGATATATTCCTAATCTGAAACTAAAATAAACTGGTGGAGGGTGATAGGGAAGTTTCAGTCCTGTTGGTACTTTGGTTTGTCATGCACAAACTAAAACATGTTTTGTTTCCCCAACCAACTTTATTAACATTTCGTACATAAAAAGCACAGCATACTATTCCTATTAGCATATGGATGTATATTATACATAAGTAAAAAAAATATAAACATACACATAACGTACAGTGAAGTGGAGGATTGTGTTAATAAAGGCCTTATTACAATAAGTACAAAGAGTATACACACTTTTTCTAAACTAGAAAAATAGTTTCTTAAAAAGGTGGAGTAAAGGATGGAGCAACACCTTTGGAGAAGGTGCAAGTACCGTGAATGAACAGTGAGTGGCAGCAGAGCGCCATCGGCACCGTACGCTGCCCACGAGTCACGGGAGGAAGAGGAAGAACGTAACCTAGAGGGTGAACTGGGAGGTGGTGTCCATCTTATTTACACCGGCGAGCCTAGCTATATATTTGATCTGTCGGGGTTTTCCGGGAGTATAAAAGTTGAACGCCGGGTAAGTTGGCAGAAAAAAATCGCGTTACTGTATTGAGAGGTGTAAACACGGAGGCACAGAGAGCTGCAGAAAGAGCTCATCTCTGTCATGAGGCCTGTTTCTGACGAGGCGCCATGTTGAATTTCATTTTCAGCCGCTAGCGGGGTTTAGCTTAGCTTAGCCGGCTAATGTTGGCTACGTGAACTGTTTAGTGGTTGTGTATGAGCACGCCATACATCTAAGGCTGAATTTATCTCTAATAATATGATTTATTTGACTAAAGTAAGAGAAAACAACTGTGCTGCAGCGGCGAATTTATGAAAATAGTGTTGAGACGAGACCGATAGCTCGCCAGTTAGCCTAGCCTGTATCAGTTTGTACAGGAGCTAACGTAAAGTTACTCTGTCCAGACTAAGGATTATAATGTCACAGGCTTGAGACGAAAACGATAAAATTAACTATTTGAAGGTATGAATGTGATTGTATGGTGTGAAGTTATTATTAATATTAGTGCTGTAGATTAGAAAGGGTGAAGTCAGTGTGATGGAGTTGATTCATTTCTGCAGTATTTTCACCTCCTGTCTTGCAGGTCTTCAGAGATGAGCAGTTCAGAGGAAGTGTCATGGATCTCCTGGTTCTGTGGACTGAGGGGGAATGAGTTTTTCTGTGAGGTGAGCCGATCTGTTGATCTGATCTGATCTGATCTGATCTGTGTATACACGTCTTATTGACTCATCAGAATAAAGTTATGAGATGAGTAGAGGAAACTACGTGCACGTGAACATCCTCTGGTTCAGTCCACGGTCTGTTCATGAGATTGTTACAGGAGGAACGTGAATGAAAAACAGACTTTCTTGTTGGTAGGAAATGTCCATACTGATGTACAAGCTGAGAGCAAAATGTCATCAAGCAGATCATGTTTTTTGTCACTTTACACTTACACACGGTCCTTGATCATGGCTCAGGTTCACAACTTTTCAAGTTCAGCTCAAAACAGTACTCCGATGTCTGTGCATTGAAAGAGTTATTGATCGCTGTAATCATTACTCCAGTTCATACCAGCCCTGAAGAGATTACTCCAGTGTTTGTTGGCTGTGGATTTTGAACCCCGTCTCTGACATTGGTGTCATTTTTAGAAGAGATCTCATCACAGGAGGAATGATTGATGATGATTGACTAATAACTCTTTTTCACTGAATCTTTGAGCATAGACTGTGCTCTCACCGTATAATCTGATTTCTCCAACTAAAGGTGGATGAGGATTACATCCAGGACAAGTTCAACCTGACGGGGCTCAATGAGCAGGTTCCCCACTACCGCCAGGCCCTGGACATGATCCTGGACCTTGAACCAGGTGTGTATATTATGTTCATGCCTCCGCACTCTCAAATTTAGTTAAGCACTATAGTTTTCATTGGGTGACACTGTGTGTAATTGTCTAGAGGAGAGAGAAAACAGACAGCAGCAGAAGAAACCTTAACCAGCTTTAGAAAGTGAACACTGAGGCTGAATGTACGTTTACAGGTTCATGTGTAACAGATCAAGAAGTCAGAGTAAAGGAGTTGCAGGTGTTTTTTTCTCTTCTGTCGTGTAGAGGACTGTTGCACATGAGATCTAACAAAGGATGTCAGCATTCTTTTGTTTCATCCTGTTTAGCCTGTTCAATCTCTTCTCTTCATTTCAGATGATTACACATTCACAGCATCTTTTGAATCCACGTGTTACATCACCTCAGTCTCCTTCATGTCTTCTGTTGTCTTTGATTTATGCCGAGCACTCTCTCTGTTGTATTTTCGGTGTTCCCTGTCCTTTTTCAGAAACTTTTTTTCAGCACAGTTTTGCGTCTCTGTAAATGGCGAAAAGGAAAATTGACGCCACCGATGTTCTCTGTTCTCTTCTGTCTCCAGACGAGGAGCTGGAGGACAATCCCAACCAGAGTGACCTGATCGAGCAGGCAGCTGAGATGCTGTACGGCCTCATCCACGCACGCTACATCCTCACTAACCGAGGCATCGCACAGATGGTAGGCGCCAGCCGCATCAGCAAAATCCACCCCTGCATTAGTGAAGATGGTCCATTGTTGTTCCATCAGTATCTTCTTGATGGGGCGGAAAATTATTTACAGCGTGTCAGTTTAAACACTGCTGCTCATTTTACATGTTCAGCAAAAAGAGGTGACGATTTCTGTGGGATGAAAAGTATTCATCAGTCAGTGCATCTCAGTACCTGTAACACTGGGTTTATACTGGATGTGATCTCTTTGTAACAGTCCAGTCACAGATAAATCACCACCACTACATTTCTATTCTTTGATTGTGTGTGATTTACTCGCTGTGTTAGTGAACAGCAGATCACCGAGGCCTTAACTCGCTCAAAGTTGTCTTCACCATTAAGAATCTCAACCAGCATCAAAAAAAGAGAAAACAAAAGCAGCCTGTGCACATTACATACAGCTATCTGTGGCGGTGAGG
This sequence comes from Argyrosomus regius, assembly GCA_946959425.1. Classification (NCBI taxonomy): domain Eukaryota; kingdom Metazoa; phylum Chordata; class Actinopteri; family Sciaenidae; genus Argyrosomus; species Argyrosomus regius. The sequence goes on from OX336899.1 coordinate 17,784,458, forward strand.
TTTAAAGCCTGCAAACAACACTTACTTCATCATCGATGTACCTGCTGATTATTTTCTCCGTCATTCATTTTGAATAAAATGTTCAAAGTCGTCACATTAAAGCAGCTGGACGCAGCAAATTCTCTGCAAAAGTAAATCAAATGATGTGGAGCTATAATGATTAATAGATTAGATCGACAGAAAATGAATCTGCAGATAATTAAAAATGATAATTGATTAATCATTTTAGTAACTTTTCATTTTCTGGGTACGAGTCATTCGATCCTTTCTTTGTCATAAATAACAAATAGTAGTAGATAGTAAACTGAATATATCAAAAAGGATAAACGGATATTCTTCACTGTTTTCTGATTTTGGATTAACAAAACAATAAATCTGTTCATTGAAAAAAATTATGGAGATTCATTGGTAATGGCATTAATTGTTAATTACAATCATAAAACGATTCTTTAATAATCAGAACAGTTGGTAATACATTTTCTGTCCATCGTCTAATCGTTTCAGGAGCAGCTACACAACAAAAAAACTCGATCAAACTGAGCTGTAGCCTGTCTCACTCGCAGACGTCTGAAGAGTCTGTTTAAGTCCAGTGTTCACTTCCTGTCTTTACAGTGATCACACTGTGTAATATCACAAAGGTTCAGATTTGGTACCAGACAGTTTTGTTGAATAGTTAAATGTCAAATGTCAAAGCTCCTTTTCAAAGAGTTTTAAAATGAAAGTTGTTTACCACCTGTAGTTATTTTATTGACTCTTTATGTCCTGATTTATCACTTACAGTTGGAGAAGTATCAACAGGGAGATTTCGGCTATTGTCCCCGAGTCTATTGTGAGAATCAGCCCATGCTTCCTATCGGTGAGTCAAAAGATTCATTTGAAATATTTCATTCTCAAAAATGTTTAAAAAAAAAACCCAACAAGATGGTTGATAACTCTGATAACTGAAAATGTTGTGGATTATACGTGGTCTTTATTTAGCAGTTTATTCACAATGCACAGTGTTTTTACTCAGCCAGTAGTTATTTTTTAATTTAATTAGAAGTGTCCTCGATTATATTATCTGCACGTTAAGGGCACAGCTGTGATTTTTTTTTTTTCTGTCTTACATTTAACTCAGTTCGTATTTAACTTTTTGAGTCTTTCTCCTCAACAGGTCTGTCAGACATCCCAGGAGAGGCCATGGTGAAGCTGTACTGTCCTAAATGTATGGACGTCTACACACCCAAGTCCTCCAGGCACCACCACACAGATGGAGCCTACTTTGGCACTGGCTTCCCCCACATGCTCTTCATGGTTCACCCTGAGTACAGGCCCAAGAGGCCCGCCAACCAGTTTGTCCCAAGGTTTGTACTGCAGCTCCAGCTTGAAGGTGTAGTAGTACTGCAGCAATCATTAATCTGCACTGGTTGTTTTGTGTCAATCAGTTCATCAAGTTTCCTATATTTTATGTTGTAGAGAGTTTCTATGCATCCTGCCCGTTAATTAAATAATTTAATCCTATTTAAACTTTACTTAGGGTTTACGTTAGGACACTCTAATCTTTTACCCACATCCGTATTCTTTTCCTGCCTCTTATTTCACTCGGTCAGGATGTCTGTTTACAGAAAATGTCTCATGAAAGCTCAGTCAGGGTTGCATGACGGGCAACAGTGATCGCTTGTGATCATAAATCATCGCTCTCTCCCTAAAAGCAAATACACCACTCATCGTAATGTTTATTTAAAGTCAATATTTGTAGCTTTCATGCCACTCTGGACTATTCATCATCAGTGGCCACGCTCAAACATTTGTCACTTCTTTCTCTCTCCAGGCTGTACGGGTTCAAGATCCACCCCATGGCCTACCAGCTGCAGCTGCAAGCAGCCTCCAGCTTCAAGAGCCCCGTCAAGGCCATGCGCTAGAGCGTCCACGACCGAAGAGGAAGATTTGTAGAGAGAAGACGGGAAAGAATTATCATCAGAAGGAGGAGGGGTCACCTGCATTTTACAAAGCTTTCCAGGTGCCCCCTCCCCACCCTGAAGACTGTATTATTTTGGTTTAGATTAGGGCAAATGAAAAGGTGTAAAGATTTTTGAGTGTGAGCGAGACATAGAACTGCACAGCCATGATCTTAATCACAAACAAACACACACACACACACACACA